>JALMGF010000071.1:2457500-2817500 GCA_023333645.1 Sceloporus occidentalis | reverse complement strand
CTTTATGCCCCCCAGACTTACCAATGCATCCCCTTACTCCCTGGTGCCTAGTGGGGCAGCCGGTGTACGTCTGCGTGTAGACAACCTCTGCTGCTGCTCGTCCCATCTACCGGGGCTTCTATGCCGGTGCTCCGTCATAGAAGCCCCGGCGGAAGTGACAGCTGCAGCGGAAGTTGTCTTTGCGCATCAACCAGACGTTCCCTGGCTGCCAGACAGCGCTGCAGGGGATCCTCATCTCTAGCAGCCGGGGGAATTCTCTGCCATGCACTCAGACAACCTCTGCCGCTGCTAGCGCTTCCGCTGGGGCTTCTATGGTGGAGCACCGGAAGGTAATGTGAGCCCCGGCGGAAGAGTCGGCAGCAGCAGGGTTGTCTGCATCGCACAGATGCCAACCGGCTGCCAGAGAGACGGATACAGGTCCCCTGTAGCAATGTAGGGGGATCTGGATCCTCACCCTGCTGTTTGCCCGCAGCTGGGCTAAATGATAAAGAGAACAAAAAAAAACACCTGCCCGGCACCCGGAACTACATGTCCCGGGCGATACGAATTACGATAAACCCCGATTACAGGCCGCACCAACACTTTAAGCGGGGGGAAAAGCGTGGCTTATAATAGGGTAACTAAGAAACGGTTCAGTGAACCGTACATTTTTTAAGAAACTGTTTGCAAGAACCGGCTGAATCCCTCCACTGGCACGAGGGTATCACTGTACTCAGGAGATGTTGCTGAACACATACTGGTGTGTTGTGTGACAGTAACATACAGCAGGACCTATAAATTCATACCAGAAGTACAAAAAATAACTACCACAAAGTTTGACAAAGATTGGCGGTAACAGTAGCGCATGAAAAGAGTTAAAATACTAGCATTTGAAATACCCTGGGGTTTCTAGTTTTCAAAAATATATGGTTTGAAGGGGTAAAATGAACAGACCGGCTTCAATGATGTCCCAAATTGGACATGTGGGCAGAAATACCAGATTTGGAAAAAACGGTTTTAAAAAAATTAAAAGTTACTTAGTAGTTTTTGCACTATAAAATGCAGAAAAAAAAGCAAAAAAAAACAAACAAAAGTTTTATAGCATTTTCCTGTCTTGAAATAAAAAACTAAATATATAACTTGTGTGGGTACACTAAATGGGAGAGGAAAAAATAACAGTTAAACACGAGCACCGCAAATGTGTTAAAGCTGCTTTGGTCACGAAGGGTAAAAAAAAAAAAAAAAAAAACAGCCCATCCTTAAGGGGTTAAACAATGCTGTGAATGACGTATGTAATTGGTAGAGAAGATGGAGCTATATTTTTAATGCAACTAGCTAATTTCTAAACGCAGTGGAATGACACTAGGCGGGAAAATGTCCATTAGGAGTATGGGACACAAACACAAACCTCCCTTGCTGGACAAGGTTCAGCAGCAACATGTCAACAACTCACTAGCAGACGTTAACACTTTGGTGACCACGCCTGCATCACGTGACAACCATGTCCCCACCTCTCGCGCTGTCTTTCTCGGGCTTCCGCGTTGTGCGCGTCGACGTCATCACTGCCGCCGCAGAACACGTATCTAGCGAAGGCGTTATACGGCCGGATTCTTTGCGATAGGGAAATAACTGTAAATAGCTACGCGGTTGGGGGGCGGCCTTGTAACCTCTGAGTGAAAAAAAAAAGGAGGTGTTGAGACTGTTGCCTGTTTACAGCCGTCGCTGAGTGTGTAATATAACACACGCTGGTGTGAGTTGTGATACTGTGTGCGGTGGACATCCGTGGGTGACCGTCCCTCAGGCATCCGGGTAGCAGGCGGATTCTGGGCAGGGAGTTGGCAGAGCTGCCCTGGGTTGTCACTGGCCCCAGAGCCTAGTAAGAAGCAGGATAATATGGCGGCTGTGGAGCTGGAATGGATCCCGGAGACTCTGTATAACACGGCCATCTCTGCCGTGGTGGATAACTATAGCCGAGCCCGCAGGGACATCCGCAGCCTGCCCGAAAACATCCAGTTTGACGTCTACTACAAGGTGACCGGGAGTGGGGCTGCTTTTCGTACCGGGGTGTCTGTGTGCTGGTTGTCGGATGTCACGTATAAAGCGCCAACAGGTTCTGTAGCGCTGTTACTATAGTGTAGGGTGAGAATTGCCAATAACTGTAAAATTGACGGTAATATTACCACACATTCTGGTACAATGGCAATAAATACGTGTCCCTGCTTTTAGATTGCAGTGTTAGTATAGGTGTAAATGCTTGCTTATTTGTTTGCATTCATGTATAGGTTGTGACTGTACTTATTGGTAAGTGTCTGATCCAATAGAATCACTGGGGAAACACGTATGATGTCATTTATTGATTGATATAGCGCTATCATATTCTTTAGTGCTGTACACTGGGTAAACAGGACATAAGAAATGCATCCAGTCACAATTTGGACTTGCATTGACAAAAGGGTTAAAAAAAAATTAAAACGCTTACGATTTGTCTTATACCTTTCCTTAAATCACTAGTACACCTATACACCGTGTTAATATTTATTGCTCGTAGGTAAAACGCCATCAGAATTTATTTCCCGTTGCCCGACGGGCAGTGTATTTCTTTAAACGTCGCCTTTTCTGCTGGCATCTCTTTGTTTTGGTACCCCAAGTAATTAGGTGTAGACCAAGGGGACTATTCACCAACGGGAGAGTTATGAGGACCCTTTGCAAGAATGAAGGCTATTAGGTAACTCTTTGACTTCACTGTATAATGTGTAGTTAAATCAGTGAGATTTTTCTCCAAAGTCCCATTGAATTATCAATTATATGCAGCAAGCTTAGTTCTTGCTAAAGAAATTTACTAGGGATGGCCCTTCATGAGAATAAAAGAATTAAACAAGTTGAAATCATGACTCTAGACGACCCTCCCTTTAGTGAATAAGCCCCAAAACGCTGAAGAATCCGCACCCAGGTTATACACGCACAACACTTTCTGTATTCTGGTTTTCTTAATGGTACACACGGGTTGAGTATCTGTTACCCGTTTCTTGATACCACAAAAGGCTTGAATTTAGTGTGAAATGGTAAGAACGTTTTTTTTTCACCTTTCAGTTTTCTTTTTGTAACTATTGTAATATTTTTTTGGCTATGGGTAAGCTAGTGTTTGAGAAAAGTCCTATGTATCCTTACGTGAACTCATCTGCAGAAGTGTAATGAAATTTGTACAGGTCAGCCACTGATTCACCTGTGTCCATGCGGTTAGGTCCTACATTGTTGGAGGGTCCTGAGGATTAGCTTCTGGAACCTATGTTTCAAACGCTGTATAATTAGTTGTTGAAGTGCAGTGTAGTTATTACCAGTGTTAATGGATCATATGATCCTTTTGTAACTCGAGGTCAACGATCTTCATTCATTGCATTCAGAATAACATTGTTTTGGAGACCTCATTCGCAACACTGAAGGCTGATGCCTCTGGTTTTGTTGTTTGTGTGTGACAGGACGATTCCATATCCAAGCCAACGCCAACTGGAAAACAAATAGCCAGTTAAGTTGGTGTTATCAGTTGGTTGTTGTTATTACAACAAGTGAGGTGTTAGTCCAAAGCTTTTATTACTAATATCTTAAACAATGCCATATAAAACTCTTGTAAATTGTTTTGTGTTGATCGATTGGTTCTCTTTTGGTAGTTATACTAGTTTATACTTGTCAGTGATCTTGTTATTAACTTTTATAGCAACAACACTTTACACATAGCTTCTTATAGAATATACCGTATTGGCTCGAATATAGGCCGCACTTTTTCCCCCCACTTTAAGTCTTTGAAGTGGGGGTGCGGCCTATATTCGGGGTCTAGCGCCCGACACCCGGGACATGCAGTCCCGGGCGCCGGGCAGGCAGCGGGGTTAGGATACAGATCCCCCGCAGGGGACCTGCATCCTACTCCCCGATACGCTCAGACAGCCTCCCCTGCCAGCACTTTCCACGGGGGGAGTGCCGGCACGGGAGGTTGTCTGAGCGCATCGTGCGGACCGTCCGCACGATGCGTTTTACCTCTGCCCCCCCCCCCCCCGACTTACCGGGGCAGACTCCCGAGTGTCTTGCGGGGCCGGCGGGGGACATCCGCTGAGTGCCGGCACCGGAGGTTGTATACGCGTATTGCGTAGATGTCCCCTGCCGGCCCCGCAAGACCCCCGGGAGTCTGCTCCGGTAAGTGGGGGGGGCAGAGGAGGACAGTGGCAGCATATCTCGGGGGGAGGACAGTGGCAGCATATCTCGGGGGGGGGGACAGTGGCAGCATATCTCGGGGGGGGGGGAGACAGAGTGGCAGCATGTTTTTTTTGGTGCTTTTTTAAAGAAAAAAACTTTCTTTAAAAAAGCACCAAACTTTTAGGGTGCGGCCTATATACGGGGGCGGCCTATATCCGAGCCAATACGGTACATTCAAAGGGTCTAACAAAACTCTAATTGAGAGACTGACAAAACAATACATTGCGTAAGGAGTATCCTGCTTACATTAATCACTTTACGCCTATATGGACGTACTGTTACGTCCTATGAGAACTGTGCTTAATAGTGCTTTAGGATGTATGGGTACGTCCTGACTTTCTAGCAGGGGCATCTCCCTGCCACTACGTGGCCTATGATGCTGGATTTTTGCTTGCTGATTGTTTGTAATAGCGCTCACCACGAGCCCTGGAACGCCGTTGCATGAAGAATGCATGATCAGGCGTTCCCTTCCAGTAACTGTCACTGCTGACGTCCACCAGAAGGTCACTGGAGGACAGGATATACACAACAGGGTCTATCCAGAAACATTCTGGAAGGGAAGGCGTATAATCAGAAGTTTTTTCTTCATTTTTTTACATACTAGCACAATTATTGCATGGGTCGCAAGTGGGTGCACTTGCGTCTCCCCCAGAAACTGGATGATGCCTGCTGGAGCAGCAGCTAGGGAAGAAGAAACAGCAAAAAAACGTTTAATTATGTACACCGCCTGTACGGTTTGGCCTGCTTTCCCCCTCTAGCTGGTCCTTAGTTTGTACTGTAGACTTCTAACTGTTGTTGACTTCATCTACAATAATGTTCTGCAAGCCATATTGCTGGTTGAACGTCATGGCCATTGTAGTTATAGACTTGGGTTGTGGTGACCTATACTACACACTAACTGCAGCTTCCATGATATACAGACAGTTATTACTGGCGGAACAACAAATTAATTGTAGACTGGGGTAGTTGTGGCTAATCTTTACCACCCCTGCTTTATTTTGCGCAGGTACATGGTGGTCTGTTAGCTACTACTACCAGGGTCACAATTTTTCCTGATGTGTAAGTAGTCGTTTTCCTTCCACCAGGAAACGGCTCTCCCGAGCCAACAAAGGTAGACAATAGGATTGAGGTAAGGGGGTATTATGGTGGGAGAGGGGAAAGGTGGCGAGGATATTTTGCCCTCCATAGAAGAAAATCCCACAGACACCCATGCTTACTTGTAAACAGAGGACATTGTCCAAATGTATATTATTTTAGCTCCCAGAGCAGGGCAATCTCACAATCAAGGTCTTATTTCTTCAGTTGCAAAATAAGGCCCCTTCTAACCTATGTATCAAAAAATTATATCTGATTATGCCTCTCCACCAAACCTTCATTACTGATGACTTGCTGTCATGGTTTAAGGGTAGACTTAATTTCAAATAGTACATATCATCAAAGCTACCGTAGATAGATACAGAATATTTTCTATGTACAAAACCAGTGCAAGATTTAAAGGAACTCTTCCAGCGATCATATGCACTTTTAAAGGGGGTGATAAACTCCATTAGTTTCTGTTCAGCCAAACGCATCTCCTTGCATGTGAGAAACTTCCTGCCAGTCAGCTCTGCAAATGTTGCAAAGGGATCTGAGACCCCCCCCCCCCCCTCGTTGCACGCAGACAGAAAGCGTTCCCATTGAGTCTAGCAGGCAATCGGTAGCAATAATCATTGGAAAATGGCAGGTAGGTGAGGTACTCTGTTTTAATATACATTCTACTTCAGTGGGGCTGTCGGACAGTGACCTGCCCTTTTAACCTGTCATATTGTAAAGATGGGGAAGGGATCCTCCCGTCTGTCTTGACATGATGCACACAGGAAAACATTATGGCTCCCGTCTATGGTTAGAGTATTACGTAACCTTGGAATTAGTTTAAATGTGTTATGTTGAGACTGTACAATGTGATGAGAAACAAAACAGAAATGTTTCTCATGGGAGTTGGCAGAGGTGCATCGTAACCAAACTGAGCGAGGTACTGGTACAAGATGCGAAAGGTCTAGCTCCTTTGCTGAGACTGGTGTTAAAATGGACACATGATTACTGTTTCTTTCAAAAATATGTAGTTTGAGGGAATATTGGGTATAGGCTGTTCATTAGTGTTGTTTCATGGATGTAATCTTCCATTGCATCGGTAAGGCTATTTTCATTAATTGACCTATTTTACCCACTTGACTACTTGCACGTTGCTCATGATTTAAAAGTGGGGTCACCTGCCTCCATAGCTTTTAAACACAGATGCACACCATGTTTAATGTACAAACTTTCCCTTTATGGGCCAAACGTTTCCATTAGTCCACTATGGAGTAAATAATCTTGCTGATGTGTAAGCATCAGATGGTTTAGATTCGGCCGCACTTGCAAGCATCAGGATTTTATTTTTTTGTTTGGGGGAGGGGGCATTAAAGGGGCCCTGTTATCCACATCTACGTTAAAATCTCAGGTATAATGCACATGCTTAATCTATATTAATCTAATTTTTCAATACTATTTTATATGGAAATCTAAAGAGCATAAAAATAATGGGACACTTGTGCAGAAAAAACCCAAAAATAATAAAATAATGTAATATGTATAGACCAATGTTGATGGTATTTGTAAAAGTACACTTGCGAATGCATTTGTTGAAGCCGGCTCATCTCAATAAAAGAATGGTCTTTACGTCCATGATATCTTAAAATGGAACAGAATACACCAATGGTACAGTATATAGCCTGCAGCATAAGTAACAGTATACTGGGTCCCACTAGGGCTGTATTCGAGTAGGTCCTTTTTAAAGTGACGGATGAAGGTGCAAGGATCCATTGAAAAATAGTGTTGCTCAGTACATTTGTTGCATGTAACCACTAATATTAGTTATACAGAATATAAATATTATCAAGTATTGTTCTTGGGTGCTAGATAATCAATGATAGGTATGTATTTTTATTATTTTATACAGGTGGAAGAATGCACATACTTACAAAGCGATTTAATACACATTCTCCTGTCGGCCTAACCTCCCAGCATATATCCCAGACAGCGTTTCCTCTTTGGACCCGATTTCCATTATGAACCTTCCTTGTTGGGTTTTTAGCATCTGCGTAAGAAGCCGGATGGCAGTTCTTGGCTCTGGGTTGTAGGTTTGTCCCTTGTTGGCTCCTATTAAAAAAAGGATGACGTTTCTTTCCAGGAGACCCAAGGCAGCTGTTTTCACACAACTTATGACTCTGGTCACTGGAAGATTTAGGGTCAAGTTGATATATATATATATATATATATATATATATTTTTTTTTTTATTATTATTTTTTTTTTATACTTTTGGGTTAGTGAGCATCAAAAATTAGATTCAGCATGACTTGCAAAATGACAAGGCGATACCATGACATATGGTTGGTTCATACAATTTTTTCAGGATACGTTAGTTTGTCGTAAGGACAACAATTGGTCCGCAGTTTTTCTGCTGTAGGATTTTGATCTTAAAGTAGAGTGTAAGATCCCAGACAGCCTCACCTAGGAAGACTGCATATTAAAATTGTGAGTAGGTTAGTAAGCATTCTTTGAATTTTTTTATCCTCTTTATTAGGCGCTTACATTCCACATCTCTGTAATTTAAATATAAGGTGTCTAACATACATAACAAATAAACATTTTTACATACAGCTATAACAGGTCATTAACGACCTGTGAGCTAACGTTCTAGCCTTATGGCGTGAATGCTGAGTTTATGAGAGCCCCACTCGTTTACAATGTAAAAGGAATTCTATGTGTAGTTGGGCCAAAAGGATGGATGTTTTTTGCCTTTTGGAGAAGCTGCAGCAGATCGTCTTGTCAGTGGTTTGATGTTTTACTGACCGTATCTACAAGACAAGCTCCTCGACGGTTGTATCATGCCACACGTGGTAAACAAAGAAATGGCTCAGTTTTAATCATCTAACCACGCATTGTGCCTAATAAGTCTTTTGTGCAACAGGTCTCATTAGCAGAGCCATAATGAATTAACTCAGTTTGTTTTCTGAACAGGGGAATCACCCAAAATATCACTTAAAACAATGGCAGCCTCCAGGTCTGCAGGAAGTTTTTTTTTTTTTTTTGTTTGTTTTTGGAACGGGCTTTTGTCAATGCTTACCTACATTATTGTATACAGCACTGTATTTTATGTTAGAAAAATATTTTTCTGTGAGATCCTTTAATGTTTGAATTTAAAGGTCTTATTTGTGCAACATTTGTTACTGTGTAATGTTTCACTTACAAAAGAAATTCTAGTCCCCTAAAATATTTACATTTTGGGGTCAGTTTTGCATTCATGCATGCAACACTATGTCCTTCAGGCCTTATCTATGACACTTTTTGTTTTTTCTGACCTAGCTTATTCCTTTTGATACATTGACATTGTATTGAATCAATAACAGAATGGGGTGAAAGTAGAAAAAGATGGGGGGGGGATGGAAGAGTAGGACGCATCATAAGAATGGGGGTATTCGGCAACACATCAGCAGCAGGCTTTGAGATTTTTATTACAACTAATATATACATTTCAAGTAATTCGCAGAGCACTAAAGTATAGATTAAGCAATAAACATATTACTATGATTCCCACCTACTATGGTAATTGCACGTAGGTGGATTAAAGCTCGTGGTTACAACAGTAGCTTCAGATCATCATCAGAGCATAAAAGAATTAGAATAAAACCATTGTGTGCTGTGCTGGCCTCCCTCCCTGAAGTCCTGAGGTGAGAACCAACCCTTCCATATTTTTAACATATTCTACCCAATGCAACCACTGTGTGTTTTAGTTGATGAAGGAATCAACCTTGGAGGGGAGGGCGAACCTGCAAAACTGCATCTAGATGTCATACCCTGAGAAAATCTGTGTCTGCGGGAGTGAGATCCCTGAGTGCAACTCGTTGGCACCCTGGAGAGCAATAGCCATTGTGGGACGGGGAGCATGAGAGTCTGGAGCCGTGTTATTTAACCTCTCGACACCTCCCTCTCCCACAGTTGGTGTGCATTTATGTATTAAAGGAGAGTAAATGTGCTGTTCCCTCCTCTGTCCTAAAGTTAATATATGGACGTATAATGTATTTAGCAGATATTTCTCACCAGTCTTTGGATGGATTCATTTGGGAACATTCATAGTTAGCCTTTTATAGATTGTCTTGTAAAGCGCATGAGTGTGTGTCTGACTGTAGTTGTGCAATGACTGACACAGTATTATTTACATCACCTTAAACTATTTTAGGGATGTCTTGCTTAAAAAGACGTGTGTCCGTCCTGTAAGACTTTGACAAGTCAAGCTATTTACCGTATTTGCTCCGTCTTATAATCGGGGTCGTCTTATAATCAGACCTCAAATAGGTCTGACTATGAGACTAAGATCCAGATCCCCCGCAACGCTGCAGGGGACCTGGATCCTCCTCACCCCCCCACCACCACCACCACTTACTGGTGCGCGGACCTTCCCCGACTGTAGGAGATCAGAGCTCCCCGCACCGGTGCGGGGAATTCTCTGACAGTCGGGGGGGTGTATGCGTGATGGACGGAGACATCCCCCGCTGCTAACCGTACCTCCTTCCGGCTGCAGCAGAAGTTGTCTACCCAAATCGCGTAGACGTCTACACGCTGCCCGGACAACACACCGGGAGTCAGAAGCACCGGTAAGTGTTTTTTTTTGTTTGTTTGTTTTTGGGGGCATAAGGCATTTCTGTAGGCAGAGTGCTCTATGAAATGCCTTTTAACCCCCTTAATGCCACTCTGCCTCCAGAAATGCCTTTTAACCCTCTATATGCCACTCTGCCTCCTGAAATACCTTATACCTCCCTATATGCCACTCTGCCCCATCATATGCCTTTTAAACCCCCTAAATGCCAGAGTGGCATATAGGGGTATAAGGCATTTCTGGAGGCAGAGTGGCACATAGGGGGTCAAAAGGCATATCATGGGGCACAGTGGCATATAGGGTATAAGGCATTTCTGGGGCAGATGTGCATAACGGGGGGGGCAGGTTGGAAAATAAAAGGAAATAAAAACCAAATATTTTTCTCAATCATAGCTTTGGTTAAAAAAAAAATAGTTTACATGAATTAACATCTACTGGTCGTCTTATATTCAGGCTTTTTCTTTTTTTCCTAAATTAATATTCAGATTTTGGGGTGTCATCTTATAATCGAGCAAAGACGGTAATACTTCAGCTCACCAATTGTGTTGTGTTCATAATGAATTCAATTTAGATGTTCCAGCTCACATGCAAACTCCCAGCTCAGTGAGTAAACCACTCTGTCCCCGTTCTGCATGTCACTTGGTACGAGAAGGTTGCTAGACAAGTTTGTGTGTAGGCTGCTAGTTTGTAGCGCGCACACAGCCTCTGTGTAAAGGTGCCTACTAATTTTTACCAGTAGCTAACCAATTGTCTTCCAATTCCTGAGTCATCTTAATGTCCATTCGGTTTCCATCTACCGAACTGTGTAATAAAAGTTTCGGATCAGATGGTGTTCATCTGTTAGAAATGTATACTTTGTACTCAGCTACAACATTATAGTCCCCCCTGGAGCCACTAATATTTGCAAGTTACATATGTTTATTGCAAATGAGAAACTGCAGTTCTGTGAATATTGTTCATAGTTTACATAATCTCACTTGTTCTTATTGAACCTGTCCTAAACAAGGGGAAATTTTGTGATATTAGTGGAGGATTGGCTATTTTCTTTTGTTTGGTCCCTGCTTGGAAGCTAAACTCTATAATTGTTGCTTTGTGTTAATACAGACCGCATAACAATTCTCTTGTATTCCGTAATTTCGGTTTTAACTCTTTGCTACTCAGTGTAAATCAATGAACCGCAAATTCAGAAAAGAGTGCTATTGTATGAGCATTTTGGTACGCTTTATAGGGAGGGTATGTGGTGTATGTAGAAGTATAGAAACCCCTTAAGCAATTCAAGACTTAAGTTTTATATGATAAAGACCTGCTTTTTGTTTTTTTCGGTTATATGCACAACAGGGCCACAGATTAATTTGGTGTAAGACAACGTCTATTTTTTTTTTTTTTTTTTTTTACTTCTGCAGCTTTACCAGCAAGGGCGATTATGTCAACTAGGAAGTGAGTTCTGTGAACTGGAAGTTTTTGCCAAGGTTCTCCGTGCAGTGGATAAACGGTGAGTCGGCTGCTTTGTAGGTGTGTTCTCCATCACATCCTGGAAGGAGCCTTGCTGACACTATTCGTTAAAGCGTTTCTATTCTTGCAGAACTGCAGTCGCCTAATATTAATATTACCTATGTTTGAGGGTTATAGCCTCTAATCGCCACCATCTTCACTTAGTAGTTGATAGATAAATGGAATAGTCATTTGGCAAAAGTTCTGCAAATGGGATTTCCCATTTAGTGGGGCACCATATTTGCTCTTCTGTCAAGTTTCTGAAGAGGTTTATGCAAATGAATCTTGGCTTACAAAAGTCTGGGTTATATTAATTTCTGGTTTACGGGTCGGTGCAGTAACAATGCTGGATTGTTGTGCATAAAAAAAAAAAGAAGAAAACATTTTTCTTGGACTCGCTGTATTTGTTTTAACACTTTTACGTGTACTTGTAAATCTGAGTAATCATGTATTTGTCATACAAGTACCTACTTAATTTTTACTCCTTCCTCTTGATGTTCATTTTAGGTATGGAATTCTGGAGATAATCTTAAATGTGTATTTCATGTGCACAGGTGTTATTGCTTTTTATGTTAATGAATATTTGTGTTTTAATTAGCCCAAACTTTACTAAAAAAAGTAAAATAAATGTTAAATACACCATTATCTCCATTGTTCCTTTTTTAATTTCTATATTTGTTATAATTTTAGACATCTCCTGCATCATTGTTTTCAAGCTTTAATGGATCACGGAGTAAAGGTCGCCTCGGTTCTGGCTTGTTCGTTCAGTAGACGTTGTTCTTATATTGCTGAATCTGATGCCCATGTTAAGGAAAAAGCAATACAAATTGGCTTTGTTCTTGGTAAGTTTCAGTACCTTTTAATCTTAACTCACCCTGCCATGGAGCTTCTTTTCCAATTAAAATATATTATGAAATATTCTTTTGGAACCACTGCATTTGTTGGCTTTCATGCTTAAACCTTGGCCTGTGGCCATGCTTATTAAAATTGGCCTGTCAGTCATTCAGGAAAAATACAATGGCTTATATAAAACAAAGTGAAAGTATTGGAGTGGCCATTGTAAAGCCCTGACCTAAATCTCATAGAAAATATGTGATCAGAACTGAAAAAAGCATGTCTGAGCTAGGAGGCCCACAAACCAGCTACAAATTGATAAGCTTGTGGCTGACTACCCCAAATGTGGGATTCAAGTTAAGCAATTAAAATGCCAGTAAATACTAGCAAAGTGTATTTAAACCTTTCACGCTGGGATTCTGATATAGTGAATTAAAGCTAAAGGAATTCTGTTTGTTCACATCAGAGGTAACAATAGATTACAGAGTAGATGCCTTAATTGACTAGCAAAATAAATGTACGGTATTGTGTGAAATTGTGCAAACTTGTGTTTTAAATGTCTCAGGCCTAGGCGTATGTAAACATTTGACCTCAACAGTATTAACCCCTTAATGACAATTGCCGGTTCTGGCACGTCACCGGAAAACAAACGGTTAACGACAATTGAGGTGCCAGGACCGTCATGTCTTTAAACGGGTGCAGAAAGTGATCTACGTTAGCTTTCTGCACCCAGACCTCGAGGCATTCAGCAACGCCACGATCGGCACTAGGGGCCATCTCTGGCCCCTCCCCTGGGCGTCAACATCCGCCATACATTGTATGGACGCTCGTTTTAAAAGCGTTTAGGAGGCGATCAACGATCGCCTCCTAAACTTAAATGGTGTCGCTGGAATGCCAAACACTTACCCCAGGATGGACTGTGACCGCTCCTGAGAGCGGTCACAGCGGTGATCTTCACCATTGGCAAGATGGCGACCGTCCTGAAAAAAAAAATAATAAAGATGAAAAAGTTTGCTAGATGGTCTCCAGACCCTCTAGAGAACTCTGGCTCCACTTGCAGGTTGAATACAGGTACTGCATTCAACCATGCAAGTCAATGAAGCTCAGCTTTCTAATCACAGTGTGATTAGTAAAAATAAATTAAAAAATAAAATAAAATCAATAATAATTAGTAAAATGTAAAAATAATTTCCCACTGATGTCACTATCAGGGGAACCTTCAAGTTGAAAAAAAATGCTAATTTTTTTTTAAAAAAAGGCACAAAAAAAATAAATATATATATATATATATATATATATATATATATATATATATATATATATTTAAAAAATATTTTTGTGAGCAAGTCCTAAAATTAGCACATTAGCTTAAAACAATTCTCGCATGGAAAAAGTTAAAATACTGGCATATTAAATGCCCATGGGGTGTCTACTTTTAAAAAATGTATGATTTGATGGGGTAAATTGAATTGGCCGGATTCAACAATGTCCCAATTAACACGGGAGGAAGGATGGCCACACATCTAATTTCCAATTAGAAAAATGCACACGTACCAAATGTGGCCTCTTAGTTTCCCCCCCCAAAAATGACCAACCCATGTATGTGGGGTATCACTGTACTCAGGAGATGTTGCTGAACACATATTGAGGTGTCATGTGACAGCGGCATATACCAGGAGCTTTAAATTCATACATAACATAGGTGTGTGGGGGAAAAATACACACAAAAGAATACTACTGCAAACTTTGAAAAAATTCTGGTGGTAAAATGTGTGCATGCAAAGAGTTAAAATACCAGCATTTAAAATACCCTGGGGTGTCTAGTTTTCAAAAATATATAGCTTTATTGGGCACACTGAAATGGCCCGGCTCAAAGATGTACCAAATAGGGCATGGGCAGTGGATCCCCAAATGCCAAAGTTCAACATTGAAAAATGTGCATGCCCCAAATGTGGCCCTTTTGCCCCCAAACAGCCAGGCAAAATCATTCATGTGAGGTATCGCTGTACTCAGGAGATGTTGCCGAACACATATTGGGGTGTTTTATGATAGTGACATATACCAGAACCTTTTAATTCATACCTGAAGTAAAATGTGTGTGAAAAAACAAATGCAAAAAAAATTACTACCATAAAGCTTGACAAAGGCTGATGGTAGAATTAGTGCTTGGAAAGGGTTAAAATACTAGCATTTGGATTACCCTGGGCTGTCTAGTTTTCAAAAATATATGACTTGATGGGGTAAATTGCATTGGCCGGCTTCAAAGATACCCGAAATGGCACATGGGGGGAAGAATTACCAGATTTGGAAAAAATGGCTTTGAAATAGCAAAACGCTACCTGTACTTTTTGCCCCATAATGTGTAGAAAAAAGCAAAAAAAACATAAAAACATTGGGTATTTCTAAACTCATGACAAATAGTAGAATCTATTTAGCAGGTTTTTTCATTACCTTTTATAGATGAGTAAAAGATTTTTCAACTAAAAGTTAGAAACTTTCATTTTTTTTTCTAAATTTTTCACCATATTTTATACTTTTTTAATAGTAAATAATATGATACAATCAAAACAATGTCATCTAAAGAAAGCCCTTCTTGTCCTGAAAAAAACAATATCTAATGTGTGTGGGTTCTGTAAACGGGAAAGAAGAAAATTACAGCTAAACACGAGCAGCGCAGAAATGTTAAAACGGCCATTGTCACGAAGGGTACAAAAAGTAAAAGCAGCCTTTGTCACGAAGGGGTTAAACGCTTTAGTACTTTAAATTGTCACTGAATATTTTTTGTTTACCATGACAATCACTTTCCTCTGGTTTTTAACTGTGAATTATACTGGACTGAGAAGCTGACCGGGCATGATCTCTCATAGCCATGGTAAATGCTGAGATGACATTTGTCAGCTCACTGAGACATATTTACAGAAGTCGATTAGCAATTTGAGAGGTATTTATAGCATTAAGTCACATAAAATGTGCCAAAAATAAGACGGTGTAAATGATGAGATAAGCCTCTGATTAAGTGACTGATCAGTGTTAAGGAAGTGTTAAATCTGTTAAGGAAGTAGGGTATTGGCCACTAAGGCCAATACTTTAGTGGCCAATACTTTTAGTATGCTTTTAAAACTATAAAATATGGCCTCTTAAAGGGATACAATTTTTCCTGCCTTTTAATGCATGGAGTTTCCACGCAGCATTTGCAGGTAATAAATAATTGGAGGCATCTCAAATACATTGTATCACTGCAGGCTGTATTTGATGCTGTTATGGCGTAACAAAGTGCATTTGTATAGTTATGCTTGAACGGTGTGGTGTACTTCCAAAAAAGTGATGGGCTCTAGATATTTTATGTGTATAGAGAGGATTGGGGGCAGAGTCAGAACTCTGCTAAAAGGAGTTGTTTTGAAGTGAAAATTTGTATTTCACTTCATTATGCATTGTAACGGGGCAGCACAGGTGCCATTTACCTGGCAGGGACAATCAATCATTCCCAGCATAGTTAATGAAATGAGAAACCTTCATCATATCAAGACTAGTTAGGTTATTTAATGTTTAATTCTATTCTTGCCGTTTTGCTCAACAGGCAGATCTCCTATAACATGCATAGAAACATTTTACAAATGTCCGAACATGTCAGTAAAATGTGATAAGACTTTCATCATGTTTGTGCTGTGGTTATTCATTACTTGATGGCACCATAAAAGGAAAAGCAATTTAAAGGGGCTCTTGTTTTCCTGAATTGCTTTACAGATGTATTTCTTCCATGCTTTGTTTTCATATACTTCGGTTAACAGGATCACCATTGAATAATAAAGTATGATTTCGGTTTGTTTTCTGTGAGCCACTTGATGGGGTTCTGCTTTTCTTCCTGTTAGGTGGTTTTCTCTCAGATGCTGGCTGGTACAGTGATGCTGAGAAAGTATTCCTCTCGTGTTTACAACTCTGCACCCTTCACGATGAGATGCTGCATTGGTTTCGTGCAGTAGAATGTTGTGTCAGGTAGGAGAATCGTTTTGTGGACTATCGTGAAAAGATTTGCCCTTTTCAAGGCATATGATTTGTTTCTCCAACTGCTGTTCATTGTTCTTTAGGTTACTGCATGTTAGAAATGGTAACTGCAAATACCATTTGGGAGAAGAAACCTTTAAACTTGCTCAGAGCTACATGGAGAAGCTGGCCAAACAGAGACAGCATGCAAACAAAGCAGCCCTTTATGGAGAGCTCTGTGCCCTACTCTTTGCAAAAAGTCACTATGATGAGGTATGTTAGTTGAAGGATGCATATTGTAGAAATATTATTTGGCTTTGAACCGTTCTCAGTACACAACACTTTGATGTTGAAGAATTAAGCAACTAGAGGTCCATATTCCTTTTTTGTTTTCATATACAAACTTTGGAGCCTTGGTGTCAGAGTGCTAACAAAATGATAATTTTACAATTTTATAGGCTTATAAATGGTGTATAGAAGCCATGAAGGAAATTACAAGTGGACTACCCGTAAAAGTTGTAGTCGATGTTCTACGACAAGCATCCAAGGTAGGAGCTGTTACGACAATTTAATGCACCCCTTTGATAGTATAACTGTGTGTTCAGGTTCTGTTTGACCTAGAGAAATCTCTAACTGATCTAACGTGTTAAGCAATATATAATATTGAAATACATTATATGATTCCTTGTTTTCAGTTTTATTAATCATTTTCTGCTTTTTCTGACGGAAGTACATTCAACATAAATTCTCTGTGGCAGAAAATGAAATATGGGGAAATCATTGACAATGAAATATGTCTGGGCGTTTGGGCATTTACAAGCAAAACGCATGATGTGATCTGAATTGGCATAGATGGGGTTTATCTGTACATAAGTCTGTGTATGTATATATTCTATACTAAATTATATAAGTTGTATTGCTCAGACATGCCTCCATCTGCTCTCTGTATAAAACCAGAAAACTGCTGTCAACAAAGTAGTTCCTCTTAGTGTTTTTTTTACTATCAGTACTATCAGTCTAATGGTTCCAACCATTCTACAAAACCTTCTGCTTATCTACTATTTCATCTGGGAGGATGAAATTGTCCTTCATCCTCCCAACCTTTTCTTGCTTCCTTCTTTCTTTCCTTCCTTCATTTTTGTTTTGTTTTGCTTTTAGGCTCTTGTCTTTTTGTAAAGGTGCTTTAGCAGCTTTAGACACATAATTCGTTGTTGAAATCCCAAAAAACTTGAATCTGGAATCGTTTTGCCTATTTCTTCAGAGAATGCTTCAGTATCACTTGACACACAAAAAATACACTTACAGGTTGCTGTGATAGAAACTGAAAACTTCTCAAAAGTAGTATGATTAAATCTTCATAGGAAAATATAAAATTACATGGAGATCAATTAGTTCTTTCTGTAGGAGAACCAACACATTTATCAAGTTCCAGGCATTAAATATCATTTCACTTTAGGCTTGTGTGGTGAAACGAGAGTTCAAGAAGGCAGAGCAGCTAATAAAACATGCTGTTTTTTTGGCAAGGTAAGCTTTTCATTTATTTATTTTTAATCCATAATGTCCATTTGCTTAGCCTTTTTAAGACATTTGGTTTGTTAGTTATCATGTTTTCTTTATTGTGAATAAATGTAGAAATTACTTTTTTTGTGCTTATAGTTGTTGAGGTTGCAATTACCCCAGATCAATACGCATGTCTAAACAGTGAGGCGGTGTGTACAAAATGCATGCCCTGTATTTTCTGAAAATGTCTATTTTTAATTAGGTTTAGGTCTTGCCGAAAAAGACTGCCTAAATTACAGCTTTAGTAAATTTATTGCGTATCCATTGACCTTTTTAAAGTATGTGCGTATATTGATAAGATTATGTTTTTAATGACGGGTTTTGATGTATGTATTTTAAATACATGTTTTGTGTTCTCATTACTGTTCCCATTAATTTTCTGTATCTGTTCTCAGGGAAAATTTTGGCCCTAAGCATCCCAAGTATTCTGACACACTACTAGATTATGGATTTTACCTTCTCAACGTTGATAACATATGCCAGTCAGTTGCAATTTATCAGGTAATCTGTCCTTGAAAGCATTTTTGATTGAAACTAAAATGCTTTTTCAGTTAAAAATAAAATTGTTCCTAAAAAGTTTATTTTGGGATCGAAGTATGATCGTGGCCTTTTACATGCTGTTACCACCTCTGTTTAACCCCTTCGCGACCTTTGCCGGTTCAGGACCGTCATAACAAGAAGGTCACTAAATGACCTTTGACGGTCCTGAACCGTCAAAAATTTAAATAAGCTTAGAAAGTGATCAAGGATCACTTTCTTCGCTTAAACGGCCTTGCTGCAATGCCTCGATGTCGAGGCATTCAGCAAGGCCGAGATCGGCATCGGGGGCCATGTCTGGCCCCTCCCCGGGGCGTCAACAGCCGCCATACATTGTATGGCGGCGGGCGCCCGTTTTAGAAGCGTTTAGGAGGCGATCAACGATCGCCTCCTAAACTTAAATGGTGTCGCTGGAATGCCTCGATCAGGAGGCATCCAGCGACACCAAACACTTACCTCTGGGTGGGCTGTGACCGCTCCGGAGAGCGGTCACAGCCGCCGCTGCCGGTGATCTTCGCCATCAAGCAAGATGGCGGCGGCCCGGGAAATAAAACAATAAAGACGAAAAAGTTCGCTAGAGGGTCTCCAGACCCTCTAGAGAACTGGCTCCACTTGCTGGTTGAATACAGGTACTGCATTCAACCATGCAAGTCAATGGAGCCCAGCTTTCTTATCACTATGTGATTAGTAAAATATTCAAAAAAAATAAAAATAAATAAAAAATGGAAAAAAAAATTAAAAAATGTGCTAACATTTAAAAATAATTATGTAGTGATGTCACTAGATGAACCATCCAGTACCAGCAAAATGTGTAAAAAAAAAAATATAAAAAAAGTATTAAAAAAATAAAATAAAATTAAAAAGTAAAGTTTATTATTTTGAGCAAGTGCTAAAATTTCTCAAAAATCTCAACAAAGAGTTAAAATAAAAGCACTTCAAATACCCAAGGGGTGTCTAATATATAAAAAAAATGGCTTATGGGGTAAATTGGAGTGGCCTAGCTCAAAGATAGGGCATAGGTACAGACTGACCAAAATGGAGAAAAAAAGCGCACTTCCCAAATGTGGCATTTTAAATCTGAAACAACCCGACAAACCCATGCATGTCGGGTATCACTGCACTCAGGAGATGTTCCTGAACACACATTGGCGTGTTGTTTGACAGTGGCATATACCAGGACCTGTATATCTATAACTAAAGTACAATTTGTGTGAAAAAAAAATAAAAAAAAATACTATTACAAAGTTTGACAAAGTGTAGTTCTATAATTGGTGCATGGAAAGGGTTAAAATAACAGCATTTGGAATACCCTGGGGTGTCTAGTTTTCAAAAATATATGGTTTGAATGGGTTAAATTGAGTTAACCGGCTTCAAAGATATTCCAAAGAGGAGAGGGAGGCACAATGACCAAATGACCACCTGAATTACGCATGCCCCAAAAGTAGCCTTTTACCAGCCAAACAATCTGACAAACCCATGCATGTGGGGTATCGCCGTACTCAGGAGATGTTGCTGAACACATATTGGGGTGTTGTTTGACAGTGACATATACCAGAACCTGTATATCTATAACTAAAGTACAATTTGTGTGGAAAAAAAAATAAAAAAAATTACTATTACAAAGTTTGACAAAGTGTAGTTGTATAATTGGTGCATGGAAAGGGTTAAAATAACAGCATTTGGAATACCCTGGGGTGTCTAGTTTTCAAAAATATATGGTTTGAATGGGTTAAATTGAGTTAACCGGCTTCAAAGATGTTCCAAAGAGGAGATGGAGGCAGACTGACCAGATTTGTTAAAAAAGATTTGGAAATCATAAAACGCTGCTTGTACTTATTGCCCTATAACTTACAAAAAACAGCAAAAAAACATAAAAACATTGGGTATTTCTAAACTCAGGACAAGTAGTAGAATCTATTTAGCTAGTTTTTTTACTTGCTTTTTTAGGTGAGTAAAAGATTTTTCAAATAAAAGTCATAAAATGTGTTTTTTTTTCAATTTTTCACCATGTTTTTTTAATTTTTTTTATGGTAAATAAGATGATACGATCAAAATAATGGTATCTGAAGAAAGCCCATCTTGTCTTGAAAAAAACAATATATAACTTATGTGGGTACACTAAATGGGTGAGGAGAAAATTACAGCTGAACACAAGCACCACAAAAGTGTCAAAACAGCCTCGGTCCCACAGGGTACAAAACGAAAAATGAGCCCGGTCCTTAAGGGGTTAATCTTGTATGACATGTATGTAGTTTTCGACGCATATCCTTTTTTAGTGCCTCGTGTGTTTACCTGTCTTTCTTTTAAATAAAGGTCTCGCCTAACGTGGTTATATTCTGTTTATTTATTTAGACTGCTCTTGATATCAGACAGTCCGTATTCGGAGGTAAAAATATCCATGTTGCAACAGCTCATGAGGACTTGGCATATTCTTCCTATGTCCATCAGTACAGTTCAGGAAAGTTCGACAATGCATTGTGAGTATTGACACTTGTATTGAATATGTTATATATTTAAAAAAAAAAATAAAATCTGATTTATGGCCCTGGCCTTTTCTAAAAATGGACTGCTTTTCATCTTGCATTCTGAACACCAAAATATACCTGGCTGTCTTTTTCAGCTTATGTTGGAAAAGGTTTTATTAAAATATTGAACCTGTGTTTGGCATTTATTTGGATCCTTGTCAATGGTTGATCTGTTTAAGGAACATGATATTTATAGGCTTTTCTCTTTAAGCCCCTTTAGTCCTCTATAGGCCCCATGCTGGCCGATCACATGCATTGTGATCCCCAATACAAGTCTATGGTGAGCGTTGTGTAATCACAGGGATGTCTCTCAGTGTTGCACAGATAACAAAAATATTTAATAAAAAAAAAAAGGCAAAATCCCTTTGCCCTAGCACTACATGTAAAATGTATAACCCCCGCCCCCACCCTGTTCACTACCCCCAAAGCCAAAAGTATTATGTAAGGGATGGATGTTGCCCTCTATAAAATAAAAAATGTATGTATGTGGAGTATGTCTGAAATCGGGGCATGTTGCCAAACGCAAATTGGGTCATTTTTGGACAGGGGTAGAAAAAAACTAAGAAAATTGTCAAACAATTTTTTCACTTCCCACCCATTTAAAAGTTCATTTAATTTTGTATGTTTCCATGGTTTTAAATTAAAGCCTTAATTGTTCTGAACAGAAATGTATGATTTGTGTGGCTACATGAAACACAGAAAAGGGGAATTTTAATGAAATCAATCCAGGACTTAAGTTACCAAAAAACCCGGGGACTGAAGGGGTTTAATATTTTTGCTTGGTTTTGAGTTTACGTTAATGCATAAGGTTCTGCACAAATTTAGAAGCCAGCTGGCTGCAGCTCCTAAAGTATTGCTGCTGCTACTTCTCTTGGCATAGTATCATGTTGATCTCTTGAGAAGTATACAATGTTGGCTCTAAGCAGGCAGCTTAGAAACTCCGCTGCAGAATGTTGCTCTGCAGTGTGGTAGAAAGGAGGTCAAAGCAAGCAAATATTTGCTAGCTCATCACTTCCCAAGCAACTCCTACTCTCTCTGTCACAAGGACATTGCGCACAAAGCTATTGTAGGCTGTTTAACATTTGGTTTTCTTCAAAACACAATGTTTCTTAGCTGACCAGTAAACAAGTATATTGATTTAATATTTTAACAGCATTATGCCCTTTCTCCAAGTGTATGAGTATATTTAATGCTGTGTGTTTGTTTCTTGTAAGGTTTCATGCTGAACGTGCCATAGAGATCATTACTCATATACTCCCAGAAGACCACCTTTTGTTGGCTTCCTCCAAGAGAGTTAAAGGTACTATCAAATATTCAAAGCCCTTTCAGGATTTTTTTCTTTAGTCGTACCAAATTTTACCATATTTTTTAGTTTTTTTTAAGAAAGGGGGATATCAGTTGGCTCTTGTTAATGCCTTCTTTAAAACAGATAACCATAGACATATTATAAGTCAGCCACAGGCAGCTATTTCAAAAAGCATGACCTGCAGCTGTATACACTAATTTTAAAGTCTGTTTTTTTATTAAAAAAAAATAAAAATTAACATTCTCATTAAACACATGCAATTCTTTCTATCCTAGCACTTATACTGGAGGAGATTGCTATAGATTGTCACAATAAAGAGACAGAGCAAAAACTTCTCCTCGAAGCTCATGATCTCCACCTGTCCTCGCTGCAACTTGCTAAGAAAGCCTTCGGTGAGTTTAATGTACAGACAGCGAAACACTACGGAAACCTTGGCAGGTTATATCAGTCCATGCGAAAGTTTAAGGTGAGATTTCATTTTTTTTTCTTTTATTTAATCCGGGGAGCTATCACGTCACAAATGTGTCTGCTAATTACGCTTTGAAGTGCAAATACATTTCAGTAACAATTGATTATGTAGCCGTACATCAATTTTTTTTATCGCATCATGTATGAATGATTTATACATTTATAAAAGTCCGACATGGCAATTTTATTTACTCTGTGAATGTGATAATTGGTACATTAAAATGTCCTTGCTGTCATGAAGCCTAGCCACCATGGGTGATCATGTCAATCTGACTCCCAGGCCTCGCTCAGTTGTTTGATTTGTGGCAGCACATTCTTCTTGTAAATTCTGTTTCCCAAACTATTTTGTTGTAGTGTCCTTGGTGGAGCTATTCTGTTTTAATACCACTTGGGAAAATATCCACTTATCTGGACATCTAACATACTGCAAAGAGATGAAGTTTTAATCTGCAAATAAAACAATGCTGCATTCAAACACTGCTACACTGCCTTTAAATTGACAAAAAAGTAAAATAAAGCAAATGCACCAATGAAATGTACTTCTTGTGTAGTTTTGATGTCACCCTGGTAATAACTTACTCCCTATCAGTACCTACGCTTTACATAAGGTATGTTCTGCTAACCACTTATCCTGATTACCAAAGCACACATCCGTGCTTTAGTGCTGGCTTACAGGAGAGATCTAGAGGCTCTAACAAGGTGCCTATGTGTATGCGTGGAACTGATTCATTGACTCATTGTTGGCGGTTAGAAACTGTGGAAAAGTAGTGGCCCGCATTTCTTGTGCATTACAATGAGATGTGCTTATAATGTTTAAAATTGACTTGTGTTTCCAAATTCCACTAGGAAGCGGAAGAAATGCACATTAAGGCTATCCAGATCAAGGAACAGCTTCTTGGACAAGAAGATTATGAAGTGGCATTGTCAGTGGGGCATTTAGCATCACTGTATAACTATGACATGAACCAATATGAAAATGCCGAGAAGCTTTATCTCCGATCAATAGCAATTGGTAGATATATTTTCTATCTTGGGGTGTTTTTTGTTGTTTGTTTTTGTGTACTTACTACCTTTCCTTAAGGAGTCAGGTGATGCCTGAGCAAGGGGAAATAACTGATTCTTTTCCTCCAAGCAGTGCCAGTGTTGTATCCCAGTGCACAATATCCCCTTAAAACTTGTTAAAGACACCCTGTTTGAAAACCAAAAACTCAAAGTACAGGTTGATTCAAGTGAAGATTCCATTTTTAATGCTTATTGTCTGTTTAAATACATATTATACATCCATTCAGCTTTCAGGAAGTGTATATATGTGTGTGTGTATGTATGTATATGTGTGTATATATATGTGTGTGTGTGTGTGTGTATATTGAAATGTAATACAACTATCTTGTCTGATAGATATATATATATATATATATATATATATATATATATATCTAATATATAGAGAGAGAGATATATACTTATTTAAATTTTTTGAACATGCCTTTAAGACTTTTAATTCACAACATTCTGTCATGTTGCATTCTAATATGGAGTGGTGTGTGTATATTATAATATACATGTATTACTGCATCCCCATTACCATTTTCAGAAGTTTTACTTATGTTGGTAAATTGTGGCACTAATGCCCTTTACAATCCAAGCCAGACTAATGAATCATCCATCTATTTATATAACTTAAAGGGTTTGTTTTTTTTTGGTTTTTTTTTTATAGGAAAGAAACTATTTGGTGAAGGATACAGTGGACTAGAGTATGATTACAGGGGCCTCATTAAACTGTATAATTCCGTTGGCAATTATGAGAAAGTATTTGAATACCACAATATACTGGCCAATTGGAATCGGTTACGGGATCGTCAGTTTTCCGTTACAGACGCTCTGGAGGATGTAAATACCAGCCCTCTGTCAACAGAAGAAGTTGTGCAGTCTTTCCTTATGTCACAGACCACAGAAGGACAAGCATGTTAAAAGGAGAAAAAAGAACTGGTCGGCTTTATTCATTGCATTTTCCTACATGACTGGAAAAATCCTTACTGTGAAATTGTAAAAACCAAGAAGAATGGTGAAATTAGGACCCCGGGTCCAGCCGTGGGGGAAATAACCCAAATAAGACCCAGTCCGCTGTTTGAAGGGTCCGTTCATGGGTTGCTCATTCACCGCATTTTCTATTTCAAGGAGCCGGAAACCGAGCTATCGTTTTAATTGTTTGCAACTCCTGCAGGAAGCTGCAAATAAAACACTTTAATAAGAGTTTATATGAGTTTTGTTATCCGGTTTTATTTTCCCTGGTTTTTTCGTTTGCAGCAGATGTTTTCACATTGGTATACTTGTGCACTCCATTTATTTGATGTTAATAGGAAGTGAATATCACACTTATTATCACAGTTGTAGTACATTTCTTTTCTTTGCCAGGTTTTGGAGAACGTTAGCTCGTGCTCAGTGAGTAAAGCATAGGCAACTTAATGTCTCCTCGCTATGTAAACTGCTCTATTTACTGCAGCGTGTAAACACTTGCTTGTCCTTTCACTTTACTGAAATATTTAAGGTTTCATTGGGTTAGTAAGAATTTGCACATTCATCCGGTAGGTAAAGTCATAACTTCTTTCTGCGTATCTGCTGCCACTGAAACCACAAATAGATAATGATTGCACAGCTCTATGTCCGGCCACAATCCTGACCAGTATCTACATTGGTTTGAAGGCAAAACGCAAGAGTCGTTTGATGCTGAAATCTGGTACTAATCTGCATCTTAAGTATCTTGATTTAATTACTCATTGTTGCGATCTTATTTTTTTTTTCTTTTTCATTTCCCCAAAGAAATATATGAAGAGTGGTTTGACAGCACTGGGAATTGTTGAAATCAGTATTTTATCGACACGCTGCTGATACAGTCTGTTTGAAATACCTGTTCCTATGCAACTTTTAAAACTTCTCGTTGTCATTGAACAGATCATTGTGTTCACTCTTTAGTATGTTAAAGGACAAGGTTCCACGGATAATGAGCTAGGAAGTATGATTATAATCCTGCTCCAAATAATTACAAACTAGTTGACAGTCAAAATGTAACCTGTTTCAGCTTTCCCCCTCCCCCCCTATGGTTTGATTTTTAATTACTATTTGCACTTGTCAATGTCATGTGAAAAAAAAAAAAGGGATAAAAAAATCCAATGACATCTTGTTAGATTTGTGATCAGACCCAAGAAAGGAAAAGTCTTACAGCCAGTTTAGACTCCAAAGTTTGCGTGGCAAAGTAGCATGTAGAGCCGAACAGGTAGATGTTCGTTTTGTATAGGTGGATAACTGTTTGCTTTAAATGGGGTTGTGTTATTTTTATGTATTAATTAGAAACTGGTGTATCATTTTTATGCTTATGTTAAATACATAAGAAAAATGAGAGCCAGTTCATCCATAACTGTTGTTACTCTTAAATTTCATTATTTAAAACCGAATTTTCATTAGAAAATTCATTTAAAAAAAAAAAAAAATTAAGGCTGCTTAATTGCCCAAAATTGTTTAATTAAAAAGTAGCTGGATTCCAAATATAAGAGTCTAGGGCAAATCAAGTTAACTTATTTATGTTTCGCTTCAGTCATGACTAAATATTTATAAAATTAAGACTATCACTAGGGGATATTCCTTGGATTTATATACAACCTATCTTATACAGACTGGGAAAACATTCATGTCAGGTTGTTTATGTACGTGTAACTTACTATGGATCACTTATACGCATTTAATTCATGGTCCTAAGATATTCCCAGGTGGGGTTTTGTTTTTTTTTTGTTACTGCAGCAATTCAATTTGTTTGCTAAATCTTTACATATGTTTGGAACACGATAACATCGACAATTGCTTTCCTCCCTTCTCTTTCATATATTGTAGCTTTTTGAGTTGTCCTCCGTATTAAGCATCAGAAAGGAATTTTACGCCAATAATCATTGAATTGGCTCCAATAGAAGTCAAATGAAAGATTTGTTCGTCCATTAAACGTGCATGTACATTTCAAAACTAATCCTTGTACTTTCACATTTCTTTGCACGCTAGAGTTTTTTATATTTTCAAACAATCAAAGCTGATTGTTTTTGCACTAGATTATATATAGTATCCTATCCCATTCATTTTACATTTTTATTTAAACATGGAACTACTACATTAGATTCTCCCATTGATAAATGACTTTGAGAGTGATATTTGTGACCTATTACTCTAGAGTCCAATTTTACAATGACTGTAATTCTAAATTACTTTTTGTTTTCAAGTTTTGAATAAAACTCATGCATTTATACTTTTGGAGGAGCATGATCCTCTACAATGAAGTAACTAAAGACTTACCCATGTTATATTACACATATACACAGACATACCAGGATAGATTGCTAGTTTTCATTACTATTTTGTTAAAATTCAGTATCAATAGATACATTTTGTCCATCACAATCTGACATACAAGCATTGAGTGCCTGGAACCCAACTACATTTAATTACACAGTTTTGCACGGTTTTAGTATTATACCATTAATAAACACGCTAGTTGTAAAACCGAATAAACCTTTTTGTTTAAGACATCTGAGCCTATGAGTCATGAAAGAATTGGGCGGACTGGCCTCCTGCCATTTTCTTATTTTCTGTACACCTGTAATTTTGAGCCAGCAACTATAGTATTCAAATATTATATTTCCCCATAGCAACCATTTGAATATTGCAGATTGGACACTTTTTTTTTTTTTTTGTACCCAAATCACAATTTATACATAAGATTTAGTGTGCCATCTCATTAATAGTATACCTCGCAATAACCTTTGAGTTACTTGTTAACCTTGCCATAACATCTTTTTTTTGTTTGTTTAGGATAATCTGTATTAGGTTTTATATTTCGTACTCCATTTCAAGCGATGGGAGCGTAGCTGTAACAACTACGCCCCACCACCTGTTTGAATTACAAACTGTATATTGCCGTATAAAAGCAAATCTTATTGATATGACAAAATAGGCAGCTGTTAAATATTTGTCTACAAGGTCTTTTAGTTTCTTGATTATAGTCTAGGGAGCTTGTAATATGTACTCATCAGGTTTAAAAAGTTTTTTCCTATTTGAATGCCGGGTTAAACTAATAATCAGATGTTGCAATTCTTGGGTCAGCATATGTAAGAGGCTGACATTTTCTTTCCTATAGATTTACATCATCGTTTTGAGTGTTAACAAAATGGTACCTTCAGGGGAACTGGGTCTGCTGACTTGATTTTCTCAGATACCATACTGATTCTGGAACTTGTTGGATATAAACGCGTCTTCACGCACCTACTTTTGCAGTTTTTATACTATAAATTGCTGTGTGTATTACACAAGATCAATGTTTAAGTGTTTTCAAACTTAATGCCTGGTTGTCCTTTCCTTCCATATTCCTCAGCCTAGCATAATATAACCACCTCCTTAATATCATTTGTCAAAACCAAGGGTATCAATAACAATAGTGCCTAATGTTTGTAATGTAAAAATAATGCAGTCATTGCACTATTTTTGGATCTAAAATCCAATTTGTATTTGTTTTAACTTTATTTTTACATTCCACCAACCCCATTCAAAATGCACATGCTTTCCCAGTGCTATGCTACGCCGCTGGTCTTTGAAGGTTTTTTTTTTCTTCCTTTTTTGTGTGTGTCATTTCAACAAACGTCTACATTTTATTTTCTTGAGAATTTAAAGGTTCTTTAAGAACTTGGGTTTACAAAAATGTTTACTTGTAATTAAACTTTATATAAACATGTACACCATTTTAAAACGTATATATGTGTGTATAAACGTACAACTCTATAACAAACATTAAAGCAGTGCCATTTTTGTTTTCCTTTTATCAGTACTATACTTTGTTTTTATGTGTAAAGGGAAGGTCCGTTTTCAGAATCCATTGTAGGTTGGCTTTTTGGCTGCCATAGAAGACATTATGCTCCTGACCGTTTACGCAGGCGTGCATTGCAATAATTTTGTGTTTTCAACAGTAAAGATTCAGTATTAATATAGGAGCAGTACAACATCTTTTGCGAAATGAAAAGCTTTTTAATTTGCAATACAAATTTAAAGAGATAAATGACCTAGATCATTTTATATTTACATCGTTGGGACTTATATGCTAATACACCAGTAGGTTATGTGTCTACTGCCACGAATACCCGATTTTTTTTTTTTTTGATTTTTTTTTTTTTCCTGTACAATTGGGAAGTACATTTCAGTTAAATGAACCAGCTGTGTGATTTTTAATGTGGAACTATTTGGCTGCTTAAATGTGACACTGAATGTTTGGTGTTCTAGTTCATCTTGTGCTTGCAGTCACGTGAGCTGTCAGTCATTGTGGCTGTCCTTTTGGAATGTACTTTTAATTTTTTGGAATATTTTTTTTTTTTGGAACACGTGTTATGTATTGGTTCAGTGCTGTCTTTGATGCTGGAGGTTTGTGATATTGTAAATCGGTGTGGAGCAGGTAGGGCACACGTTGCTTAGTTACCTCTTAAGCAAGTTCCTACTTTTATCATGGCACAATTGTGCTGAGGACTTGTGAGTAATGCGTTTTTTTTTTTTGTTTTGTTTTTTTACGGGGCAATTTATTTTATCCCAATACCTGTAGCATGAATGGCCTTGCACAGTTCTTAACTATGTGTAGAGCGCTACTTCACGTAGGAGCAGTTATGATCTGGATTGCTACAGAACGCAGATTCCGCAGTGAACCTGTCTCCTTTTATTAGGTTTAGCAAATTAGTCCTAAATCTTCTTTGGGATTCCATATTTGTAAGTTACTTGGAAGTTCCCATGAATAACATAAATATCTAATGCATGAGTGGCCTTAGTGAGTTTGTTCAAGTGCAAATTTTTTTTATTATTGTAAAGTTTAAAATGAAGAAAAGAAGAAAATATATATAAACAATATATAATTATCTAGACATTTGGTTTGTTGGTGCACAAGTTCAGTGTTGGTTAAAAACTGTCGCTTGACAATATATGTATATGTGTGTGTATGTGTATATATATATATATATATATATATATATATATATATTAAAAATGATAAACCTCATTACACTTCAGATATTATATAACATGCTTAAAAAAGGTCAATGTATGTTACATTGTGTGGGTATATACACCAGCTTAATTACTATTTTTTGTATTCTTTCTTTACAAAAATGATTTTTTGAATGGAACGGAATAAAGGAAATATGCTAAATTTTAATGGGAAAAAGTTCTACTGATTGTGCCACAGTTTATACATATCTCGACGATCTGTTCGTATAAGACTTTTCATACCATTCTATGCATTTATCAGTGCCCACTCGTTTGTAATCGTCACAACATACTGAAAATGTTTGTAACCAACATTGTGATATTCTGTAATTGCATTGCTAAGAAAAAAAATCCTTATTGACGTAATAAATATAGTGTTTCTGCTACCATAACCGGCCTTAATGAAATTTTTGGGGGGGTTTCCCTGAATTTTAGGAAATGTGAATGTAATTTAGCCTTTAGTTTGTGTGGATTTTTAATAAACTGTCCTGCTTAATGCTGCTTTGTTGTAATCATGAAAAGTATTGTGGAATATGTATTACCCAACCCATAATTATTCTAAATTGTAAATATATTTGCACTACATTTTGATAAAATTCCTAGAGTAGATTGAAGCTTGAAAAAATAGAATAAAAAGTGAGTAGTTTATATAATATAATAAAATTATATAAATATAAAATACAATTATATAAGCAAAAAAACACGTAATAAGTAAATGTGAATGTGCTGCTGGTACACCTCAGAACAAAACCCCACCTTAAAGAAAAACTGCAAAAACATATATAGGTGACCGCGCCCCTCACACCAAGTGAGCATAAATAATGCAAATAATACCAATTCAATGTAGCTTCAAGGAAATCCGAGCAGTATGAAAAATTCAATCATATAACAGAAAGAAAAGAAAAAAACATCATAGATATATATATATATATATATATATAGATATATATATATATATATATATAGATATATATATATAGATATATATACACACAATTATTTTGATGAACTACATTAACAGGCAAATTGGACCCTTGCGTTTGGGGCTTATTCAAGCCCATAAACCGCGTAGGGGGGTGAGCGGGAGGGATTGTTCGTCTCCCGAATAGATTTCACTCTCCACCATGGAATTATTCAAAACTTCGTGATCTCGGAAAGAGCGAGAAATCGAGGTAACTACTCCCAAATTCTTCAAAGCACAGATACGGAGGCGAGGATGAGATAAAGATGAATACTTTAATATATAAAATAATCGGACTAGCGGCAGTTTTCAAAATCACGGCGTCCCGCGTTCATCCACTGCTGCACAACCGAGTCACGTCCTCCTTCTCCTCTGTCACAACATGCAACGTACGACGCGTTTCCTGCTATACTTCCTCAGGTACGTTGGTAGATCGCTTTCTGTGCTCCTTTATATCGGTCTTTGCTTAATTAGATCAGTGGTAAATTGTCCACATAGATTTGTCAATTGTCCATAATTGGGTTCTTCATTATAATTAAAGTATATGCATTTAATAAATGAATTATAACAAGATCACAATATAGAATCATTAAAATAGTCCTTGGATATATTTAAAACAATTCTTAATTATATTTGAAATAGTTCTAAATTGTATTTTAGAATGTAGGTCTTTATCATTAGTACTATAAGGGAATAAATTAGTTAATATACATTATCATAAATAGTAGATCTGTAAGATAACAACTATATAATAGATCATATGTAAATATACAGGATAATATAAATAAATAAATATTCGCATAATTCGCATATGTGGTATAAAATTATCACCATCCACATTAATTGACCATGTAGTTAGGGGGTCTATTTAAACATCTTGCCTTAAAAAATACATTGTTTCCTGAAATGGATTTATAAAAATATAGTAAGAATTTGATAGAAAAGTACTAATATACTGATTAAAAAGCCTCAGAATCATTTGTATTTATACACTAGATAAAATAATTTATATAAAATACATTGTAAAATATATATATATATATATATATAACCAAAGTATTAATATGTATATATATACCGTATTTTTCGCTCCATAAGACGCAGTTTTTTTCCTCCCAAAGTAGGATGAAAAATCAGCCGCGTCTTATGGAGCGAAGATGCAGGCAGGGAGGGGGGGGGGGGGCAACGATATACCGTATTGGCTCGAATATAGGCCGCACTTTTTTCCCCCACTTTAAGACTTTAAAGTGGGGGTGCGGCCTATATTCGGGGTCTAGCGCCCGACGCCCGGGACATGCAGTCCCGGGCGCCGGGCAGGCAGTGGGGTTAGGATACAGATCCCCCGCAGCGGTGCAGGGGACCTGCATCCTACTCCCCGATACGCTCAGACAGCCTCCCCTGCCAGCACTTCCCACGGGGGGGGGTGCCGGCACGGGAGGTTGTCTAAGCGCATCGTGCGGATGCGTTTTACCTCTGCACCCCCCGCGGACTTACCGGAGCAGACTCCCGGGTGTCTTGCGGGGTCAGCGGGGGACGTCTACGCAATGCAACTTCCGGTGCCGGATGTGCCGCACCGGAAGTTGTATTGCGTAGATGTCCCCCGCCGGCCCCGCAAGACACCCGGGAGTCTGCTCCGGTAAGTTGGGGAGGGGGGGGCAGAGGGGGACAGTGGCAGCGTATCTCGGGGAGGGAGGACAGTGGCAGCGTATCTCGGGGAGGGAGGACAGTGGCAGCGTATCTCGGGGAGGGAGGACAGTGGTAGCATATCTCGGGGGGCGGGGGGGGGGCAGAGTGGCAGTATGTTTTTTGGTGCTTTTTTAAAGAAAAAAACTTTTTCTTTAAAAAAGCACCAAACTTTTAGGGTGCGGCCTATATACGGGGGCGGCCTATATCCGAGCCAATACGGTACTCACCAAAAGTGTCCCGGACAGTCTCTGTCTCGCTTCGCCGTCCAGGGGAGGTCTTCATCTGGAGACCGCCGCCTCTGTCGCCGCCTCTCCTCTTCTCTGGTCCGTTGCGACGGCTAAGGGCGGACTGGATGGAGAGGACGGGGGGATTTGACGCAAGCGCCGTGTCACGTATGGCGCCGGCGCATGCGCAGTACGGCGCTTGTAGTCCAACTATACTTCCCATCATGTCTGACCAGCTTTTTTCTGTGCAGGCATGACGGGAGGATGATGTCCTTTTTTTTATAGCCCATTTTTTAGCTCAAAATATTTTTTCCTTTTTTTTTCTCCTCTAAAATCTAGGTGCGTCTTATCAGCAGGTGCGTCTTATAGAGCGAAAAATACGGTAATAATAAATAATTGAAAAATAATAATTTAGAGAAAATGACAGTTCAAAGTCATTATTCAATCTATTCGGTATAAGAGTTTTTAAACTATAAATCCATTTCATTTCAGCCTTACCTAACTGGTCTAAAAGGTTGCCCCCTCTCCAAAAGCTATTTATTCTTGCAATTCCTAAGAATTCGAGACATTTTGCATCTTTATTATGATGTGTTAAAAAATGTAAGGGTACACTATGGTTTAATGCTCCTTTTGTAATGTTTCTCATGTGTTCTTCTATTCGGATATGTAATTGTCTCGTAGTGCGTCCTACATACTGTAGTCCGCAAGGACATGTTAGCATATAGATCACATTTTTTGAATGGCAAGTTAATTGTTGTTTGATGCAGTACTGCTTCTTTGTTACAAATGAAGAGAAAACCTTAACTTTGTTTCTACTGCTTTCTTTGATGGTTCTACATGCTAGACAGAGACCACATTTCTCAAGGCATTGTCTCCCTCCTGTATTTTTTGGTTTGAGGTTTTTAAATAACTTCTAACCAGCTGATTTTTTCGTTTTGGTGCACCTCTAGATACTATTTTTGGATGTTGTCCCAAAAGTTCTTCCAGGTATGGGTCTGTTTTTAGTAAATGTCTGTGTGTATATCATATTTAACTGTTCCTTTTCTGCTACTTCTTGTATAGTTTTTTCTAGACTTTCAGGACTGTAACGTTTTTGTTCAAATAAGTTCTTAAGTTGTTTGGCTTGTCTCTCAAATTGTTTTTTTTCTGTGCAGTTCTTTCTCATCCTTAAAAACTGGCCCTTAGGGATATTTTCCAACCAAGGTAAATAATGACAGCTATCTTTTAAAATATAGCTATTTAAATCCACTGATTTAAAATAAGTTTTGGTTTTTAAGACAGAGTCTTCTATATATATTGTCAAATCCAAAAAATTAACCTCTGAAGTGCTATATTGTGTAGTTAATTGTACCCCCCCATTGGTTATCATTAAGTCTGATTAAAAATGTATCTAAATCAGTTGAAGAACCATTCCAGATAAAGAACAGGTCATCTATATAGCGTTTATAGATTACTTAATTACCTTCTGGACCTAAATGTTGATGTACAAAAAGATTTTCCCATGAAGACATAAATAAATTGGCATAACTCGGGGCAAATTTTGTGCCCATGGCTGTGCCTCTTATTTGTAGATAAAATTGGTTGTCAAATGTAGTAGTTATGAGTTAAAATTAAATGAATCCCCTCAATAATAAAATCGATTTGTTCTTTTTGAAGATCATTTTCTAAAGTCAGTAAATTTCTTGCAGCCTCACATCCTTTTTCATGTTCAATAATGGTGTAAAGGCTGCTGACATCACAAGTTACTAAAATGTAATTTGGATGCCACTGTACCTTATCCAGTGACCGTAACATATCTCCTGTGTCTTTTAGGTAAGATTGCCGTTTGGTTACTATAGGCTGTAATAAGATGTCAATGTACTCGGAGAGTCTGGAGGTGATAGAGTTAATACCTGATACTATAGGTCTGCCTGGTGGGTTTTTAGTATCTTTTTATGTATTTTTGGCAATAAGTAGAAGATTGGGATCATTGGATTATCTATTAATATATAGTTATATTCCTCCGTCGTAAGTATACCCAGAAGCAGACCTTTATCCAATAATTTTGTAAGTTCTCCTTTAAATTTACTTGTGGGATTCATATTTAGTTTTTGATATATCTTTGTATCTTCTAATCGTCTCATTGCCTCTTCTATATATTTTTCTCTCTTTAGAATAACGATCCCTGCTCCTTTATCAGCTGGTTTTATTATTATAGAGTCATCATTACTCAAATTTTTAATAGCTTTTTTTTCTCCCCAATAGTTAAATTGGAGGTATATTTGTGTTTCTTCTCCAATTTTTCTATATCTGACATCACTTTATCCAGAAAAACCTCCATCCCTGGGGATTTCTGTGTTTTAGGGTAAAAATTGGATTTGGTCTAGACTGAAGCTTGCCGCCTAATTAAATACTGTCATTGAATATGTAGAGTGGATTTACGCAGCAGATCTTTCAATGCAATATTGGTTCATTTGTAGTAGCATCACCTTTATTATAAGTGATTCAAATTCAAAGCAGTAACACAAATGACTACCCTCACGATGGAATAATCTTCATCTGTTACTGATGCTATGACTTTTTTAGGAGTATATTTTCCCTTGTGACTTTTGGAAATTCACAAACTCTGCCCCCTTGGGCAGGTTTTGCTTGTCACTCCAGATCTGTGTAGTGTCTGAATGTGAGAACTCCCTACTGGAAACTACAGTTATATACATATTTTCAGCACTTGTACTGTTGTTTACACTTAATCTCCAATTACAAGGATTTCTATCAATATGAGTCTATACTATATTTGGTTGAGCAGATAGCTCCCCCTATGGTATAGGACTCTTGTAATTAACTATGCTTCAGGTTCTTTTTTTTCAAATATAGTTGTGGTACATTGTTGCATATGTTCATTAAATATTATGTTTCATGTCAGTTTTTGCTTTTTCTTATATGTAATAGATACAATATGTCACAATAATTTTAAGTATTGAACCCCACAGACAGGTTGGTGTAACTATGTACCAGCACACTTTGTGTGATTATGGCCCATTCTCCATGTTGCAGTTTGTTGCTTGGGGACCTCCGTTTTCATATAGTGCCACTACTGGTGCTTTGGCATTGAGTTAGGAATTGTCTTGCTTTTAATGTGAATTTTCCCCAAAACCTCGTTTTTTGTTGGATGGAAATCCATTTGGCTATGCATTATACCAGAGCATCCAAGCTCTTCCTTCCAGCAGAAGCTCCCTGACATTGGGCTTTCACACTGTATAGTGAAGACAAGGAGCTGAAACTAAGTTCATCAACAAGCTACTGCTAGCTTTCCCTTTAAATAAACCCCATTTTTTTTATCTAGGGATGCCACTAGATGTCACTATGCACTTCCTTAAAAATGCCAGATATTTCAAATCTTACGGGAGACAGAAACCTTTATGGAAACCTTGTTCTGCAGAGTATTCCACATAATGCAAGATCCATTAACGTTCTGTGAAGTTATGCCACTAGATGGTCTGTGTAAAATTTGCCCACCTCCAATATGCACTTGGTTGCTTCAGTTGATGCTATCCATTTCACCTGTTTCTATTGCAGCTCAGATCTTGAATAACAATGACCATTGTGACACACACATGCTGAAACCAGAAAGGAACAGTTCACTTTTAATCAGAAAAAGACACATTCGTGTCCACCTTTTTCTTTTTCTTTTTTTTTTCCAACATAGAAACTTTTTAGCTTTAATGGCAACAACTCATCAGTACCTGCGTTGCCACCTGAAAATTAATTCCCTGAACAAAAACTGACAACTATTTTTGGAAAGGGTTTGTGCATTCAGCAGTATGAGGAGCTCACACTCACCTTGAGAATTAGCACTATACACATCAGTGTATTCTGGCTTGGGATAGCAGGTATGAGGTGTGTCAGCCTCTACATCTCATTCCTTATGGATTTTTATAAATTCTTCGGTTGGCTCAAGCTCCTATGTACACTAAGAACGGCTTGAGCCAACCAAAGAATTTATAAAAATAGATCAGTCTAGATCAGGTCCTCAATTAAATGTATCACTGAATGTATGTGAAAATGATTAGGTCCATGCTATTTGTTTCTTACTGAAAATGATGAACAGTAGTCGTTGATTTAAGCGTTAAGATTTAAGTGCTTAAGTACATAAAACCTTTCTCCAGATAGAAAAGTTTGGATGCGCTAAACAGGGTCCCTGAGTTAGTTTCCTCCCAATAAAATAAATATGGGTCTGATGTCCAAATATTTGCTGATTTTCATTGCCAGTCCATCCCTGTTCACAAAAACTCTATTGCCCTTTTAAATCATTCTGTGCCCTTTTTAGAGCAACCAGAAACAATCTCTTAAAGGAATTGAATTACATTAGGGGCATCGTAGATGGGTGTGGATGACATCTTGGTACCCGTTTTTGCTCTTCTAAAAAGGTTTGGGAATGCCTGTCTCATCTGTCTGTTCTGACTTGATTGGCACCTTGTAACATCCCAGATGGGTCTCCTTAAATAAGACCGTCTGAATAAACAAACTATTCACCATCACATTTGTTAAGCTCATCACTCTGTCACAATCTTAATGTCATCATTTCCAGAGGAATCGCATAAAACCCTTGTAACCCATGTAACCCTTTAGTTCCATTGTGACTGGACAGAACCCAATTGAGAAGAAGTCTCAGTCACAGTGATGTGGGTTGCAACTCCTTCATCACCTGCATGCTCAGCATCACCATATATACACTTTTCTGTTAATCCTTTGATAATCGGATTTGGAGAACTTGTATCTCCATTTAACTACCACCAATATTATGCTTCAACTCCATTCCCTTACCCCTAGCATTAAAGTACTTGCAATAAAGTATACTACGCTCAACAGTTCATTCATCAAACTTTAATCTCAACTGTTTGTACTCTTCATGGGTATCCTTTGGTTGATCCAGGGCTACTAGTGAAATATCAAGCGCCTTTCAGAGACTAGTCAATCCTCTTCTACTAGCCCCATCCAAACAAAAAGTAGAACTATGATGAAAGGATTGACCTTTTTCTTTCTCTTAAATCTGGATTTTTCAGCAATGAAATTCAAATATCTAACCAGTTGCGATTCTTTAGACAATTCATTTGTTTGAGTAACTTTGACTTCACCTTTAATATGAAAATATTCGAGCATTTCGGATTTAGGTGAATACATCCCTTCACCAGGCATAACACTTTGTATGCTGGGCACTGATATTTTATATGCACTGATCGGTATTTTGATACAAAGTGCAAATTTATACTATGTGGAAAAATTTATTGTAACATGATCTGTGCAGTACAAAATATGTAACAGAAAAAAGTATCTTCAAAACATATAAATATATAATCATGACAAAATACAGTGTATTGCTGATAGGTTATCAGGTATGAATGACTGGCTTATGGATATAACGCACTAATTATGCAACAAGTGAAACACAGCACATTGCAGAAACATCCCATATTCATCAGAGTAATATCACCATTGATAAACCGCATGTGTTATTAGTATCCAGTATTTCCACCATGGGACCAAACCAGTTGACTTTTCCAATCCACTCAGCAACAACAAGCAAAAGGCAGAATGCTATAGTTAGTGTGATAACAAAAGTCACTTTATCTCACTGTACTAGTCATTTGCAATGAAACCAATGACATTAATTTAAAAAGACAAGTACTCAAATGTATCAGCAATTTGGCAACATCTACAGATTATTAGTGAGATTTCTAAAAGATGAAATTTCTAGCCCTTCTTTTTCGGCCAACAATTTTTGTTCGGCAGAAAATTCAGGGTCATTTTTTAACTTGGGAACGAAATTTGTTGCCCACATTTACTCTCATTCGCTTTCACTCAAACTCTGCATTACAGTTTGAAACATATGATGACCAGAAACTGCAATACTCATTGTTGTCCATTACTGGCAATCAAACCAAATATTTTGGTCCTGTCTGGTAACCTCAGCTGCTGCCAGCACTTCCAACAGGGCTTCTATAACCGAGCGTCAGCAAAAGCACGGGCAGCAGCAGAGGTTGTCTACGCGCATTGAGCATACCTTCCCTGGCTGCCAGAGAGGAGAGTTCCCCGCAGCGCTGCAGGGAATTCTCTTCTCTGGCAGCTGGCGAAAGTCCGCTCGATGGACGTAGACAACCCCCACTACTGCTGACACTTCCGCCAGGGCTTCAATGACAGAGCACCTGCGTCACATGACCTCCACCCGCTGCCCCCACCAGACACCAGGGAGTCAGAAGCACTGTTAAGTCAGGGGGTGGAGTGTTATATTGGGGGTATAAGGATTTTACCCCCCTGTATGCCACTCTGCCCCCCAGAAATGCCTTATATCCCCCTATATGCCAATCTGCCTCTCTCATATGCCTTATACCCTCCTATATGCCACTCTGTCCCATGATATGCCTTTTAACCCCCTATATGCCAGAGTGGCATAAAGGGGTATAAGGCATACAGTGGGGCAAAAAAGTATTTAGTCAGCTACCAGTTGTGCAAGTTCTCCCACTTAAAAAGATGAGAGAGGCCTGTAATTTTCACCATAGGTACACTTCAACTATGAGAGACAGAATGGGAGGAGAGAATACAGGAAACCACATTGTAGGATTTCTAATGAATTCATTGGTAAATTCCTCGGTAAAATAAGTATTTGGTCACTTACAAACAAGCAAGATATCTGGCTCTCACAGACCTGTAACATCTTCTTTAAGAGTCTCCTCTGTTCTCTGCTCGTTACCTGTATTAATGGCACCTGTTTGAACTTATCAGTATAAAAGACATCTGTCCACAACCTCAGTCACACTCCAAACCCCACTATGGCCAAGACCAAAGAGCTGTCGAAGGACACCAGAAACAAAATTGTAGACCTGCACCAGGCTGGGAAGACTGAATCTGCAATAGGCAAGCAGCTTGGTGTGAAGAAATGAACTGTGGGAGCAATTATTCGAAAATGGATGTCAGGATTCCACCCTGCTAGCCCGGACCATGCGTAATTATTTTGCTGTCATGTCCATCTGCTACCACTAGTGGCCACCCTCCTCCCTCTGGAGTGCTCAGAATCAGATTACCAAGTACAGCTGAGCCTTATTACCTGAGTGAAGCCCTGCCTTTAAAAGACCTGCCCTGCCCTTCAGTCAGGGCCTTTGCATTAAAGTGTTTGGACCGCTCTGCTTTGGCCCTGTACCTGACCCTGTGTTGATCCTGCCATCTGCCCTGCCAGTGGGCTTCCTGCCGTCTGCCCTGCCAGTGGGCTTCCTGCCGTCTGCCCTGCCAGTGGGCATCCTGCCGTCTGCCCTGCCAGTGGGCATCCTGCCGTCTGCCTTGCCAGTGGGCTTCCTGCCGTCCGCCCTGCCAGTGGGCATCCTCCCTAGAGACTTACTGCCTGTACTTGCTGTTCCTGTTACGTTCGTTAATACAGTACCTTTCAAAGTATTCTGCCTGTGCTGTGTTTCATTGCGCCTGTCTGTACCATCCTACTAGCCGTCATGCTTCGTGGGGTACAGACAGAACCCCTTGTATCCCCTGCGACTGGACTCCTACCCGACCTGCTTATCAGGGTCATGACAATGGAAGACATACAGGACCACTGATAATCTCTCTCGATCTGGGGCTCCACGCAAGATCTCACCCCGTGGTGTCAAAATGATCACAAGAACGGTGAGCTAGATATAAAGAGGATGAGGAACTTCATTGTAAACTTCAAAATGTGTTTAATAAACAAGAAATAAAAAAAGCATTGTCAAAATCATTTGAAATAATCAACAAAATGGATGAGAGTCCAATAACACCAATTATAACAAAATGGAATAGAGATACAACGAAACAAATTACAGAAACAGATTGGTATAAAGCAATAAACAATACTTAGAATTTAATTCATTCCATAACAATTAGAGAGAGTTACTTTAAATTAATTAATCAATGGTATCTAACTCCGACAAAAATAAAATCTATGTTCCCAAGTTCTTCAGACAGATGCTGGCGTTGTAATCAGGAACGGGGAGATTATAAACATATATGGTGGACGTGTATAAAAGTAAGGCCTCTTTGGAGGTATGCCTTTGAGCTCCTAGAAAAAATAGGTAATATTAAGATTAATAAAACTTTAGAAATGGCTCTGCTTCATATATTCCCATCTGAATTATCATTAAAAATAAAAATAACTATTCATATACTGGCAGCTACGAAAGTAGTGATAGCAAGAAATTGGAAAGAAAGCAAACCATTCTTATATCTACAATTGAGAAATCAAGTGTTATTTCAACTACAGATGGAGAAAGGCTTACAATGGAGTAGTCCACAACAGAAAAGAAAAACAACTATATATGAGGACTGGATTAGTAAATAAAATAATATAGGAGTAATATAAGAATCAACACATATTCCCTGCTTCCTTTTTTTTTTTTTTTTTTTTTAGATATCCTACGGTGTATTATACAACTTACACCTAAGGACGATATTTAGACCTTTTAATGGTTACTTTTCTTCATTTTTTGTTGTAATTGTCTATTGTCTATTTAATGTTTAATTTGTTTGTACGTAACAAAATAACAAAAACAAAAATTAAAGGAAAGAAAAAAAAGAACGGTGAGCAAAAATCCCAGAACCACTCGGGGGGGGGGCCTAGTCCTGCAGAGAGCTTGGACCAAAGTAACAAAGGCTACCATCAGTAACACACTACGCGGCCAGGGACTCAAATCATGCAGTGCCAGACGTGTCCCCCTGCTTAAGCTAGTACATGTCTGGGTCCGTCTGAAGTTTGCTAGAGAGCATTTGGATGATCCAGAAGAGGATTGGGCGAATGTCATATGGTCAGATGAAACCAAGGTAGAACTTTTTGGTAGAAACTCAACTCGTTGTGTTTGGAGGAGAAAGAATGCTGAGTTGCATCCAAAGAACACCATACCTACGGTGAAGCATGGGGGTGGAAACATCATGCTTTGGGGCTGTTTTTCTGCAAAGGGACCAGGACGACTGATCCGAGTAAAGGAAAGAATGAGTGGGGCCATGTATCGTGAGATTTTGAGTGAAAACCTTCCATCAGCAAGGGCATTGAAGATGAAACGTGGCTGGGTCTTTCAGCATGACAATGATCCCAAACACACCGCCCGGGCGATGAAGGAGTGGCTTCGTAAGAAGCATTTCAAGGTCCTGGAGTGGCCTAGCCAGTCTCCAGATCTCACAGGGAGTTGAAAGTCTGTGTTGCCCAGCGACAGCCCCAAAACATCACTGCTCTAGAGGAGATCGTCATGGAGGAATGGTCTAAAATACCAGCAACAGTGTGTGAAAACCTTGTGAAGACTTACAGAAAATGTTTGACCTCTGTCATTGCCAACAAAGGGTATATAACAAAGTATTGATTTGAACTTTTGTTGGGGGGGCGTGGTTAGCCGTCGGAGAAGATGGACGCTTAGGTGAAGAACTCCGCCGCGGCCCTAACCGTTTATAGCTATCTATAGTCATCCTGCACCATGGGCAGAAACAAAAAGTTGCCTGACGACTCAGAGACCCCTAGGGGCAAAGGCAAATCGTCCTCTACCTCCTTGAGGGAATATTTTCAGACGCCACGGGATCTGTCTACACTACCTCCTGAGGGCCCTGAGGCTCCCTCACCTGCGAGTACGGTGGGCACCGAGGACAGCAGGCAGAGTGGAGGTGAGGATGTCCCCTCCGATGTTCGAGGCCAGGAAACTGTACTCCGTCTGTTTTCATCGGCCCCATGGAAGGAAGACTTCAGTACCCTCATCACGGAACTTAAACACGTGGTAAAGGATGAAGTGGCGTCGCTACGAGCAGACTTATTGGGCCTTGACAAACGCCTTACCATCCAGGAACAGGAGTCTACCCGTACAGCGCATACCCTCAAAAACGGGGCAAAGGTTTCCTCTCAACATACGCTTTACTTGGCGGATTTCAGACGGCGATTGGAGGATCTCGACAACAGAGGTCGGAGACACAATATCAGGGTCCGAGGTCTACCTGAGGCGCTATCCCAGGAGGGTGAGGACTTATTCCAGATACTTACCGTCCTTTTCAACACACTCCTCAACAGGCCCCCGGAGACGGTGATTTGTATGGACCGTGCTCATAGGGCTTTGCGGCCGCGTGGTCCTCCGTCGGCCCCCCCTCGAGATGTCATCTGTCACCTGGTGGACTTTCGGCTGAAAGAATCCATTATGCGGCGAGCGAGGGAGGTGGTTTCTTGGCCTTATGAAGGGCACGATGTCTCCTTTTACCATGACCTCTCTGATCTCACACTTCAGACCCGACGGCTATTGCGACCATTGACGAGCGAGCTGCAGCGGAGAGAGCTGCGATATAGCTGGGGCTACCCCTTTAGCCTGAATGTACGGGTTAACAACTCCGTTAAATCGCTGCGCTACTTCCATGAGTTACCGGAGTTTTTGGAAGGTCTGGGCATCTCTAATCTGCCCATTGAGGATTGGGGTTTACCGGTACTGCGCTTCCCTTCAGACCGCACGGATCGCCTTTCCCGCAGACGCCGTCAAGAGTCATCCAGAACCAGCAGTTCTCCACGACCACCGGATTCGGCTTCTGTTCCTCGCCGTGCTGCTGACCCTCCGGGACGCTTTCTGAGAGAGGAGTGAGGGTTATCCCGTGTAGTGAGTAGTCCCCCTGAGGGACATCATTGTTTGCGGCCCTTTGTTTTGGGCTCCCGATTTGGGCCTTATACTGTGTTCATTTTAGCCTTGGCCGGCACACCTCATGGCCTGCTCTATATTACATGGATATTACATGGACCTTACCTGTTTAGTTTCGAGCTTTGGGGGGGGTTTTACTCTTGGGCCCCATGTGGGCCTATTTGGGCCCTACCACGTGGTTTTTCGCCAGCTACAACATGGCGCTGAGACTATACGCCTGGGACTTCCATTTACGCCGCCACATGTGTTTGCTGGCAGTCTCGGTCTCCAGCTTTATGATCCTCGCTTCATTTACCTCAGTGGACGTGTCTCTTATCTGTGCTGGCTGGCTCCCCCGTGGCCCTGACTCTGAGGATGTATTGGTTATAGTTTTATGGTGTTATATTATGTCATGGAAAACGTTCTGTGTGGCATGTTACTGCAGTTTTTTTTTTGTTTTTTTTTTTGTTTTTTTTCCTTTTCTCACTTTACTTTATGCACCTGTGGTTAAGCAGCGCTGTTGGCGCTTGCCCTACAGTTCTTACTCGTGCCTCTCTTGCTCCTGGCACTGCACACCCACATACCACTGTCCTGGGCGTGGTTTATCTTGCTTGTCCATTTGCACTACACAGTTCATGGTTGGCTTTGGTCCCTCTACCATCACGACACTGCTGTGGCCTTGGTTTATCGGGATTGTCCATCTGCAATACGTCTTGTACGTATGCTCCCGATACACACATACCAGGTTATTACAGGTCTCTTTCTACATCACCGCACATTATCAATTATTTTTTTTTATTTATTTTTTTTTTTTTCCCCCTTATATATATTTCTGTCTCTGTAGTTACGCATTGCTGCCGGGGCTTGCTTTACAGTGCCTCCTCGTATATATATTGCACTTGACACTCTACCTCTACTTACTCGCTCCCCTGGACGTGGTTTATTGTGTTCATTCATTTCCACTATACATTACGTACATTTACATCACGTTTTGCTGTTCCTATCTGCACCGGTGACCGGACCTTGTGTCAGCGTGCTCGTCCTATGGGCCTATCCTCGTATTGTTTTGCTTTCTCACCACAGGATCGCTATTATTATTGTTTTGGTTTGCCGGACTTGTCCATATGCTCTCATTTGTATATTCTCGTCACACGTTTTATTGTTGAGGGGTTTTCCCTCCCTCTCCATCACCACATGTTATACCGTATTTGCTCGATTATAAGACGAGGTTTTTTCCAGAAAAAAACTTCTGAAAAACCGACCTCGTCTTATAATCGAGGTCGTCTTGTAATCAGGCCTCAGATCATCCCCCACGATACCTCACAATTCCATCGGCAGCCGCCGCCGCCGTATCAGCTGCAGCCACCGCCGCCGCTTCTGTATTCGCGGCAGCTGCCGCCGCCGCTTCTGTATTCACGGCAGCCGCCGCCGCTTCTGTATTCGCGGCAGCCGTCGCCGTTTCTGTATTCGCGGGAGCCGCCGACTCCGTATCCGCGGCAGCCGCCGCCTCCGCCTCCGTAATCCGCGGCAGCAGCCGCCGCCTCCGTAATCCGCGGCTTCAGCATCCTCCGATGCGGCCGAATCGGAAGCTGTGACCATAACAGATGCGCGGGTCACGTGGGTCGCGCTGTTCTCACCTGACCCAGCTTCGTTTTTTACGTTTTGTGCCTATGATTCTATGCAAATCAGTCCTACCTGACAGTCTGTGCTCCTGTTCACAATTTGTGAAGAGGAGCATAGACTGTCAGGTAGGAATGATTTGCATAGCTGGTTCAATTAGGGGCACAACCTAGTGAACTACATTTCCCATGATTCCCAGACCCCTTTAAGCGTGACTGAGGAGCATGGGACATGTTGATGGGACATGTTGATGGGACAAGTTGATGGGACATGTTGATGGGACATATAGATCTGCTATTCCCACTGACAGGTGAGAAAGAAAAAAGAAAAAAACACAAAAACAGTGGTTTTGATTTTTTTCCCATTAGGGTCGTCTTATATTCAGGCCTTTTCTTTTTTTCCCCAATAAGATCCAAAATTTGAGGGGTCGTCTTATAATCGGGGTCGTCTTATAATCGAGCAAATACGGTACTTCTTATTATTGCTAATTTTTTTATTTTTTTTTTTAATTTTTTTAATTTTTTTTTTTTTTTATTTCCGATTTTATTATTTTATTTTATATCATATTGTTTAGGTTTTGGGTTCTTCCTGTGGGCCCTGTACTATGCTCTTCTGGTCTGGGCGCGGAGTCCCTTATCGGCATCCCCTGGGGAGTTGTTCAATGGCTGCTATCCTCAGCAGCCTCACCTCCCAGTTACACCGCGCATACACTTATCTTTTTCATGTCAATTCCGGGGGAGAGGTTTTAATTTTTTTTTTATCATTCGGTCATATTAGGCCGCCGAGACACCTGTCAAGCAGGTATTCCTTTTGCTTTCCTCACGATGGTTCTATTGCTTGGGGTTACCCCCCTGGGTGTGACTCCGTGCCTGGACTGGATTTTATATTTTATATTTTGCTTTGTATTATACGTGTTGTACATATGCATATGTTCCGTGCTATGGCCCTTGCTCTGATTCGCACCTCATGCTGCCCCTTTACTAGTGGTCCATTATGTGATGTATGCTGATCTTTCTGTACACATGTTTCCTTCGGTTCCACATTGTTCTCTGATTCCTTATTGGGATCTTTTGCAGGTTGCTATTGGTAAAAGTGTTCTTATACTGACGTTTTGCCCTTTTGTTCTCTGGTGATTCCTGCGGGATTTCATAGTACTACTGTTGGTTTTGGGCGGCGGCGGTTGCCTCCCTTACCAGTGTTATTTTTCGTTCCCTTAGTTACACGGTTTTAGGTGAACCTACTTCCCCTCTGGACGGGTGACACTTACCCCCTCATTGGGAGTGTGTAACGTTACTGAGGTGGATACGACTGCCGTCCTTCCTTATTAGGGGGGGCGCGTTCCACTATCCAGTAGGCACTCCAAGTGGTTTCTTTCCCCTTCCCCCTTCTCGCCTTACCTCCCTCCCCCCCCCTTTTTTTTTTTTTTTTTTCCTCTTCTCTCTCTCTTTTTCTTTTTCCTTCCCTTTTCTTTCTCGTGGTCTCCAATATGGCTCCTTTGGCGGCTAGGCGCCCGCCCTGTGTTCCTAGAGACCGTACCGTTGTCTCCTATAATGTGAAGGGTCTAAACGTGCCCGAAAAACGCTCCCATTTGCTGAGAGATTTGTCTTATCATAAGGCCTCCGTAGTCTTTCTGCAGGAAACTCATTTTAAGGCACCCAGGCCACCTTCGTTACTCAATGCTTCCTACCCCTTGGGGTTTTTTAGTAATAATGTGACATCTAAATCCAAGGGTACGGCTATTCTTTTTGACAAACATACCCCATTTCTTGAAAAAGCTAATATGACGGACCCTGATGGTAGATTTGTTTTTGTGAAAGGCACTATTGCTGATTCCCTATACACCTTCGCTAATGTCTATCTGCCCAACAGGCAGCAACATCGCTGCTTATCTAAGATTCTCGGGTTACTACGGTCTTTCCAGGAAGGTCTGTTGGTCCTCGGAGGGGATTTTAACGTGGCTCTTGAGCCTGCGGTGGATACTTCTGCTGGGCGCTCCTGCACACCCCCCCATGTCCTTCTCAGGATGAAATCCTTGCTCCATGACTTTCAGTTGGTGGACTGCTGGAGGGCGCTCCATCCTTGCGACAGGGACTATAGTTTTTTTTCCACTCCTCGGGGGCTCTACACTAGACTTGATTACTTATTCATGCCGTATTATCACCTTCGCTCGTTGAAAGCGGCACACTATGGCTCGATTACCTGGTCGGATCATGCTCCACTGATAATGTGCTTGACTTCGACGTTAACCAGACCGACTTCTGCTTCTTGGAGACTTAATGAAACGCTTCTTTCTGACTCGGTTCTTCTGACCGACACTCGGACGCTTTTGACTAATTATTTTTTAGAAAATACAACACCAGACGTGTCCCCGCTGACTGTTTGGGAGGCTCATAAGTGTGTGGTCCGCGGGCATCTCATTAAGATTGGTGCTGAGAGGAAGAGAGTGGCTTCGGCTGCATTGGGGAAACTGTATCAGGAAATAGCGACTCTTGAACAAACTCATAAGGATACTCTCACGGACGCGATGTTCCAGCGGTTGGTCCTTCTTAGGAAGGAATTATCCTCCTTGCTTGTTGCTAAAGCGAGGCGCTCCTTTCTGAGACTGAGGGCGGTGTACTATGAACACAGTGATAAAATACGTTCTCCATCCGGATTCCATTGTAGACTCCCTCAAGAGATAATGCAGGCCTTTATGACGTATTACTCCGGCCTCTATAACCTCTCTGACCCTTTTTCCTCCACCCCACGCACTGTGCGGTCAACCAAAATTCATGCTTACCTCGATAGAACCTTGAGGAAAAAATTATCTGTGGAGGAATCGGAGAGTATGGAATCTCCTATCACCCTGGCTGAATTGGGTGCCGCCATTAAGGGATCAAAGTTGGGGAAGTGCCCTGGGCCTGACGGGCTTCCCTTACTCTACTATAAAAAGCTGTTGGAGGTCTTGGGTCCGCAGATGGTGCTTTCCCTTAACGCTATATTAGACGGCAAGGCTATCCATCCGCACACCCTGATGGCTACTATATCCCTGATCCCTAAGGAGGGCAAAGATTTGGAACAATGTAGCAGTTTTCGCCCCATTTCTCTGCTTAATGCAGACCTTAAATTATTTTCTAAGATCTTAGCTACTAGAATGCAGCGTTTTATACCGACCCTGATCCACCCTGATCAGACGGGTTTTGTTCCGGGGCGAGAGTCCAGAGATAGTACGATCCGGGCCCTGGATTTGATACATCATGCGCTCCAGTCTAAGACCGAGACTATCCTCCTGTCGACGGACGCTGAAAAAGCGTTCGACAGGTTGGATTGGTCGTTTATGTTCGCGGTTCTGGAACGAATGGGTTTTGGCCCCAACATGAGACGTTGGGTGTCATCCTTGTACTCCGGCCCGTCCGCCAGGATTCGGGTCAACGGGATGCTTACGGACTCCTTTCCCATCACAAACGGGACTAGGCAGGGTTGTCCACTATCGCCCCTGCTTTTTATACTTTCCTTAGAACCCTTTTTGGAATCTATCCGGCGGAACGCTGATGTCCGGGGTCTTAGCGTTGGGACGACTACGCACAAAGTTTTGGGCTATGCGGACGACTTGCTCTTCACGGTCACGCACCCACAGCTATCTCTTCCAATTATTCTCCGGGAATTCCGGGATTATGGAGAACTGGCGAATTTAAAAATCAATTACTCCAAGTCTGAAATCCTGAATATCAATCTCTCTGCCACCGTGGCAGCCCTCTTGAGTTCTAGTTTCCCCTTAAAGTGGTGCATGGAGAAGCTGCGATACCTAGGTATCTGGCTCACAAATGATCTGTCCGCTTTATACCGCCATAATTTCGCCCCCTTGCTGGTTTCCATCCAAAAAGACCTCAATGGCTGGGCTCCCCACCATATCTCTTGGTTCGGGAGAATCAATGCGATTAAGATGACTATCATGCCCAGACTTCTATTTTTCTTTCAGTCGCTTCCGATTGCGATTCCCTTGGCCTTCTTTACTTCGGTGCGGTCCATGTTCATACGGTTCATCTGGGCGCGGCGGCACTCCAGAATAAAATTCGCCACCCTATGCAGGACGAAGCGTTGTGGCGGTGCTGGTCTCCCCAACCCTCGTTTTATTATCAGGCCTGTCACCTTCTCAGGGTCCTAGAGTGGTCTCATCAACCTCTCCATAAACTTTGGGTGAATATTGAGTCCACTGCGATTGCGCTACCGCTGCACCACCTTCTATGGTTACCGCGCCTGAGCTCTTGCCCGCGGCCACCCATTTGTGACAGCCACACTTCAAGTCTTGCACTCCTTACACTTGACGCATGCTTTGACGACGTACCCCTCACCCTTGATGCCTATTCGGAACAACCCTGACTTTCGTCCGGGACAAAGTACGGGCCCCTTTCTTTCCACTACACCGACGGACCAGGCCCGGATCTCTGGGTTTTTAGCTGACGGCAAATTGCGGCCCCTGCCGGACATTTTGGTTGACAGATTGCCTACCGCTTTAGACGAATTTCATTACCTTCAATTGACGAGTTTTCTTGCTACGGTTCCTCGGAAGTGGACTCTGACAAGAGAACTTACTTGCTTTGAGCTTCTCTGTACCGGGTCTTCCATGCCTGCTCATGGCATCTCGTTGTTATATCAGCTCCTATTACAATCTTTGACCGCCGTCCCGCTATGCTTTCAGGGCTGTTGGGAGCGGGCGCTGCAGATTTCTTTGAGCCCCCTTCTCACGCATAAATGCTCGCGTAACACGAAGTTACAAGAAACTTCCTATAAACTTCTTACTCGCTGGTACCGGACCCCTGAAGCGCTTCATGGCGCCTTTCCGGATGTGCCCAATACCTGTTGGAGGTGCATGGAGGGGGTGGGTACGCTGCTGCATATCTGGTGGGAGTGCCCGAAGATAGTTCCCTTCTGGAGAAAGATTCATGAGCTCTTGCCGAGATTCACGGATTGCTCCATCCCTTTCTCACCTGCTGCCTTCCTTTTGCATAACACCACTAGCTCGATCTCCAGTTATAGGAAGTCGGTGGTGCCTCATCTTTTTAACGCTGCAAAAGCGTTGATTCCCCTTCATTGGAGGGACCCCGTACCTCCTTCCTTCAGGGAGTGGATTGTGAAAGTGGAAAGCATTAGAACACTGGAGGAACTAACTATGTCCTCTGATGATCAAATTGAGAAATATAATCGTATATGGTTCTATTGGATGGAGTATGTTGCAAGTCCTGATGCTCGGGCCATTTTGGGACTCTAGACTTTAGCTGTGGGTATGGCCCTTGAGGTACTTGAGGTGCTGCTGGAGACGCTTTTCCTTCCTTTTTTTTTTTTTTTTTTTTTTTTTTCTCTTTTCTCTACCCTCCCTCCCGTTCTTCCATACGATCCCATTTCCCTGCTCCTCACCCCTTCCCGCAATCCCTTGTCTTCTCCTTTCCATTCCCCATGTGTGATGTCCTTCAATCTAGTCTGCTCATTCCCCATTACTGCCAGACACGGGTTGTGCTTTGAGTATGGTTATAAGCATGTACTACTGTAGTTTTGTATATGTATTTTATCTTATTTTGTACTTCCTGTGATCTTCTTTGGTGACTGTATTACACGCTGCCAGTCCCACTGCGTTGGGACTTCTTTTTCACTTCCCCTTACCTCTCCTGGTCTATTGTACTTCCCCTCTACCCTCTCCCTCACCTACTGTTGTACTTATACTTGCGAAAACCCAATAAAAATATATTACAAAAAAAAAAAAAAAAGAACTTTTGTTATTGACCAAATACTTATTTTCTACCATAATTTGCAAATAAATTATTTAAAAATCAGACAATGTGATTTCCTGTATTCTTTCCCCCCATTCTGTCTCTCATAGTTGAAGTTACAGGCCTCTCTCATCTTTTTAAGTGGGAGAACTTGCACAATTGGTGGCTGACTAAATACTTTTTTGCCCCACTGTATCAGGGAGGCAGAGTGGCAGCCCAGTACCTGCTTATAGCCTGGGCCCTTCCCATCAGCCAATTCCATGTCCATCTCACTGTCCCACCCATTGCTCCCCTCATCACACCGCCTTAAGCATTTCTTCAAGGCCTCCTATAACTAACACCCATACATACTATAACCAACTTGCTTTAACATCCACTCGCTCTATCACCGTACAATTACATACACACACATTCTTTCTCCTGCTCACCCCCCCCGACACTACTAACACTAGTCTTACCCCTGAGACTCCAACACCATACGCTGTTACACAAACTCACAATAACATCATAGGCTGACACCCACACACACATGCTAATGGACATACACTCATGCTACCCTCATACACTGACACTCTAGAACACCATACTGTAACAGACACACACATGCTAACATCATATGCTTACATAGTAACATAGTTCATAAGGTTGAAAAAAGACCAAAGTCCATCAAGTTCAACCTATATACATATTGTGTCCCTACTGTGTTGATCCAGAGGAAGGCAAAAAAACCCTTATGAAGCAGATGCCAATTGCCCCATACCAGGGGGAAAATTCCTTCCCGACTCCAAATATGGCAATCAGAATAAATCCCTGGATCAACGTTCTGTCCCTATTAATCTAATATCCATAACTTGTAATATTATTGCTTTCAAGAAACATGTCCAGGCTCCTTTTGAACTCTTTTATTGAGTTTGCCATTACCACTTCCTCTGGCAGAGAGTTCCATAATCTCACCGCTCTTACTGTAAAGAACCCCCGTCTGTGCTGGTGTAGAAACCTTCTTTCCTCCAGCCGTAGAGGATGTCCCCTTGTTATAGATACAGTCCTGGGTATAAATAGGTCCTGGGAGTGATCTCTGTACTGTCCCCTTATATATTTATACATAGTTATTAAATCCCCCCTAAGCCGTCTTTTTTCCAAACTAAATAACCCTAATTCTGATAATCTTTCTGGGTACTGTAGTCCTCCCATTCCCCTTATTACTCTGGTTGCCCGTCTTTGAACCCTCTCCAGCTCCACTATATCTTTCTTGTACACTGGTGCCCAGTACTGTACACAGTATTCCATGTGTGGTCTGACTAGTGACTTGTACAGTGGTAGAATTATTTCCTTGTCGTGGGCATCTATGCCCCTTTTGATGCACCCCATGATTTTATTTGCCTTAGCAGCAGTTGCCTGACACTGGTTGCTACAGGTAAATTTACTGTTAACTAAAACTCCTAAGTCCTTTTCCATGTCAGTCGTCCCCAGTGTTTTCCCATTTAATACATATTCCCAGCCTGGATTTTTCTTCCCCATGTGCATAACCTTACATTTATCTGTGTTGAACCTCATCTGCCACATCCCAGCCCAAGCCTCCAACCTATGCAGATCCATTTGTAATCGTGCACTGTCCTCTATTGTGTTAACCACATTACAGAGCTTAGTATCGTCTGCAAAGATTGATACTTTACTATACAATCCCTCTACAAGGTCATTAATAAATATATTAAAAAGAATAGGACCCAAAACTGACCCCTGTGGTACCCCACTAGCAACAGTAACCCACTCAGAGTATGTACCATTAATAACCACCCTCTGTTTCCTATCACTGAGCCAGTTACTTACCCACATACACACATTCTCCCCCAGCCCAAGCATTCTCATTTTATGTACCAGCCTTTTATGTGGCACCGTATCAAATGCTTTGGAAAAAGCTTACAAAGATGAATACGTTACAGTAAGACACACACACACCGTAACTCATGCATAGCCCCATACACCAATTCACCACACTCATATACATGCACACACACTGACTCTAACACTTTATATACGTACAGACTCTAACTGAACAGCACAGTACACATACATATACACCACTGCCTCTCTACTCAGTGGCATAACTAAACACACATGAACTTACATATTCACACACACATATAGTAACATACTTGCACACCCACAATAACATATGTAGACACATATACTAACATACACAAACACATACAGTAACATACTCACAGACTAACATCCTTTCTAACATGCACATACTAACATATCAACACACAGAAACATACTTACACACACACTAATGTATTTATTTACACACACACAACCTACCTCAGGAGGCCGGTGCCAACCTTTCTGCTCACAGAGAGGGTCCTCACACGCTATGCCTGAGTGCTAGGAAATGATGTCATATTCCGGTGCTCAGACTCAGTGTGTTGGGTCTAAGGTAGCTCTCGGATGGTTGGTGGAGCTGGTACTTGAGGCCTGGGGGGCCTTCTTTATACCAGTGTACCAGTGTGAGGCCATGTAATCCCCCTAACGTGACCCCAGTAGGCACTTTACTGCAGCCAAGCAGGCTGGCCCTCTATGCTCTCTCAGGTATGTACTGGTGGTACCCCCTGATGGCGGCCCTGGGCCTACAGCAAGTATATAGAAATATGCAGACGAGGTACACCACATGATTCTTATTTGCTACCAAATTCTATGTTTCTATTTTTTCCTTTATACCTTGGCCAAAAAGTCACACCAGTCTTGTCCTGGTACTTATGGGATTGTTGAAAAGTACCAAACATTCAAATACATTGCATCTTGCACCAAGGGTTATGATAATTTAAGTAAATATCAATGTAGTGATTAATAATGTATAGTATGTTCGAAACTTGAACACGTTTAAATGTTATTTATTTTGAAATGCCTTAAAATAAACAACCAGACTACAGTTGCCAACAGTTCTCAGAATTCCTGCAAGCTATGTTTGTGCTGAAAAAAGCTACTAGCACATTTGGCCTTAAGCAATATATTAAATAAAATACGAATGTGGCTGTCTCTCTGCATTATGACACATATATGAGCTGGCAGAATCAAACAGAGGTCAGCAGGACAACTCAGCTTGTTCTGAAATCATAAATACAATATACATAGATTTATGATTCTACACTAAAGCTAATAGTATCAAATAGAGAAGGTGCAAATTCCCCGCAAAAAAATACCATAGAGAGGTGCATTTAGAATCAATGAGTCATAATGCAAACAGTACCTCTTTATGGTGTTTTGTCTGCTGGACGTTAAAGATGCAAAGAAGGTCTATTACAGAAAATAAAGTCAGAAAAGAAAGGTTTATGCAGTAGCTCAAAAATAAGCACACATCCCATGGGGGTCATTTGCTATGTATTGTTGACTACCTGAAATACTGATGCCAATTATTCAACTTAAAAATACAGAAACAAACGGACTCCAATTCCCAGTGCAAATATATCACCACCAATTTCAGCTTATTTTTGGAGCAGAACTCATGTCCACTCTCTAAAGTGCACCAAACCACAAATAGAGAAATAGAGATGTAACGTGCATGTTACCATGGTAAGGAGTAATCACAAATGAAAATATTGCAGCAACTAGTGACAATAAACATCATGATCTTAATAATGTGCTCCTGCACATGGTATTATTTTTTTTATTGCACCGAATATTAAGTGAAAATGAATGAAAGCTCCCTATAACATCCACATGTTTTTATAACATCAGTAACAAACCTTCCCTATTTTTGTGGTGAGACTTGAAACATAGGTAGGATGCAGGGCTTTACTGAGACTTTTTATTAGACTTACTGAGTTACATAAATAGTTATTAGCATGTCACAAAATCATATTATTCGTCTACTTAAAGCCTTGCCTCCTAGTTATGACTCTTAAAACAAAATTGGACATCCTCATGCATTTGAAATTTTTGGAGAGGTGTATAGGCCACTGATAGGCCAAATCATACCAGTCCCGAATGTAGGTATTCTTAACTTGTCCAAATTTGTACAATTAATTTGCCATACAAGTCAGATGCCCTTTTAAAAATACTCCGCATGCTGGTCTAACCAGTAACTGTGGGCATACATTTGTTGCATCGTTTTATTCCCAGGGAGATCATTGTAACATTCATTCATTTCAGTATATTTGGCGGCATTCATCTTAACAAAAGCCAGGAATAATACAGTACAAATATAGAACTGTACAGCTGACAAAACACACACGCTGCTGCATTTTACGCCAAAAACCTCCAATCGCTTTATTATAGTTAAACAGTGACACATTCATTCGTTCAAGCTGGTATTTTTATTAAAAAGGCAATTATTTTAAAATAATATATGACATCTTTTTAATGTATGCATATTGCAAAAGTGTGATGCGGGGTAAATGGTGTGCAAAGGGTAAAAATATGGAAAAATAGAACTTGGTTGCTCATTCACATCCAACATCTAAATGAGCTACAGTATGTTAGATTTTCTTGACTTTGAGGCTATACAATAATGTACTTGGGTTGTCAGATCTTAACATGGGATGGGTCACCTGGTCATATGCTAATCTTGCATGTTAAAGTTTATAAAGTATGTGTTTTATGAGGTTTTTGAGTTGCAAGCTACATACAGCAGGCAGGTAAGTGATCTGCCTTTACTTAATATTTAGCAGTTGGGACAAGGAGAAGCCTACCTAAATGATGAGATGAAGAGGGAATCTAATTAAAGCATTAGTGATGAAATGGAGCCTTGCTAAATAAAGTCAACAAGGGTCAGTGAGGGCGGAGGTACAAAAGGGTAGGACCACAAAGGGTGGAGCCATAATGCAATACGTTATAAGTAGTGAAGGTTTACCTGGAAGACTAGAGCACTGTCTGACTGTCTGTGACACTGACACTCAAACTTTTGGAGACTGAGTCCATGCTTCACTCCTTTGACGTTAAGGCGCACCATCCAGGGCCGGACTGGGACTGAAAAGCAGCCCTGGAAACATTTGGAGACCAGCCCCATATAGGTTATCTCGCGGTCGAGCTCTTATACCCACACGCACCCCTTATACATACCCAAATCACACTATTTGCCATACAAATAAAGGCATTTATAGAGGCAGAGTGGCATATAGGGGGTTAAAAGGCATATCATTGGGCACTCCGCCTCCAGAAAAGCCTTATGCCCCCCTATATGCCACTCTGCCTCCCTGATATGCCTTATACCCCCCTATATGCCACTCTGCCCCATGATATGCGTTTTAACCCCCTATATCTCCAGAAATGCATGTAGCCCTATATGCCACTCTGGCATTTAGGGGGTTGAAAGGCATATCATGGGACAAAGTGGCATATAGGGGCTATAAGGCATTTCTGGAGGCAGAGTGGCATATAGGAGGGTATAAGGCTTTTACATAAAAAATATTATACAGTTTGTTCAAAAAATAAATTAGTTTACTGACCTTCTACTTCTTCCACTTTGGGGTTTTTTCATCTTGTCCCCCGTCCTCTGGTAGCTGCAGACTGTTCTCTATGCTGACAGGAAGTCACTGACCCGATATTCAGTGCTCCAGCAGTCTGAGTGCGAGGGGGCGGAGCTTTCACCCCTCACGCTGCTCCCATCGCTATGTGGCCATCAGACTGCTGGAAATGTAATCTAAACGGTTGATGCGTGCTGATGCCGCCGGCCTGAGCTACTTTAATTCTTTTTTTATTTATTTAATATGCCGGATCGGCTTGCCATATGAAGTAAAAAATAAAAAATAAAAAAATGTATTATAGTAGCTCCGGCCGTGCGTCGGCCGTTTAGATTAGATTTCCAGCAATCTGATGGCCGCATAGTGATGGGAGCGGTGTGCGGGGTGAAAGGTCCGTGCGAGGGGGCGGAGCTTTCACCCCTCACGCTGCTCCCATCACTAGGCAGCCATCGCACACGGCCGCTGGGTGCTGATGCCGCCAGCCGGCGCTGCTTTAATACTTTACTAAAAAGAGAATTGAAGTAGCGCCGGCCGCAGCGGCAGTTTAGATTAGATTTCGGGTGGCTGCCCGGCCTTCGGATCTGCCGGCCCACTGGGAAATGGCACCATCTGAATTTGCATTTGCATATCCTGCTGCTCCCCAGGGCCTCCATCTGTAGTTTTGTGGTTCTTTAGCCAGATGACCCCCTACTCAGCCCCACTAGCCATACTCATCTTTTTTGGTGGCAAAGATAGCTCAGACAAGCTGTTTGGGTGCAAATATGGTATTCTCAATTGTTTAACTGCATTGCGTCTATTCCACTGCTATATTCTTGCACAGCCTTGCGTTATTACACAATTTAAGTTAGCTCTGTGTCAGTGGTTAATGCTAACTTAGGGATGTTCCCTACTGGACCCAACATCCATACCCTGGATGGCCAGCAGGGCGGGGACACTGCAGCAGCTATGCGTCCCAACTCCTAGGTAGCGGGGATTCAAGATTAATTTATGAAAAAAAGAAAAAGCCTGAATATAAGACGACCCTATAGGAAAAAAGTTTTACCAGTAAATGTTAATTCATGTAAACTATGTGAACAATTGTTTGTTAATAAAAGCTATGATTGAGAAAAATATTTTGTTTTTGTTTTTATTTCCTTTTTTTCAACCTGCCCCCCCAGTTATGCACATCTGCCCCCAGGCTTTCCACTCTGCCCCAGAAATGCCTTATACCCTCTAAATGCCACTGTGCCCCATAATACGCCTTTTAACCCTCTATATGCCACTGTGCCCATGATATGCCTTTTGACCCCATATGTGCCACTCTGCCTCCAGAATTGCCTTATACCCCTATATGCCACTCTGGCATTTAGGGGGTTAAAAGGCATATTATTGGGCAGAGTGGCATATAGGGAGGTGTAAGGCATTTCAGGAGGCAGAGTGGCGCATAGAGAGAACTCTGCCTCCAGAAATGCCTTATGCCCCCCCCCCCCATTTAACACTCCCTCTCCCTCCCTCCTCCAAACTTACCGGTGCTTCTGAGTCCCCGGTGCTTAGTCCGGGCAGCGTGTAGAGCTCTACGCGCTTGAGCAGAAGTAGTCTACGTGAATCGCGTAGAGCTCTATACGCTGCCCGGACTAAGCACCGGGGACTCAGAAGCACCGGTTAGTTGGGGGGGGGAAATAACACAGGAGGATCCAGGTCCCCTGCATCTGAGTCCCCGGTGCTTAGTCCGGGCAGCATGTAGAGCTCTACGCGCTTGAGCGGAAGTCGTCTACGCGAATCGCGTAGAGCTCTACACGCTGCCCGGACTAAGCACCGGGGACTCGGAAGCACCGGTAAGTTGGCGGGGGGCATAACACAGGAGGATCCAGGTCCCCTGCATCTGAGTCCCTGGTGCTTAGTCCGGGCAGCGTGTAGAGCTCTATGCGAATCGCATAGAGCTCTACACGCTGCCCGAACTAAGCACCGGGGACTCAGAAGCACCGGTAAGTTGGGGGGGAGCAAAACACAGGAGGAAGATCCAGGTCCCCTGCATCGCTGCGGGGGGCTCTGGATCTTAGTCTCATAGTCTGATAGGTCTGATTATAAGACGACCCTGATTATAAGACGAGGGTTTTTTTTCAGAGCATTATAAAACCTATTCTTATAATCGGGCAACTACGGTATATACAAATTGACATAAAAGACAAAATATATAATAACATAAAAATGATAAGAGGCAAGGGAAAATATTATATCCCTTTATATTTCAGGTATTTAATTCATTTTCTTATCTTTTCAGGGCTCTGATACATTTTCCAAATTCTTAGCTTCATATTATTATATCTTATAGCGTACACCAATGCATGCACATCAAGCTCATCTATAAAAAATAAATACAATTGAAGGTAATGTCCCGAATTGGCAGCTATTCATTTTTTGTTCCAAAATTCTGCGTACAGTTCTGAGTCATGTCAAAGATTTCACTTTCCTGTGCAATTAATGGGAAAGTGATGTTTCCTGAGCACCACATTTGTTCTGGCGCAAAGCTAATACATGAAGTATCTCCCAGACTATGCTGCAGCCTTTCATAAATGTTATCTCCATGCACCATGTAACACATTTCTATGTGATAGCAGATAATTACGATGTCAGGGTCCTTTGTATAAAAGGATAAGTAAAAGACAGGCCCTGTGTTCATAACTTGTTCATAGGTACAATCTCCTTTCCACAGGCTGCTTTGAAAGTCTGTCCTTGATAACAAACTCACCTTTTTTACACCAAACTACTATTTAACTGGCAAATTACCTGTGTTTTTTTTACATCAGCATTTATTGTATTTTAAAATACTTTTCTACAAGCTCTCCTAATAAGTATACTATAGATCTTTTAATACAATATGATCTAATATCCTTAGGTATACAAGTCAGTTTACTATACACTAGGCATAGTTCACCCCTCAGTCCCCTATTCTATACAGCATAATTTTATTCTCCAATAAAATCTCTACAAAAGGGTAAACGTGTGTAAACTAAATGTTTAGGAATATTGTAAAGATATTTCAGATATTAAAATCAAGTAATAGTAAAATTATGACTTAATATCCCAGAAATAAAGATAATGTTTAGGGAAAAAAAGAGAGGGGATTTGCACAGAAACCAACGCTTTAAGCTACTAGCACAAAACTGATTATGTCGTAATGTACATTTCTGTACAATTATTTGTTGATGCCAAATTGTAGTCTAAAATATAATACCCATGGGCGCCACTGAACACTAGAAGCCCTAATTTATAAAATTTCTGTAAAACTACTGCCACATAGTTATATCTAATTCCCTAGACAAAAAATATTTAACACCTCCAGCTTTCGTGTATACTCCACAGCCCCTTATCACTACATTGGCGCAGTTTCTATTGAAAACTACTAGCGTAGTATTCTTTTTAAAAATAATTTGAACCATCTACAGCACAGAGTAACATGATCCTTGGCATCAGAAACTGTGCAGCACTTCATTTTCTAGGCGGCATACTCACACTTGCAAATCTTCTTCTTCACTCAAACACTTTCAAAACTCTTTCTTTTCTTTCTCTCTTGCTTTCATTTCTCTGCATCTCTCCTGCCTTTCTCAAGTATGGTTTTTCCATTTCTCTCTATTGCTCCCCTTCATGGCACAGCATATATATAAAATGTCCTCTGCTCCCTACCGTGTCCCTCTACTGCCCACTGCTACTTGTAGAGTGAGAGAAAGAAAATGGAAGGGATAAAAGGAGAAAAGAAAGAGAGAAATAGAGAACGAAAGAAAGAAAAAATATGAAGAAGGAATGGGAGGGAAAAAGGAGAAAGGGAAGAAAACTGAGAGAGAGAAGGACAACATTGAGATAGAAAAAAGTCAGAAACATAGAGAGAGGGCATAGAGAAAGAGAGAGAGGAAGGAGAAATAGCAAGGAAGGGAGAGAAAAGAAAGAGGGTAGAGGGAAAGAAGAAAACCGAATAGAGAGAAAAGGAGAGGGAGAGACAAGAAAGGAAGAAAGAAAAATAGAAGGAAAAGGTGTAAAGCATGTAATGGCAGGCATTTAGGCTAGTACCTAATAGACGTCTACATTGTCCTTTTGCAATACTTACATTTTATATGTTTTATATGTTTTATAACACATCATATCAAATACACCACATGTTTGCTTCACATTCAACATTATATATTCCTTTTTACAGCATACTTAATATTTCAAAGGAATATTTAAATATTGGTTCATCTTCTTCATATCCTCTCCATTTAAATGTTATTACTAACAACGCATCTTTAGTTCCCAATTTGCAGTACTCTTAATTTTCTTAATAAAACTATTCAATATTGATTCTCCGTATTTCATCTGTGTTTGTTCTGTTTCAGATTATAACCCTCAAGGCTAAATCCCTGCATCGTTGGTCAGAAACAGTGACTTTAATCACTATAAATTCATGCTCCACACCTACAACTCTGCCCTCTCTCTCACCAAACAGCTCTACTTCTCCACTCTCATATCCTCTCTTTCTTCCAACCCACGACGCCTTTTTTCTACTTTCAACTCCCTTCTCTGTCCCTCCACACCCACACCACAAACCTCTCTCACTGCCCAAGATCTTGCTACCCACTTCAAAGAGAAGATCGAGACTATTAGAAAAGACCTCTCTTCCTTACAACTCCCTCCTACACCACTCAACACCACTCTCTCCACTCCTACTATACTAACTGCCTTTTCCCCTACAACCGAAGAAGAGATAGCCACTCTTCTTTCTTCCTCTCACCCAACAACCTGTCCCCTCGACCCCATCCCTTCACACCTCACAAAGTCTCTATATCCATCCCTTGGTACATCACTTACCCACCTATTTAATCTTTCTCTATCATCTGGAACTGTACCATCTGCCTTCAAGCATGCGCTAATCACACCAATTCTAAAGAATCCTTCCTCAGATCCCGTCTGTTTGACTAACTACCGCCCTATCTCTCTGCTTCCTTTTATCTCTAAGCTGCTTGAACGGATTGTGTACAACCGCCTCATTAACTTCCTCTCCTCTAATTCCCTCCTTGACCCTCTACAGTCTGGTTTCAAACCCCTTCACTCTACTGAAACAGCTCTAACAAAAGTCTCCAATGACTTGCTCTCTGCCAAAGCAAAAGGTCACTTCTCTATTCTAATTCTACTGGATCTCTCTGCTGCTTTCGATACTGTTGATCACCACCTTCTTCTACACTCACTTACTTCTATAGGCATTCGAGATACAGCTCTCTCCTGGATCTCCTCATATCTGTCTAACCGTTCCTTCTCTGTCAACTTCTCTGGCAAGACATCATCACCCCTTCCACTTTCGGTTGGTGTCCCCCAAGGTTCAGTCCTTGGCCCTCTGCTGTTCTCTCTTTATACTTCCTCTCTTGGCACACTAATCAACTCATTTGGCCTCCAGTATCACCTATATGCAGATGATACCCAAATCTACCTGTCTTCTCCTGATCTCTCTCCATCTCTCCTGTCCCGTATTACCAATTGCTTGTCTGCTATTTCTTCATGGATGTCACAACACTACCTGAAACTTAATCTTTCTAAAACTGAACTCATTATCTTCCCTCCCTCCATCTCCACTCCACTACCTGAATTCTCTATCACCATTAACAACACGACTATCTCTCCTACTAACCAGGCCCGATGCCTTGGGGTCATCCTTGACTCAAACCTCTCCTTCATCCCTCACATTCAGTCCCTCGCCAAATCCTGCCGCTTGCACCTAAAAAACATCTCTCGTATCCGCCCATTCCTCACCCAAGAATCCACAAAAACACTCGTTCATTCCCTTATCATTTCCCGTCTTGACTACTGCAACACTCTTCTGGTTGGCACTCCACTGTCTCGACTCTCTCCTTTACAGTCTATCCTAAATGCCGCTGCTAGGCTCATCTTCCTTGCACGTCGCTCCTCTTCTGCTTCCCCCCTCTGTGAAACCCTCCACTGGCTCCCAATTACCTTTAGAATTAAATTTAAGATCCTGGTACTGACATATAAAGCCATCCATAATACTGCTCCTCCGTACATTTCTGACCTCATTAGCAAATACTCTCCTACTCGATCCCTACGTTCCTCCCATGGGCTAAGGCTCTCCTCCTCACTCATCACCTCTTCCTTTTCCCGTCTACAAGATTTCACTCGAGCTGCCCCATATCTCTGGAATCTACTCCCAAGGAACCTTCAGCATTGTCCCTCCCTCCCAACTTTCAAGAAACATCTAAAAACCCACTTCTTCAGAGAAGCATACCATCTTAGCTGCTAGAACTTCCTTGTCATCGATACAACCCCCACAATACCTCTCACCCTTTCTCTATGCCTTATGTTTGTCACCCCATTTCCCTCTAGATTGTAAGCTTGCGAGCAGGGCTCTCTCCACCAAATGTATCGGTTTGTCTTAGTCTGTCAATTCTTGTCTTGTCATATCCCTTGAATTTATGTATTGTATTAAGCGCTGCGTAAACTGTTGGCGCTATATAAATAAAGGATAATAATAATAATAAAACATAATAAGAAATAGATTTTTTTAAATGGATATAAATGCCATTTATTTCCCTTCATTGTTCTATATGTTGTGTTAATATTCTTATTTATTTATTACTGTGTATATACTGTATATCACATGATTGTGTTTATATTATGCATGTTTTTTTTTTTTATAAATTAAAATGGATGAATTGATATGTACTACAGAAATAAATTAAATTATAATGAAAAGTGCAATAAAAATGACATTTAAAACTTGTTTTCATGCTTCTAACAAAAGTCATACAAAACTATCTGAATTTAAGATCCTTGGTACCATTGCTTTACATTTGAGGATCCATTTAATTTATCTCCTAAATAACACTTTTTGCTAAGTGTTTCCTCTTATCTTTCCAATTACAAATAGAGTCATCTATGTAGCATTTGTAAAGAGTTCAATTCAAATTTCATTTTTCATTTGGATTATTTATATAATCCCTCAACAATTCATTTCTTTCAATTTATTTATTTATTTGAAGGGATGAATTATGTACATAATATTAACAGAATCACTTGATATACCGGTATATACACAGTAATAAATAAGCACGAATATTAATGGAATAAAATATAGGACCTTCATGTTGAAGGCAAACAAATTGCACACACATTCAGAGAATTTTTTTAATAAGCTTTTGGCTGATCATATTACAACACAAATAAAGAATAAATAAATAAATAAAGAATACATTTTAAAATTTTACTAAGAAGATTACTGCACATTGGTAACTAAGGTATCAGGAAAATGGATTATTGTTGTATAATTCCTAGCACAAACATTTACAAAAAAGACCAATATAAAGAACAATGAACCCGTTTTATATACCGTATTTGCTCGATTATAAGACAACCCCCCCAAAATTAGAAAATTAATTTAGGAAAATTAATTAAGAGAAAGGCCTGAATATAAGACTACCCTTTTTTACTAGTAAATATTAATTCACATGTAAACTATTTTTAATAAAAACTATGATTGAGAAAAATGCATTTTTTAAATTTCCTTTTATTTGCCAACCTGCCCCCAGTTAAGCACATCTGCCCCCTAGATATGCCTTATACCCCCTTATATTCCACTCTGCCCCCCAAAAATGCCTTATACCCCCCTATATGCCACTCTGCCTCCAAGATACGCCTCTTGACCCCCTATTTGCCACTCTACGCCCCAGATATGCCTCTTGACCCTCTATATGCCACTCTGCCTCCCAGGTATTCCTTTTAACTCCCTATATGCCACTTTGTCTCCCTGATATTCTTTTTAACCCCCTATATGCCACTCTTACCCTCCCCTGACTTACCAGTACTTCTCTAGACTTTTCCCCGTGCTGCAGATTCCTTGGTGTCTAGTGGGGGCAGCCGGTGAAGGTCTGCGTGATGCGCACAGACAACCTCCGCTGCTGCTGCCTGCACTTCCGCCAGGGCTTCTATGAATGAGCACCAGAAGGTCATGTGACGCCGGCGCTCTGCCATAGAAGCCCCGGCAGAATCGCACAGACCTCCACCGGCTGCCGGAGAGGAGCATCCAGGTCCCCATCAGCACTGCGGGGGATCTGGATCTTAGTCTTGCAGTCCGCTATTTGAGGTCTGATTAGAAAACGATCTAGAATATAAGACGATGGTTATATAACCTTGTCTTATAATCGAGCAAATACGGTATTTCTTGCTGTGAAAAACTTTTACAATTTATTACAAATGAATTAGCAGGGATATTTAACATAACTAGTGGCATTGCAGGAAAGAGACTTTGAGAGGAAGTAAAGATGCCTAATAGTAAGAACACCACAAAATAACTATTTCCAAATACCCCCAGTACTTAAATTTACAGACATGAATGAGTTAAGACCAAAGAAATTAGAATTAATCACCATCAAAAGAAAAATTGGGGAGGTGAGAGTAATTTTGGTGGCCATCATCTTGAGAGGGAATGTGTTAATGTCCAGATCTATCCTCTTTAAGGACAATAATTTCCCTCAAAATTAGAAAAAGGAAGAATTGATTCCCAAGAGTAACGAAGGAGACTGAGCAGCTAAGGACAGGCAGGGGACAGAGTAGGTACTGGCAGATGGACACATCCAGATTGTACAGGACCATATTTCTCCCAATATTAACTCAAGAAGTGATTCCCTAGAGTAAGAAAGGAGACTGAGCTGCAGCAGCAGAGGCATGACAGGGCACAGGGCAGGCACTGGCAGACAGGCACATACAGACGCTAAACTGAACTGCCCCATATTAGAAAAATGAAGATGAATTGATCCCTCAGAGTAAGGAAGGAGATTGAGCCGCAGAACCAGGGCAGGACACAGGTCAGGCACTGGCAGATAAACACATCCAACCATATGGTACAAGAAAATATTAGAAATAAACAACAATAATTGACCATCCCAGAGTAAGGAAGGAGACATAGGATCAGCAGCAGTAATGAAGCATGTGACCTGGGCAGGAACAGGCAGATGCAGCACCTTGGCAAAGGACGAAATTTCCCCCAATATTAAAAAAAAATTAAAAGAACTGACCACCTCACAGTAAAGGAAGGAACAGCAGATACCCTTGTAAATGCGGATTGGCCAGAGTGCAAAAAGTAAGGAAAAACTTGAAAACACAAGTTTTTGGACCCATCAACCACACCAATAACCATCAATAAGACCATCCTCCAAATAATTTGGCTACTTCTGCCTAACAGTCATTTATATGTACCCCCCTACGCACAGTCCCTTCCAACTTTTCCTCATCAAAGAGTGCCAAAATGGGTTGTAATGGCATCAAAATAGGTTGTAATGATGCCAAAACATGGCAAAAGAATAAATACATCTTGAAGAAATTTCAGAGATCAGTAAAAAACTGATACGGAAGCCCCAATTTCTAACTTTAGACAGCAATTGGTGCATGGTACTTGTCACGAACGCACTCTACTCCAAGCGTGCGCGTGACTTGGTTCTGGTGGTAAAAGGGTTAAAATTCACTATCTGTCTGCACTAGACCGGAAATAGTGATAAAAATACAAATATCCACCCTTAATACCACCCGCAATTAACTATAATGATATAACAAATATCAAAATAACGCTGCCACCACCAAGACAATTTAGAAATGGGGTGCCTTGGTACCCCAAACGAATCAGACTAAAAATCCACACAATATATTTTAACACAATAATTATGTGATTTAAAATTACCAATAAAACGGTCTCTTCAGGTAACGTGAGTCTTTACCAGACAAAGGCAGAACTTAATAAACGAATATTTATTATGAATAAAAAAATCACAGTGCATACAAAAAAGATGATAAACAGATTATTTACACCAACAGATAAAATAAAAAGGAGAAAATTACAGAAAACCTAACTACTCACTGAATGGTCAAGTAACAGTTTTTCTGTCCGTAGGGCTCCGGCAAGGAAAGATGGCGACTTACTCAAAATTAGATCTTGGCCCCTAGTATGCACACTGACCAATCTTCTTTCACTAACTTTATACTCTTTCCCAGTTCATCTCGAGTTTCCAAGCCGGCCCAGAGGTGGTATAAGCAGAGGGAAGGTGTACCATAAGTGACCTCCCCCTTGAGTAGTGGAAACATATCCGTCAAAATAACTTATTTTCATTTTATCGTCCCTCCTGTGCTCGCCACAGCCATAATTCATGCATTTATGAATTTCCTGTAAATTGTGAAGTCCATAGATATGTCACACTTGCTACATATGACTGACCATCATAGACTTCACAATTCCTTCCAAACCGTTTACGTTGCGCTGTCATGTTTGTACTCTTTTTGTAGGCTGCGCGTTCCCCGTTCTAGGTATGCACACAAGGAGGTATGATAATGAATATATGAGTTATTATTGATATGTGTTGGATATGACCTGGATATGAGATGGTTTTCCTGACTGCTAGTGGTCACTTAGCATATCAAAGAATCCAGTATTATGAGGGGGAAACAGGCATATGGTCGTCTACATTTGAACCTAGACAAAACGGCAGCTCCACTGCAGGACCTAACACCCTGTAGAAGGCCCCGGTTGGAGTCCGAGCTTCAAAGGACACATTTATCTCACAAGACCTTTTGGCACCACATGACTGTACAATCAAATTAACCCCTCTCATACTGAAATTGGCCATACCATCTCTACTAAGTAGCAGGTCCATGTATGCACTACACAAGTTGGTGTGACAGTACTGACAACTAATATAGTGAAAAAAAAGGTTGGCATGGTTCCAGGTATATGTATTTTTCTACCTAGGGTTTGTGTATGTACCACGATTATGGATTTTAACCCCTTCCTTTATGTGCCTACCCTGTGTAGTGTATATATAATGCGACCTTGATGAGTTGCATGTGAAGTCTGTAAAACCATATCTATTGTATACATTTACAAACATTATTTAGCTTCCATTACTTTTACTTTTTGCTTTAGAATGTATGGGAAAATAATAGAGGGAATTTATGTGATCAGATTTACAGGTTGTCTTATACTAGGTATAAGACTTGTCCTCAATAAAAAAACATCTATGTTTCCTTAGACGAAACTTAAACTGTTTATATATTTGTCACGTAGAGAAAGGTAAGCAAGTCTTGGATTTTGAAAGTGCTTGTGATAGTGAAATCTTGTATATTATGTCTGTAAGGACAAGTGTATGCTAGAATGTTTGTGTGGCAAATGTGTGTGTGGATGTGATGTTTTTCGTGGGTGTGTATGGAATGAAATTACTAATTTTTAAACTAGGGTGACTAATATTATTTTAACTTTAAATTGTGTCCAGTAACTTTAAAAATGTCTGTCGTGAACATCTCACCTCAAAGTAACTTTGTCCATAATTATTCATAAAAATAAATTGAAACAGGACCCAGGTGTATGCCATAGCCAACAAACATAAATTAGAAAAGAAAGGAGCACACGGAAGAAAAAATACATAAATAAATGATTCAGTCCCACTTCCATACTTTTATCAATATATTAAATATATAGATTTAATAAAGAAATTTTCTTCTAATCACTCACTATGCATTTTGTTAAATGATAAAAATAAACTTTTAACACTTGGAAAGTATATATTAGACATGTGCAAAGATTCTAACACATTTTTTATTTCATTTCTAGTCCATTCATTTTCAGACAACAAATTTTGTTTTCTGCCCCTTTTGAACAAAATTCAGAGGGCTTTTTACATTCGAACTGAAATTTGTTGTCACTCACCATTATCCACTCTCTCATGCTCTTTCACACTCGCTTACACTCTCACTGTCTTATTCACGCTCTCTCAGAATGTCTCCCTACCTTCTCTACTGACTGTTTCTGTGCCCTTGTCTCCTTGCCCAGCTTTTGAGTTAAAGTGAAAAAAACAATGAAATTGAAATGATAATTCTGAGCTCTTTACTTCATTTTTGTTTGTTTCTTTGGGGTCCCTCCTCTTTTTCTGAGATTTTTACGATTTGACAATACTGGGAAATTTTGTTAAAAATTTGGAATGCACAAGTCTAATATATATTGGGAAAACATTCATACTGGCGCTAAAGCTGTCAGTTCAACAGTGTATTAGAACAAATGTTCTTTTAATAATCCCCTTTGGGTGGTATTTTTAAGTGACAAAATATAAAATCCTCATAATACCTCTCCACCTCTCCCACGCATGTCATTTAATATCTGATTTATGACTTTGAAGAAAAGATAGGATGGAGGTAGGCTGATTGTCGGACCAGAAAAGCATCTTCCACTATAATTATAAACCATTCCCTAAAGACTGCCTGTCACAGGTTACTCTTCTGGATCTGCAATAAATTAAATTAATCTTTTCTCTGGTGTATTTGCTTCAGTCATAAATATAGTAAAAAAAACCAGAAGAGTTACATCTCAGACTCTACAGTCCTCAGTTAGCATGTTAAATGTTAAAGTTCATGACAGTTAGAAAAAAGACTGAACAAGCACGGTTTATTTGGAAGGGTTGCCAGGAGAAATCCTCTTCTCTCTAAAAAGAACATGGCACCTTGGCTTGGCTATAGACAGACGAGACCAAAGAGATGTTTGGCCATAATGCATAGCGCCATGTTTGGCGAAAACCAATTTGCTGCAGGATATCAACACAAACACCTCATACCAACTGTCTAGCACGGTGGTGGAAGTGTGATGATTTGGGTTTGGTTTGTAGCCACAAGACCTGGAAACCTTGCAGTCATTGAATCGACCATGAACCTCCTCTGTATGCCAAAATATTTTAGAGTAAAATGCGAGGCCATCTGTCCAACAGCTAAAGCTTGGTAGAAATTGGGTTATGCAACAGGACAATAATCCCAAGGTACAACAGAAATGCTGAAAAAGTCCAGACCTCAACCCGATTGAAATGTTGTGGCGGGCCCTTAAGAGAGCTGTGCATAAACAAATGCCTGTAAACCTCAATGAACTGAAGCAACATTGAGAGACTTAAAAACTCATACAGAAATGATAACTCCAAGTTATTGCTGCTAAAGGTGGTTCCTCAAGCAGTGGGACCTTGAGAGAGCTGTGCATTAACAATGAACTAAAGCAAAATAGACATATAAAATCATACAGAAAATGATTACTTCAAGTTATTGCTGCTAAAGCTGGTTCTAGAAGCTATACTTACGTATTTCACTATTTTGGCTTCATTTTTGTTGAATAAATCATGACATGGTGTAATATGTCATGTGTTGTTGTCCATCTGAGGTTGTGAAGAATTTTAGACCTGCTAAGGAACAGATGATTGTTATTATGTCCTCATATGTAAAACCATGGAATTCAAATGAGTTTTATTTTCTTTTTTACACAACTGTAAATACTTGAATTTTCTTGTTTCTTTTCCACCGTGGCAATATCATTACTTATTAGAAGGAATCATACCACGTGCCTTCGTCATGGGACAACTTCAATAGTTATGGATTATTTCCTCTTTCTACACTTCTTGAGGATTCTTACTCCCCCATCATAATCACCCCCAGAGTTCCTTTGTCCCCTCCTTCACTGTGCCACACCTCTCTTTTCCTCCCCCATGTAGTTCCGGTATAGAGTAAATAAACAACACATGGAAACACATCATTCAGGGGAGGGCTGGCAGCCTAAGGCCTGGGGGGCAAGTCAAGTCAAGAGGCCCATTGTGCCACCGAATCAGACCATCTTTTCCTGATTTTCTAACGCATATTGATTATAAAAATACAAATATGATTCAAATGTGGTTTAACATAAGTAAATTTAATAGCAACAAAGGATAGTAAAAAAACCGCAAAACGTAATGTCCCCCTGATGCTCAGCTAGGTAAATGTCCCCCATGATACTGGCTGAGGATTATGGGACGTATAGTACACATCAGCAGGGAAAGTGTTTTTAAGGCTAATATGAGTACCCTACCAGGATCAAGTAGGCCCATACACTCGCTAATATTAATTCCCTGGAAGAGCTGATTGGGGACAGAGCTGACACTGGAGAGCTGAATGGGGACAGTAATGACATGGGGGGCTGAAAGGGGACAGAGGTGACACTGGAGAGCTGAATGGGGACAGTAATGACACAGGGGGCTGATTGGGGACAGAGGTGGCACTGGAGAGCTGAATGGGGACAGTAATGACATGGGGGGGCTGATTGGGGACAGAGGTGACACTGGAGAGCTGAATGGGGACAGTAATGACATGGGGGCTGAAAGGGGACAGAGGTGACACTGGGAGGGGCTGATTGGGGACAGACGTGACACTGGAGAGCTGAATGGGGACAGTAATGACATGGGGGGCTGAAAGGGGACAGAGGTGACACTGGGAGGGGCTGATTGGGGACAGAGGTTACACTGGAGAGCTGAATGGGGACAGTTATGACATGGGGGGCTGAAAGGGGACAGAGGTGACACTGGGAGGGGCTGATTGGGGACAGAGGTGACACTGGAGAGCTGAATGGGGACAGTAATGACATGGAGGGCTGATTGGGGACAGAGGTGACACTGGTTGGGGCTGATGGGGGACAGCAATGACATGGGGAGCTGAATGGGGACAGAGGTGACACTGGGAGGGGTTAATTGGGGACAGAGGTGGCACTACCTTTTTTTTTTTTTTTTTTACCGAATACAAAAGAATAATATATAATTTGTACAAAGATTGGTTTAATAACCTTCTTCCACTTCTTCGTCTAGGCCTCCGTCTCCTCGTAGCTGCAGACTGACGTTTCTACTTTGTGTCACTAACATCTGGTACTCCAGCAGTCTGAGCGCGAGGGGGCGGAGCTTTCACTCCTGACGCTGCTCCCATCATCACTAGGCGGCCAATCTAATCTAAACTGCCGATGCGTGCTGCTGATGCCGCCGGCCGGAGCTTCTTTGATACTTTTTTTTTTTTTTTATTTATTATGGCAAGCCAATCCGGCTTGTCATATTAAATAAAAAAAAAAAATTACAGTAGCGCCGGCCGGCGGCATCAGCAGCACGCATCGGCCGTTTAGATTGGATTGGCCGCATAGTGATGGGAGCAGCGTGAGGGGTGAAAGCTCCGTGCGAGGGGCGGAGCTTTCAACCCTCACGCTGGCACTGCTCCCATCACTAGGCGGCCATCGCACACAGCTGCTGGGTGCTGATGCTGCCGGCCGGCTCTGCTTTAATACCTTTTTTTAAAGGATCGGCTTGCCGCTTGCCATAGTAAGTAAAAAAAAAAGTATTATAGTAGCACCGGCCGGCGGCATCAGCACCCAGCGGCCGTTTAGATTAGATTTCGGGCGGCCTGGGGGGCAATTGCCCCCCTGCCCAGCCCGCCCCTGACATCATTGCAGGTATAGATTTACTGAATAAGACATACAAACCCTGTATTTGCAAGTATAGAGTAAATAAGTAACACATAGAAATATAGCATTGCAGGTATAGAGCAACTTAATAACACACAACCCCATTCTTGTAAGTATACATTAACTGAAAAAATCACAAGCAAACTCAGCATTGAAGGCATAGATCAAATAAATCATATTTATCAAATAAAATTGCAGGCATACATCACAGGTTGCACACCCTAAATGCTAACCCTGGCACCCAGGTTGAACACATAGGACTTGCCCAGTACCCAGAGTACACACAAGGGACTTGCCCAGCACCCATATTGCACACATAGGTATGCATCCACATTATCCAGCATCTAGACTGCATCCACAGGATTTGCACCTTCAAAAGACTTGCCCAGCACACAGGTTCCATCTACAGCACTTGCCCAGCACCCATGTTGCAGCCACAGGACTTACCCAGCACCCATATTGCACACACAGTGGTCTCCTCTCAGTCTGGCTCAGGTGCCCCTTTTATTCATTCTATATCCTTTAGTCCCAAAACATTAACGTAGTAATGGATAGGCATTCTACCCTTGCAAACGCATGCCCATAAATGGATACATTTGTATCCAAACTTGCCCCTACACATAAACATCCTGGCGTATACTTGCCCTTGCAGCCACATACTTGCTTGCCTTAAGACAAACTTGCCCTAACATAGAAACACTAATGCAATTTTCTCTTCCCTTTCTCATAATTTCTGCCCTATCTCAATATCTCTCCCTGTTCTCTTTACCCCCTTTATCTCTCCCCTCCTCTTTGATCCTTCTCTTTCTCATTATTTCTCCTCCTCTTCATCTCTTCTCTTTATCTGTCCATTTTCTCATGATTTCTCTTCCTTATTCATATGTCCAATTATCTAATTTCTCCTTTTTCTGATTATCTCTCTTCTTTCTCTCCTCCTTATCTCTATCAAGCTTCTTTCTCTTTATCTCTCCCTTTTTGTTCCCATCTCTCCTCCTTCTCATTATCTATCCCATTTATGCCAATCTCTCCTCTTATTCATTATCCCTTTTCTTGTTATCTCTGCAACTTTTCCCAATCTTTCATCTCTCTCATTATCTCTCCCTTTTCTCCCCATCTCTTCTGCTTCATTATCCCTCCCTTTCTTTCCATCTCTTCTGTCTCATTATCCCTCCTTCTAACTATATCTCCCCTTTCTCCCCATCGCTCCCTTTTCTAATTATTCTTGCTTCTCTCTATTTCTCCCCTTTCTTTTTTCTCCTCATTATCTCTCCCTTTTTCTTACTATCCATCTCCCCCCTTTCTTCCCATTGCTTAGCTTGCTGAAGTCCTGTGGCAGGAGTTCAAGGCCTCTGTCTCAATGCTTCGTGCGGTGCAAGTGACTTTACTGGTGGGGGCTTTAGGAAGCAGAGTCCTCGCTCTCTCGCTGATCCTCCTCCTCCTGCAGTGGGCGATCTGTGCTCTCGGCTGAAGCCTACCTTGCCTAGCGGTAGCGCTGGCCCTATTTACAGGAATGATTTTTTGCAATATTAAATCTCGTTTTGCCCTTGCATATAACTCACAAAATTTAAACTTGCATTACATTTACAAGCAACTGGTGTATTAGGTAATACATAGGTTTCTTTGCAAGTGTTAAATCAACTGACCAGACTCGACTACTTAGTCTACTTAATATACTGCAATGGCACAATACTATTTGGTATAAGATACTACTATGCTTGTGGCCAGGCCCGGACTGGGACAAAAAATAGGCCCGGGCATTTAGGACTGAGCAGCCCATTTTTATTTATTTATTGTTAAAGCCCACCCTTCATGTACCATCTTTGCATTTCCCCAAATCACTTAAACATTCATGATAGACACAAACACTTACTCAAATCATTAACACACTCATTAATGCAGTCTCACAAATCATTCAAGCAATTCAACCACACATGAATTCATTAATTCTCATACACATTCACACAATTCATCCACACATTTATTCATTCATTCTTGTACGCATTCACACTACCCCCTCTCCCCATCCCCTTCTTACTATGTTCCCCCTTATCACTATGTACCCCCTTCCCCAATATGTACCCCCTCTCACTATCTATCCCCTCTACCCCTTTCTATCTAACCCCTTTCCCCCTCCTTACTGAACCCCTCTCCCTTACCCTACTTACCTTGTTGCCGGAGTAAGCAGCAACTGCGACCGGGTCCGCCACTCTAGGGGGCCGGGCAGCCCCCACCAGGGCCGGCTTTAGGGGTGCGCGGCCGCACTGGGCTTAAATTAAAACATCGTGTTTTTTTGTTGTTGTTTTTTTTAACTTTATTTAACATCCTCCATGTTAAATAAAGCTAAACAAACTTTATTTAACATGAAGGATGTTAAATAAAGTAAACAAAAAAACCCAAAAACCCGATGTTTTAATTTAAGCCCTGTGCGGCCGCGCACCCCTAAGACCGGCCCTGATGGGGGCTTCCCGGCCCCCTAGAGTGGCGGACCCGGTCGCAGTTGCTGCGGGCTTAAGGGGCAGGTGCCCCTTATGCCCTGCATTAATGCGGCCGCATAGGCCCAGCCAGCCCGTCCTGACTGAGCCTATTTTAAAATGGAACAAGCAAGACTTCTGTCAAGGGGCGCTTGAAATTCACGATCTTGTGTGACTCAATAAAAACAGATAAAAAATAAACAAAATATAGTGTAACACAGTAACACTATTACGGAAACCCAGGGCTATGCTCCAATGGTTGCACTCACAATGTGTATGACCTTTAAAGCCTCCAGACTCAGGAGGAAGCCACGAGATATTGGCGAAACGCGTAGAGGACCTTTATACTTACGAGACATTTGACTTTCCATCTATTTCTAATCATTTTTATTGATTTTTATTCGATTTTTTAAACATTCACTTTTTTTTAGTACATTTGTTTTTTATACTGATGAGTTGTAACCATACTTTCAGGATCTAGGGGAATAGTCCCATAATAAATTATTTACTTATTTATTTATTCACTCTTTCTATCATGTTTTATACACTATCCATCCATTAATCATGAATTGCACATAACACATACTGAACACTAATTATCTATTGAGTACTACCAAGTTGGATTATTATTTGCACCTGCACTTTAAAAAGTTTTTTTAACACTGCCATTGGAACCCAGAGGACTTATCTCACCAAGACCCAAAGACCTTGAAGTTCATTAGGATCCAGATCCAGAGCTGCAGCCTCATCAGCACAACTCCAGGATATACAACAGACAAGCCTGATACATCTGCCTAAATGTAAGTGCATCCCACCATTGCGTGTACATCTATATAGAAAGATATCACCCTATGATAGATTTCTGTTTTATATGTTTCATGATATGGATGGATTGACACATACACCAAGGAGTGGATTCTGGAGGCTTTAAAGGTCATACACATTGTGAGTGCAACCATTGGAGCATAGCCCTGGGTTTCCGTAATAGTGTTACTGTGTTACACTATATTTTGTTTATTTTTTATCTGTTTTTATTGAGTCACACAAGATCGTGAATTTCAAGCGCCCCTTGACAGAAGTCTTGCTTGTTCCATATTTCAAACATTCTGTGGAGGATGTTTATAGGGTTGCTGCTGTAAAGTCCGATCATATCTAAAGGGAAGTATTGTTCTTTCCGTTTCTATTTACTCACCTTATATTGGTTGACACGTGGTTTCCAAACTTCTTTCTGAGCCTATTTTAAGGTAGGGGCCTGGAGCTGCTGCTCCATCAGCCCCTACGTCAATCCGGCCCTGGGCCGCCCGGCCCACCGGGAAAATGCCCGATGTGCGCGATGGCCAGTCCGGGCCTGCTTGTGGCATCCTTACCTACTGCTTAGTAAATATAAAATTGTGTTGAACTAATGATGTTTGCCAATGATAACATCTGGAATCTGGTGGTGACTGTTACACCCCTGTGTGAGAGATCATGAGAGAGTTTGAGACGAGATTTACAAATGGAAAAAGCCCTCCCGATTTCATCTGAACCAAGATGGCAAGAAAACTGAGTGGGTTGCCCTAAAAAACAAATGGACCAAAAATGAAATAAAAAACGTGTTGGAATAATTTTTGGTCCATTTGCGCCAGTCTATCACAGATACACCTTACTGTATCTGTGAAAGACATCATTGCACAACGTCACACGATGCATGTCTATGCAAGCTGCTGCTCATAACAGAGCCCTGTCACGTGCGGGGAAGAGTTTGAAGCAGTGCCATAGTGAAGCTTCAATCTGATATTCTATGCAACATAAAAGATGTGTTGAATTGGTGGCATGAAAAGGGGCTAATAGCTTACGTGCATACGGTTTCCATTTACTCGTTAATGAATTCTGTAAATTATTTTTCTATATCTTTCCATTTCTATTTTCAGATTTAATTTTGCAATATTTACTCCCCAATATAATTATTCTGTGAACTAATGTCTGTGGTTCATCCCTCGACACCATAGCTCCAATTACTACATGTTACCCCCGACAATTTAAACGCCAACCATGGCATAAAAAACCCACACGGTTTCTTCAGAAGTGCTGCCGCACGGCTGAGAATTACTTCAGAAAATCCAAATCCAGCGAAGACTTTACTCACTATAAATTCATGCTTCACACCTACAACTCTGCCCTCTCTCTCGCCAAACAGCTCTACTTCTCCACTCTCATATCCTCTCTTTCTTCCAACCCACAACGCCTTTTTTCTACTTTCAACTCCCTTCTCTGTCCCTCCACACCCACACCACAAACCTCTCTCACTGCCCAAGATCTTGCTACCCACTTCAAAGAGAAGATCGAGACTATTAGAAAAGACCTCTCTTCCTTACAACTCCCTCCTACACCACTCACCACCACTCTCTCCACCGAAGAAGAGATAGCCACTCTACTTTCTTCCTCTCACCCAACAACCTGTCCCCTCGACCCCATCCCTTCACACCTCACAAAGTCTCTATGTCCATCCCTTGGTCCATCACTTACCCACCTATTTAATCTTTCTCTATCATCTGGAACCGTACCATCTGCCTTCAAGTATGCGCTAATCACACCAATTCTAAAGAATCCTTCCTCAGATCCCGTCTGTTTGACTAACTACCGCCCTATCTCTCTGCTTCCTTTTACCTCTAAGCTGCTTGAACGGATTGTGTACAATCGCCTCACTAACTTCCTCTCCTCTAATTTCCTCCTTGACCCTCTACAGTCTGGTTTCAAACCTCTTCACTCTACTGAAACAGCTCTAACAAAAGTCTCCAATGACTTGCTCTCTGCCAAAGCAAAAGGTCACTACTCTATTCTAATACTACTGGATCTCTCTGCTGCTTTCGATACTGTTGATCACCACCTTCTTCTAGACTCACTTGCTTCTATAGGCATTCGAGATACAGCTCTCTCCTGGATCTCCTCATATCTGTCTAACCGTTCCTTCTTTGTCAACTTCTCTGGCAAGACATCATCACCCCTTCCACTTTCGGTTGGTGTCCCCCAAGGTTCAGTCCTTGGCCCTCTGCTGTTCTCTCTTTATACTTCCTCTCTTGACAAACTAATCAACTCATTTGGCCTCCAGTATCACCTATATGCAGATGATACCCAAATCTACCTGTCTTCTCCTGATCTCTCTCCATCTCTCATGTCCCGTATTACCAATTGTTTGTCTGCTATTTCTTCATGGATGTCACAACACTACCTGAAACTTAATCTTTCTAAAACTGAATTCATTATCTTCCCTCCCTCCATCTCCACTACCTGAATTCTCAATCACCATTAACAACACGACTATCTCTCCTTCTAACCAGGCCCGATGCCTTGGGGTCATCAAACCTCTCCTTCATCCCTCACATTCAGTCCCTCGCCAGATCCTGCGCTTGTACCTAAAAAACATCTCTCGTATCTGCCCATTCCTCACCCAAGAATCCACAAAAACTCTGGTTCATTCACTTATCATTTCCCGTCTTGACTACTGCAACACTCTTCTGGTTGGCACTCCACTGTCTCGACTCTCTCCTCTACAGTCTATCCTAAATGCCGCTGCTAGGCTCATCTTCCTTGCACGTCACTCCTCTTCTGCTTCCCCCCTCTGTGAAACCCTCCACTGGCTCCCAATTACCATTAGAATTAAATTTAAGATCCTGGTACTGACATATAAGGCCATCCATACTACTGCTCCTCCGTACATTTCTGACTTCATTAGCAAATACTCTCCTACTCGATCCCTACCTTCCTCCCATGGGCTAAGGCTCTCCTCCTCACTCATCACCTCTTCCTTTTCCCGTCTACAAGATTTCACTCGAGCTGCCCCATATATCTGGAATCTACTCCCAATCTCACCCTCCCTCCCGACATTCAAGAAACATCTAAAAACCCACTTCTTCAGAGAAGCCGCACCATCTTAGCTGCTAGAACTTCCTTGTCATCGATACAACCACCACACTACCTCTCACCCTTTCTCTATGCCTTATGTTTGTCACCCCATTTCCCTCTAGATTGTAAGCTTGCGAGCAGGGCTCTCTCCACCAAATGTATCGGTTTGTCTTAGTCTGTCAATTCTTGTCTTGTCATATCCCTTGAATTTATGTATTGTATTAAGCGCTGCGTAAACTGTTGGCACTATATAAATAAAGGATAATAATAATAATAATGTGGTCTACACACAGCTCTCTGATTGAATCTCATCTGCACAAGTTCTTATTATACTTGTATTTATACTTACAGTATCACCACTGATACCCAACACACCCAAAGGTGATAAAAATCACCTGCCTCATATAGATGCCAATGTATCTACTGCATGCAAAGGATGTATGATAGTTTTGGTGATATAATCTGCACAACAGTAACTAGGCAGAGCTACATTACGTTAATGATATGGATTGGGCAGAGCTTTTGGAAAGTGGGTGTGGAATATGATTGATGTGTGGCAAAGTGTCCCTGGATTATTTTTTTTCAAATGTTGGTAACTATGAACCTATAATATTTATTTCGGAGAAGCCAGTAAAGGTATCCTATTTACAGCAGGAAATAATGGGTGGATTATATTTGACAAATCGACTGTCAAATTTTATGTTTCAATCTTTTGATTTACTTAATCCGACATTTATTTTCTACCACTCCACTGGAACAATACGAGTAGCCAACAGAATGTTAACACCTTCAGTTCCTAATATGTCCACATGAGGGCATTTGAAGTACAGCCAGAGACTAGCATTCCCATACTTACTGGATCATTTGTATGCCCCTTTTATTTAATTATTGTAGCCCCATCTTACTTTTATTGCTATGATTACTGTAGCAGTATAACACACTTTTCGTTTTAAGAATAGTACTAAGTACTGACATTTATTCACTATATATCTGATATTTTATGTTTGTGCAGATAGCTCCCATAACATAATTATGTATTGTGGTAAACAACAAAATTGCTGTATCTTAAAGGAATAATTGTGCTTTTTGGCACTGCAATTATATACTGTATGAGTAACAGTCTCCATCATTTCTCTTTCATCTCTGTATATGTATGAATATGGTCTCTGTATGACACTTTGGTTGGATAGTCCATTATCCTGCTTATTGGATTGATGCTTATATAAATAGTTTGGCACTCTGGGATAGGGGTGGAACAACCAATGATTTCTTCCCAACAAAATACAATAAGCAAACATCTACAGATTGGACTACTCAAAATAAGGTAAGTGAAAACTAAAACATAGACAAGAAGACACAAGGTTGGCTTCCATTCTGAAAAACAATATGTACAGTAGCACTGGGATAGTATTCCTATTGAGCAGTGCCTGGAAGTCATATACAGTGCCCAACATGATTGAGAATGCAGCAGTAATCATTCAGGAGGCACACTGACCACTTACAGTCAATCTTTCTGAAGGTAGCAGCTACTTGAAAGAAAATGATATCCAATATCTATCTCATTGATCTATGGTTTATGGGCACCTGAGAATGGTTTGTGTAAGGAAGTCTATATGCTTTTGAAAGTTAATGCTAGAGCGCTTGTACTTTAACCTGTTTGCCTTGAAACGATTACAGAGAACTAAGGGTTTAATCACCCTAATCCCCAAGTATTCTCTTAACCCATTCTCTACCCAGGCAACAAGTGAACTCACCTTTGTACTGTAGATAATGTTATTAATCACCTACTGCTCATATTTACCTTATTCCTTTAGAGTTTCATTCACTTCATTATTACCTTATTACTAATTTCTCTTCACCCTCTGACCTATGATAATTATTACTTCCCCTTATATATATATATTCATTTTAATCTTACCATTTTAATGATGTATTTGTATTCTTTTAATTGTCATTCATCCTTTTATGTTTATCCCTTCTTCTGATTCACTTTCTCCTCTCATACCTCCCAAGTTTGCCTCTTTAAAGGGACATATCTCTTCTGGACCCAAATCCCTATACCCTCTGGTGTCTATTTTTTCTAGGAATGTTTGTTCAGTATGACTGTATCACAATGTTCCACAACCCTAAAAGCCGCAAGGACAGTTTGATCTTCAATCTAGTCTGATGCCTGCTCTTCCCTTTGACCATGGCAATCACCTAGCTAAAGCTGTATAATCCCATCTTTTAATTTTGACTCGTTTTGTAAGAAGTCTTGATTTACTTGGGCACTGCCCTAGGCCAGATCCAAGACAGCACCCCAGTCACCCCATCCTCACTGCGGGGTACAGGGATAAGACATCATATGACATAGGCACACAGCTCCTTTTAAAAGTCTTTAGAGGCTGTGCTAGCTTGGTAGCATAAATTGGTCAGTTGGAGAGATGACAGCAATGGCATATTAGAGGGCTTAAGGCTCTAGAAAGTGATCTGTTTCATGGTTTTGTGTACCCCCTGGACCAGCCGCCATTAGTACTAGTGGGCCTAGGGCAGAATAAGTCAGTGGTGTTGATACCATTTTAACTAGCTCATCTTCCAATGCTAAGGGTCCTGCAAAGAAGAATCTGTCTATACGCCCTCCTCACTATATCAGAACATGTATGATCTACAAAAAAAGTAGTAGCTTGTCTTTTTTTTTTTCAATCCATCATGCCATCAATTTGCAGGTGTTTTACTTCATACTTGCAGGATAATGTGTACCTCCTTTTGCCATGTGCCACATTTAGATACAACAAGCAGCTTCACTCTGCTATTCTGATGTTCTAGTTTTAAGCTAATTATGGGACTCGCTTGTTGTCAATCCTTGATTGCCCTAGACCCTGTGGTTTCAGATGTTTTCTACATATTAAAAGTCCTGTGACTCTTTCCTTTACACATCACGCAAAATACAAGAAGTGTCTATCACCCAGCTATAAGGTAGAAGACATGGTCAGACACTCAATAACCAATGTGTGACTAATATGCCCTTTGACAAAATTGACTCCACTCCCTGGTGGATTTGCTTGCAGTTCGTCTCCTTCTTTCACCTCAGTCTAAGGTATATCCTGTTTTTCATGTGTACATGCTTAAACTCTGGGCTCAGGATCCCTTTCCCTCTCGTATTACTCCTAATCTAATACATTTTATAGAGTGTCTTCTTAACTAGGAGGGCTTTGGTCCTGAATACAGATCTTTGGAGCCAACATCACATGTTCATATCCCATATCTGGTATGTGCATTCAACAGAACGTATCCTTATAGGCTGATTCTGTGGAGCATCCTGAGGTCACATGTTGGGGGGAAGGTATGTCAGGAATTATAGTAACCTTTGCAGGAGGAAAATCCATGCAACAGATCCAGTGTAAGCAGGAGAGGCTCCTCAACAGTGAGCACAGATGTACAACTTCCCAGGAGGGTCTCTTGGCCACATGCGGTAGTCATCATCCAAGGATGATCCTCATGTTTGCTTGATACTAAACCACGTCAGCAACGGAGGGCTCAGTTGTGTCTGGCTTGGTTGCTCAACTCAGCAGTTGTGGCCTGTGCTTATATGCCCAATATTCTGCCTGCAAATTCTCTTCCTTGCCTGTACTGACTTAGAAGTACTCATGCTTTTAACTTATGTGTTGTTCTAGGCCAGTGGCTCAAGCCGCCCACTTGTCAGCCGCCATCCTTACTCGGACAGGATATGACATCATGTCCCTGTGTTCCATATATTAAGAATGTGTGGAGCTTGGGAACCAGCTTAGTCCATTATAGTGTAAAAAGAAGGTTGGTGAATCAGAAATATTCATTGTAATCGACCCACTGAGCTGTGTGCCTACAGTTTAATGCAGGGGTGCTGCTGCTCCCCCATACTTATCTTCCTAGGCATTGTAAGTCTAGGCCAGAATCCGTCACTGCCTACCGGCTTTCATCTCTGGGTAGACTTATAAACTTTGCTGTTAACAATCCGTCCAACTGCGTTTCAAACCATAGCTAGTTTTGACACTAGAAGGACACCGTACACACACAAGCAGCGTTGGCATTGCCCCTATCAAATATGTCTTCTTTTGGTTTGGAGTCTCGTCATACGGCCTTTCACACATACTAACCGAACATGACACCACTGAACATTTGTTAATCCATGTAGCCACAACCGTGAATGAACTGGATTCTCGCCAGCCAGGACATATTAAAAACAAACCCGACTAGCAGCGAGGCGGAGGGCGGAGTCAGGCGCTGATGGATGTCATGTGACCTACTCGGTGAGGGGGCGGGGCTGCCGTTAGGAGGAAGCAACGGCTGTAGGAGAGGCTTGGTGCATGAGAGGCAGGTGATGAGTGTACTGTGGGAGGAGAGGAGCCCGGTGTCAGGAGCCATACAGCCCGGTCATCCGCTGGAATAACAGCCACGCTTGCCCACATCAGGGCGGGGGAGCCCAGGGATGACAGACCTGCAGCAAGCTATGGAATGAGAGGAAGAGGCTTTTAATTCTACTGTGCTTCGTATTGATATTGTCATTATTATTGTTCTTCCTATTATGGGGGCCAAGGAGTCACGGATCGGATTTCTGACGTATGACGAAGCCGTAAAGAGGGGTGAGTAGATCGGCGAGCTATGGAGGGTGACGAGAGAAAGTATCCGGGGCGGTTGGTTCATGGAAGCAGATTTGGGAGAGTGACAGGAGACGTGTGGCAAGAAGTGACCGAGGTTTGGCAGAGGGGATGGATTGATAGGGTTGGGGGCTCTTGAGAGTGACGGGAGGTATCAGGAGCGGTCTGAGGCAGGTGTCACAGGGGGAATGCAGGGGTTAAGCGTGACGAGCTGGGGCAGTAAGGGGTGCTGGCGGGGGACAGCCCCGGAGGCTGGATAGAGTGACACGGCAGGTCGTGCGATCTAAAGGTCACCGGCAGATAGGGCACGGGGCAGTGGAGTGGTCAGCACTGAAGCACTCTCAAGTGTCTGATGCTAGGGGCACCTCCTGTCAGTGAGTGCTGGAATCTGCTCCAAGGGCTGTCCCTTTAACCTCTGAACTGCCTGCTGCATGCCTTATACGCCAAACCTTTTATGAAAAATTATTGTTTTATATAGCGCCATCATATTCTGTGGCGCTGTACAAACCGTTGCATCATTCTGTGTTAAAGCCGTGGTCGCGGCTGCTAACAGCGTTTTCAAACACTTAAAGCTATAGGTGTACTTCGGGGATGTATATTGCATAAGTGTGCACCCTGGCTCCCGGCACCATGGCTTGTTTATACTATAAATGACCCATCCATCAGAATCTGTTTGTTGTTCCATTGTTGTTAGTGTCTTTGGCTTACATTGTTCTGTTTCGGCTTGTTTGTGGGTTGATCTGGCCCTGTAGATTGTAAGAATTGCTTTTTTTTGTTTTGCAATTTGGGGAGGTGATGATGATACGACTTAATTAACTTTCTTCCCGTTATGAGTAATGCATCTCGTTCCGATCACATCGGCTTTGGTGATTAGACGTATGAAGAAGACGTATGTGACATCTAAGTGCATGACAACAATGCTCTCTGTTTAATATCTACTTCTCGTTGAATCTGACATTTAAAATCCACTACTTACTTTGAATGTGTCTTTCTCTGCAGCGCCGGTAAACCTGTAGCTGTAACGTGGTTATTTTGCTAGGCAGTGACAGCTGACAGGTTAAAAGGATAGAGCCATGAAACCATTTACATAACCCACATAACTCCATCTGCGACTTCCCCAAAGTACAGCGTGTCGAACCAGATGAACGGACGGAGTGCCAGGGAATGGCAGCCTCTATTCTGTGACGATCGTTGCTCTCGTCGAATGTCTCTGTATTTTACTTTTGGCTACGTGTCGTTGAACGTTGGCTTGTCTATGTTGAGAAAGCACCTGCTCTTTCTCATTCTCTAAGGGACGAATGGCTTCTCTCTATGTATTCTAAGACTTTTTGAAGTCGTCTTAGATACTGTAAGGGAGATCTGTGGCCATAATAACGTGGCTTTCCCCATTTTTTAAGGGTTATCGTAATGCAATATGTTCAGCCATTCAGATTTACTACAGTATTTAATTATAATCTCATGAGCAGGGCCTGTGATACCTCATGTATTGTTATATAGATATCATACACTGTATATCTACTATTGTCTATGTAAGGGATGATAACTCGGTTATTAATTTGTTTTATGCGTAGACATCCCCGATTAAAACAGAACCTCTGTGTCTTAAAGGGGGAAAAGTCCCTCCTGACCCCATAATGGTAATCTGATGTCTCACCGGATCAAGTGATAGCTAATCCTTTATAACCAATGGTATCCTGTATTTAGCTAAAACGGGCTTTGGTATAACTGTTCAGCGAGACCCTAAACTGTTGATTATCTTGATTACATTGAATAATTGGAGATATAGTCTATAGAATGTTAGAAATATTGCATTCCTATACTATAATGTTTTACTTACTAGAGCAAATATTGGTGCAAAGTTGTAATCAAACTTACTTAAAACCATTCCCATTGTCCAACCGTCGGCAACATTCCATTGGTTGCTATGGTGATAAGACTGCTTTTCAAACTTTGAACTCTTTATAAATAACCCCCCATCGATGGTATAAGAATAAGTTTATCCGTGAAAGCAATTGTTCCATAATCTTACTGCAAACACCTGTATACAATGATTTATTCTTCAATGACATAAGACCCCTGGTCCTTCATGGCTCTTATCTTCTAGCTGGCTGATACACAGATACAATAGTTATTTTTACATTGGAAATCGCCCATGTTCTTTCAGAGTTTTGTTTGGAAAATCTGGATATTTCTTTTAAAATAGTTATTTATTTATTTTTTGTGGCTATTCTATTTTATGTGTTATGTGAGCATGGTGACTTTTCCTGAACCCCATTTAGTTGTCTAAGTTTGAACAGCATGCTTAGTTGTTCAGAGTAGCTAATAAATGTTACTCAACAAGGAGTAATTATTCTCCAGACTGCTAATTTACTAACTGGGTAAACCGGTTACTACTATTAGTTTTATAAAGTACACAATCTATAGTTTCTTTATGTGCATATCCATGGCGTTTGTGTTTTGCTACTAATTTCGTGTATTGATCAAAGGGAAAATCTTGTTTGTGCTGTAAAGACAAGTATAGGTTGTACATTAACTCGCATACCTCCACTTAAAGGTTTACCTGGAGACATTTCTCTGTCAGTTTATGAAAGTTAAATTAAAAATGAAAGTAGCGATTAAGTGAAAGCAATACAATGTTCATGATCATTTTCTTTTGTTTTCAAGTCAGCCATGCAGACACACACATCCAGTTGGATGGCTTAACTTTCCAGCTGGCGTTATTCCCATGATATCCCAAAATACCATACTTTTGTTTTTGTTTTATTATTTGTTTTGTTTTGTTTTTTTGTAATTTAGAGCAAATTTGCACTTTTGCTAGTGAAAACTATCAATTGTAATATCATGAAAGATTGGTTTAAATGTTATGGTTATGTAATTTGTTATGGTTCGGAGTCGCAATTCTGAATTAGTGCCCGCCTGATGTTATCGCGCTAGTTCTTTGTGCTTTATGCATTATTTAGTTTCTGCTATTGCGGCTTTAAACACTGTAGTGCTAATCTGAGTCCCGTGGAATCTTTGATTGCTCTGCATTATCTAATCAAAGGGATAAGTCTTAAATGGAATGGCCGTAAATAGTGTAGGTCTGCCAAGATCACCTGCATGAACTTTGCTTCTTGGCTTTCGAGATCACTTTATAAACAGAACAGCAAAGAGGCATTTATACTTTTATATATATAAATAGACATTACAATACAACCGATGTATGCTGAGCATTTTTCTTTCTATTGTGGAAAGATCTGCATTTGTATACTTGTATACATTATGAGTATTACATATGTTGTAAAGCAGGGCTTGACAAATTTGTTGTGAATCTAGGCGCCAGCTAAAAAAGTTAGGAGCCAGGATTTTTTTTAAACTAACAGTTGGTTAGGAGTAGGGCTGAAACAACTAATCGATAAAATCGATAATGAAAATCGTCAACGATTTTCATTATCGATTAATCGAATCGATTTTTATCGATTTATAAAAATTATAATCCGACCTCAAACAGAGATGGGATTATAACACTAGAATCCAGATCCCCCGCAACGCTGCAGGGGACCTGGATTCCCCTCACTGTCGGCCGGTCTCTCACTTCCGTCTCTCTCCCCCTCCCATACACCCCTCTGACTCCTCCCCCCTCCCATACATCACTCTGCCTCTCTACCCGGCTCCGTTACTGACTTCATAGAAGCCTCAGCGTAAGTGAAGGGCAGTAACGGAGGCTGTCTGTGCAATGCAGACCCCCACCGGCTGACAGAGAGGATGATCCTCTGTCAGCCGGTGGGGGTCTAAACGATGCGCACAGACAGCCTCCGTTACTGCCCTTCACTTACGCTGAGGCTTCTATGAAGTCAGTAACGGAGCCGGGTAGAGAGGCAGAGTGATGTATGGGAGGGGGAGGAGTCAGAGGGGTGTATGGGAGGGGGAGAGAGACGGAAGTGAGAGACCGGCCGACAGTGAGGGGAATCCAGGTCCCCTGCAGCGTTGCGGGGGATCTGGATTCTAGTGTTATAATCCCATCTCTGTTTGAGGTCGGATTATAATTTTTATAAATCGATAAAACTCGATTCGATTAATCGATAATGAAAATCGTTGACAACGATTTTCATTATTGATTATCATCGATTAGTTGTTTCAGCCCTACATTATAGCATCGTTACGATTGTATTATTCATAAATCAGTGAATATCTGACCACCACTTAAAGAATGCATCCTTAATGCTATTACCCCCTCCCCGGTGTAAAGTATGGTAGAGGACCTGGGTTGGCCATGGAAACCAGGCTGTCCAACCACTAGTTTGTCCTTTAGGGAAAGTGTCAACCCTTCATAATGCATTGTTAATGTTCTGTTGTGGAATGTACAATGCGGTTCTAGCCTTTGGGATCACTTACAAAATGTCCTTTTTTTTTTTTTTTTTTAAAAGAAAAGCACATTTTGTCCATTAGAATGACATCAAATGGGTCAGAAAAACAATGTAGACGTTGTTCATGGATATTGAAGGTCTAGTGAGTGGAGTTCTAGGTACAGTTTAGTCGGCAGGATTTGTATTTTTTGATGTGTGTTGAATAGACTCCATGCATTTTACTGCATGATATTTCGCACATGCAACCTTCATTTCATTATATGCTGTCAAGGAAAATGTGCCCAAAAACCTGTATTGACAGTATAGAATGTCATGAAGTAAATAGTGTTTCCCGGAGAGCGAACCCTCATCTGTGATACGGTTTATATTTCACTTTTTCTTTTCGATTATTTTGTGGGGGACTGGGAATTTAGTTTGATTTTTTTGGGGTAATAGGAAGGGAATTGGAGGGCTGTTTAGTTTGTTGCAAGGTAGGTAGGGAGATTTTTATGTTTAATTTTTATAAAGCTCTTTCACAATAAAATGGTTAAATTGTATACAGCCAAGCGGGCATAGACTTTGTCTGATGACTTGTCAGCATCTGATGACACGCTGACTGCCTCAGACCATGACCATATCTATATATATCTATATCTATATATACATTGGTAGTGTCACTTCCAATGAATAAGTCATTCACCACAGCTTGATAAGTGGTACCCAATTTGCCCCTTTTACGACAACACCTATTATAAGTAGCCATGGTTGCAAATGCTGTTTCTAACAGACAGCTTGTTGGAGTTCACCAAACCAATCTTTATGCCAGTCAGTATTTAGCAGAACATCCAGGCTTATTTAATTGTAAGCACCATTCTTGGCTTCCCACTGACCTGGTGGGGGAAAAAAATCTTGAAACCTGCTAATAGGCATTGTAAGCAAGACACCTATTGACATAATGACTCGTTTATTTCTTTCGTTTTGATAATTCCATGTGCTCTCCTAGAACTGATCCATGGAATGACTGATTGTAGACTAACACATTTAAGGAGGGCTACAACCCACAGCAGGATATCTGCATTGATGAATCAAAGGACGGCTGATATTTAAGTAATGCATACCTTCCAAGAGGGCAAGGTATGGGGTCAAGCTGTACAAGCAATGTGAAAGCGAGACAATGTACACCTCCTTTCAGGTTAATGAGGAGAAAGACTCAAATTTAGATTCCCCCCCCAGGCTGCTCTGAGTCTGTGGTACAAGTGGTTAGGATCTCTGCGACCATGGCCTGGCTGGTACAGACCAGGCAAAGTCAGGGATTCCGTGATGGCTTAGCACCATGAGTTGTTGGTACAGACCGCAAGGATGTGTGAATGTTGTCCATGATATACAATGAGTCCATTGTGATGTGTTAGAGGGAAAAATGTTACTTAACCAAGGTGCTTAGCATATTATAATTAACACATTGGTAGTGTTGACTTGGCAGACCAGTGCTTGAAAACATATTTCGTTTACCGCAATGCCAACATTTGCTGTTGCCATTTATCTAATACATAGATTGTAAGAAAAAAAAAAAAGGTAGTCAGTAAGGAAGGAATATACCGTTTGTCAGTTCCAGCAGGAGGTCATCCAAGACCTCCTTTTTGAACAGCTCCCTAACCCCGCAGCCTCAAGGTGTTGCCAGATTCTGCGGCAGACGTTTCCCACGGAGGATTCCACCAACAGACTCCAAATATAAGCCACAGAGATGTTGTAGGGTTTGCTGGCAAAAAGGCATAAAGAAAGACAGTAGCTGTTTGTTCCAATCTCTGTCAGGGCTCTGTATTGGCAGTTGCTTCCAAAACAACCACAAACAAGTGGACTTTATAACATATATTTTTTGAAACTTGTTTTATTATTAAGTTTAGTCTTCAGTTTTAGTTGGAGGGGTGCCCTTTCCTGGTAGGCATATAGGGATAAAGTTTGAAATTTCTTATTTAAAAATACAAACAAAAATGTCAAGATTCTCTTTTCGTCCTGTTTTTGATACTATTGCAGGCCTGTTATCGTTAAACGTTTTAATGCTTTTTCCCCAAAAATATTTTCGTATGTATTATTTATCCTAATTGTTAGACTGTTTTTTTAAAAATCATATAAAAAAAAATCTGCGTCCTTGGAAAAAAAACTATATATTGTATGGGTGTACAAAAAAGAAAGAGACTCATGTTAAATAAGTACACCTGTTGAAGCAGCAGCCAATCGCATTGAGCAAAACGTCAACGTTCAGATTGCATTCATGTGATTGGCTACTGCAACTCTCATTGGTTTTAGCAATATACAAGTGTACATATTAATGCATTATGCTTTCCGTAGAGGAAGCTGGGGAGAAATAAGTGACTACAGAATGCCCACACTGATTTGGATGCAGTAAAAAAACTGGCGCTCAAGCAAAATGGACTCCTATATACATTTAACATGAAAATAGGACTGCAGTGCTCATTTAAGGTCCATAGCTTTACATCTCATTTTCAAGAGCTGGTAGTACAAGCTTAGTGTTTCCCGCTTATGCTTTTTCTGCGGGAAGGAAGTTACATAGAACTTACTCCTCATTAGAAACATTTTTGTTGACTTCCCAACCCCATATATAGAACTATAAGTAAAACTAGTGGGGGGGGTCATGTGAGGTTCCTTTTAAAGGGTGTCTGATTTTAGCCTTGGCGTTAGATGATCCTGACCGTGTTCTAAAAGGAAATAGACGTTGGATTACGAGAAATTATTCCTGCTGAGCAAACATTTAGCAATCAAGACCTTCTATATATGAACAGCCACCAATGGGCATGTGAAGGCATTAGGCTTATGGATTCCAGCAGTTTTTTCACACCAGAAGCTTCATTTTCAACATGTTTTGCAGAGCAGTACTGGGTAAAGTGCTGGCGGTTGATTACTGAAGAAATAAAAAGGGTAAAAAAAACATGTGTTGGAAGTTGTTTGTATCCAGTGGGTACAAGAATACTCCTCTACCGCAATTTTACATTTGCTTTGAACATGTCAAGGTTTAGCAAAATGAAAAAACAGCAAAAAACATTTTAGGAGGGTTATCTCTGCAAATGTGTATTAGAAATGGTGCTCCTTTGATTTGCCGGCTGCAACCCTCAAACTGTTACTTTGCTCGAGGCTGTTGCGTGCATTTGGCAATTTCCTTTAAGATGTTGGCATCTTTCCTGACATTTGTGAAGCAGTCATTGCAGGAGAAGGTGTTTCAGAATAGGCAGAGGCCGTGGAATGTCTGAAAATGCGTATTGATGATGAGTCCGCAACAAGAAATGAACTTTGTGGGGAAAATGACATTGATCAGAGTGGCTGAACCAGTTAATAGTTGGTGCTAAAGTAGTATTGTTCTTAAAGGGATACGCCAGCTATTTATATGCATGCGATAGGCGAGCGTGACCTTTAAATTATTATAATGAGGTTTATTTTTTTTTAGCCAGTAGAGCTGTATGGAACGATTCATCAGAAATGCCTCTGCGTTTTCTCACCCCATCTCCTTGACTTGTGTTCAGCTGAACCCACCTCCTGCTTACCAGCCCATGTGTGCGCTATACTCGCCACCCGACAGCCATGGTACTGCGTGAGATTTCATGGGGGTATTGTATTTACATACAAAGGCTATACCTCTTAATACCCTGAATAATAATTTTAGATTGATGTTCACAGATTTTACTCATTAAATCATCTGTTTTCTAAAAAAAAAAAAAGGAAAATCTGTTATAGTGATTAGTTTGTCTGCTGATGAAATAGTCCTTGACTATTATTTCCGTTCATACCACACAGGACACTGCCATCATTTTGCTTCATGTTCCCACAATACATCAGCTTGTACCGGCTACCCTCCCTGTCTCCCGTGTAGACAGCCGTTCCTAAATCAATTCTAAAGGAATCCATGCAGAATAGTCACTTTGACAACTACAGCGGTAACTTGGGCTAGCATTATGTGTTCTAATGTAGTTTAGTTTACTAAAAACCCATCCACTCCCAATGATCTCACTGACCAGACTGATTTTTTTTGCCAGTAGGTCATAAAATGGGCCAGGCAACGCCTCTACTTTTGGCTGGATGAGTTTGATTCAATATAATGTGTAGGACTTGTATTATAAAAAAAAAAAAAAAGCTATTTTACTTCCAGTAATGTTCTTTAGATTTTGAAATGTGTCCACGATGCTGTCGTGTACATTGGTTTTATTTAACGCAACGGTTGGAAAAGGAAGGTTGAAATGGTTATGTGAATGTTACGAAATTTGATATTTCTTCCCTTTTGATAGCTGTGAGAATCCCTTTGTTTTAGAGAAAGCAAAGTTTATCACTGGCTTATACATAGAATCATCAAAGCAATTATGACATAGCTGATCAGGCTGAAAAAAAGTGAAGAAAAATGAATGATGTTCTGCAAACATATATATCTGCCTAAGAAATAGTTATAATAGATTTAGTTGCAGTAACAGCTGGCATCAGTCCGCTTTCAAAATGACACCTTTTACATTTCTGATCAAGTAAAAGTTTATAGGCGTCTGTTTTCATAGCCGTCCTAATCACAAGTAAGCTTTTGTGACACTTACTAGTTGATACGTTATCACTTTTATTTATCTATAATTTTACAATTAATGATTATTTATTTGAAGTGGATTTATAACAAGATAATACCAATGGAACTTGGAACTTCATCACTAATATTATTGTTTGTAATGACTACTGTTATACATTATACATATATAACGCACATACACACACAGAATAAGTATGGATTCTCACCTGCCCATGTGCAGAAACCCAACACTGCTGCCTGCCTGATAAGGAGCCCGTGGACTGCATCATGGCATCACACGAGCTCCTTTAGTGGTCAGATTGGTATGATGCCAAAACATAGGTGGTCGCTCAATGGTTTTTAAACCCCACTACAATATTACACTTCTTTTTCAAATGATTGAGGAGGAAATTATTAAAAAATCTTGACAGTAAGGAGGATTGGATGAATTATTTTATTAATGCATATTTAACAAATGTTATACATATAGACAATATTGTTATTACTGTATGGGAATATTTTTTTTAGGATTAGGGATTTGTAATTCTTATGTTACATCATAGTGTGATTTAGTATTTCAAGTAAACACAATTATAATTTAGAACTACTAAAAGTTATGTTGGTGTAGTACTCAGAGCTCAGAGCTGGAAAAATCCCAATACCAAGGTAGGCATGGGTTTTAAAATTCCATTGCAAACATTTTGCTTTTTCTACTACCTTTCATATCCTAGCCTTTCATATGGCAAAAGAGAGTGTTTTAAGGGCTTTAATGAAACTTTGGGTCTATTCAATGAAGGGAGAATCGACAAGACAGTTGACAAGACAGCCTTTCAGCTCCTTGACTTCTCTATACATTTTGAAGAGTCATTCCCAATAAGCTTCTGTTGCGAGACGAGCTTCATTGACTCTATATACAATGTATAGTTAAATCAGAGAGATTTCTTCTAAGTCTCCTCACACGTTGAGCTATGCATCATTCATGGTCAGCTCAGTCCTTGCCGGTGTTGAACCTTCATAATAAATGGTAAAGTGATGGAGTTGAAACCACAAATCTCCTACCAACTCTTCCTTTAGTGAATAAACCCCTTTGTGTGACTGCGACCAATTTTGGTAGACCTTTATATATCTGATTAAGAAAAGAGGGCTGCTTGGGAGGTGTAGTGATGCATCCTCAATCTAGATTTGTCTTGGTAGCCAGGATAGGAAATGCACTTTTACGACATATGCATTGTTTCATGATGTCATATACATGTAAAATGCATATTTATTTGTTTACAATCATATGTATATAGTATGGGTTGGTAATGTTCAGTGTTCTACCCGGGGGCACTGCTGGAATTAATGGTGTGCTTGTATTTGTCTACGTGCTTGTTTAATAAAGAGCTCTGCTGAGCCTCGCGTTTCTGTCGTGTAACAGCTATGCCAGATCCACCCTTTGCAAATCCCACGTAAGCTGTAGAAAGCTGTTTGTCTGCTTCTGTTGATTGGACTGGGGCAAATGAGACTAATGACTTATTAATGTATGCACAGATCATGTTTGTTTGTACATGCATAGGCACACATCTGCTAATTTACATTTTTACAACCGCACGTATAAAAATATGTTGTACAGGCGTTGTGTGTAATTATAACTGACATTATTTCATGACATGTTGAAAAATCTAAAAGCGGATATATATATATATATATATATATATATATATATATATATATATATATATATATATATATATATAGTGTCCCATTCCAATATCTGCAGGTGCACATAAATGCTAAAATGCATTCGAATAATCAACACAGAGCTACAGACACCTAAGAATTGTAACTGGAGTGAGATAAGCGAACACGTCATACACTTACTGAATTGTATTACGGTTTTGATAAACAAAATCTAACGTTGCCGTTTGTAGGCGGGATGAAACTGCAGCTCTCCTGCTCTCGCTTTAGTGAATTAATTCTGTTCATCAACCTCAGTATGCGAAGGAACAGATACATTCAGTAAAAGCACTTGGACTCTATGGTGACGTAAAGCTCTCCAGAATTAGTGCCTTCAAGTCCAAGAACATGGTTCCATAATCATACTTGCCTGTTAGGAAGTAGACATCTGTTGTAAATATAAAATAACGATTAATTCGAACCTTTTACTTGTTTGTCAGTAGTGGGTTTATATAAAAGTGTTCTTTTTTTCAATTGGAATTTTCATTGTTTGCAACTTTAAATGCATAACCCCCACCGTTCCATCCCAAAGTCTTCTACTAGTAGACACTCGCAAGTCTGAATCCAATTTACGGACTGTTGAGTGTGTACTGTACACATCTTACACCTTGCCCATATGTATGACAGCCCTTATACCAGGGTAGAACATTTATTTTATTGCAATTTAACACACATTGTAAGTTTCAATGTAACTATTTTGGTTAAGAAAACATAACATCTAATATGCTCTGTGTAATCATTTTAGGAATGCCTTTATAAAATGAAGAAAAAAAATCATTGGATCTGATATGTGGCTGTGACGTGATAAAATGTCCTTTTTTTTTTTTTTTTTTTCTTTTTGCACGGCCTTGGTGATTTTCTGGAACTGTTCAGCTGCTCTATCATCCAAGCTAATGGCCTCATCATATCTGTTCTTTGCACCTGCGAGAAGCAGATCGAAACAGTGGAATTATTGTGTCAAAAATGAGCATTTATAAATGACAACTCTAAACTAAGCTTTTAAGTGTCTTTTCCCCCATGGAAAATACAGGAGAGCAGATTCAGAGGAAACTAATATGTAATAAGTTTTCTATTTACTTGGCTAAAGGGAGTCATAGTACATATCATAGACTGATATGCATCTCTGTCTGCCCTTTTCTACTGTTTGCATCCATCCAATGTACAATATCCACTTTTCTCCATTATGTCTATTCTATTATTCCAGCTATCTTTCCTGATGACTCCTTCCGTGGCATTTGCATCCTCTCCCTGCCATTTTCTTTGTTTTCTCCAGCTCCTCTTTTTTTACTGTCTCTCTCTTAATGTAACCCTGCAGCAACCAGCAGCATGACTCAGAGGAAGGTGGTGTGACTGCACATGAAGCGTGTGTATGGTTGGATGAAACCAGTACGCTAACAGTGTTAAAACTGTACAGAATCCAGAAATAATGAATGTATTGGATACTCACATCACACCGATATTAGCAAAGTTCATATTAATTTCCTATTGGGAGAATATGTATATTTACCATGGGTATGATCCTGCAGCAGGTATTTGTACCCCAGTCCTCCCAAAGCTTGCCTGTAAACTGGGGTCTACTTGTGCAAAAAAAATATTAACTCAAGTTATGGTTGGTTACTTTGTGTAATTACTTTAATCAACCTACTCTTTCTTAATGTAGCTCATATGTAAATATGTATATGTGTGTTTGTCAACCACCACAAAAGGCTGAATTTTGCATATGTACCTGCCATAGATTTAATTATTTAAAGGTTTTATATGAAACCATATTCTTGCTAATAAATATTATTTATTGGGGCATTGACCCGGACTTGTTTTAACTCTCATTAGCTGGCAAGCTTTCTGCTGCTGCCTCTCTACCACTACGCAGTCGCATAACACGGACACCTGGATGCCGTACATCTGCGGCACAGACCTCATCACCCCCTGAAGTCAAGCGGGGGGGGGGGGGGAGTGATTTATAGTCTGCATGGTGACCTGGTACTTAAGTTTTGACAAACCTTACCATACACTAACATACATTTGCACTCTTTAACACCATACAGTAACAGACACACTATATCCAACAACACACGCTAGCTAATGGGATACATATATAAAAATACACACACGAACGCGATGAGACTTTTGCTACAATACAGTAACCATAACTGGCACTATACATTTACACACATAGAGACATACACACTGACTCCACACTACACGCCACAGTACACACACACACAGGCTGACTCCAGCACTATACATACACACACATACACAATGACTTTGACATTGCAGAATGCACACACACACACACCCTACTGCTCATCCCTCTTCCTGTCACCTCATTGAGGCCTGCTATGCCGCTGCCTAGCTTATGCCATTGTGAATCCGGCACCCTATGCGTTCGTGTGGGGGCGCAGTAAAGCGGGTGCCAAGTCGGCATACGTAATGTGCATTACTGCAGGGCGCCTCAGACCACTCGCTTTACTGCATCCCAGCAGGAATTCCTAGGGTGCTGGATTCACAATGGCAGCCATGGCCAGTTTTTTCTCCCTTGTCCTGCACCCTGTCCTGGGTGTGGACTGGTTTTTAGTCGCCTTGGTGACCTGCTGCCCATGGTTTGTCAAGTCCTGCATTATAGCATAAAATAATCCAAAAGGTAGAATTGTTTGAGTTGGTATCCTGCCAGAAGTACCATCTTTACCTAATGTGTCAGTTTGTTTTAGTCTGTCAATTCCGGTTGTGTCATAAATATAAGGAAGTCATTTTCCTAATTCCATTTGATTGTTGCTACTAGCTCTGAATCACTGTTTGTACTCTTATGTAACGCTTCCTTAAAATGTCTTGGTCTAGAAGGAATTCTATATAAAAAAAAAAAAAATGTTTTGTGGGTTTGGAAAGAGATCAGTGGTTTTTTATTTTTAAATAAGTTCATTTATTATTATTACTGTTATTCCTTGTTCAACCCATCAAAAAGATGAACCAAGCGCACAGTATCAAGTGTTTAGTGACACTTAATTTTAATGAAATAAATTGAGAGCAGAAGTGCCAAGACCACAAACGTTTCGGGGAATGTACCCCTTTGTGAATGTGTCTGTCATCAGAGTGTTTGCAGTAAATATAAATGACTCATTAGACCCGTTGCAGCCAAAATGTAGCAACGCAGGGTGCTCTGTTGGTGGTTAAATAACACGTGTATGCGATAGACAAAGATTACTGAGAACTGTGTGCAGTCTGTTGATTTTCTTAAGGAAGTAACAATGCTTAGTAGCAAAACAATGTTTTGCAAAGGGCATTGTTAGACATTAAATTAAAACTTTAGAACTCTGTCGAGCTCTAGTAGAAGTAAGAACTTACACTCTGACAAATGTGAGAGGCACTTTTCCTTGATAGTTCTGTCTTGTGGCACATTCTTACATTTGTTACTTTTGCTGACTAGACATCGCAGCTTTTACTGAAAACAACTTCTGTTGGCATCCCTCAACATGGATTAGTCCTTAGTCATCTCCTCTACTCCAAGTCTCCTGGCCAACTAAGTAACCTACATGAAGCCGACACCCACATTAAGGGCAGGATAAATCTATGTACAATTTAAGTACTATTTTGTTATTTTTTATTTTGTTTATTTTCCACAAAATCCCCTGCATGCGCATTTGCCCCTTTTTTTGTTTTTGCATCTTCCAGCTAAATGCAAGAAATGTGTATTTGCTGAACACCTCTCTGTGATATACTCGCCTCCAGCTCTGACTCTAGGAACATTATGGGTGCATGTGTGAAACTTAAACCTGTTTATTTCGCTTCAAACCATTGAGAAGGTAAGGTTCTTTTTTCCCTTTTTAAGGCAATCCCTTAAGGACCAGGTTATTTTTCAACATTTTTATGAATAAAATTAGAAAAATGGGACTTGTAGAAGAAAAAACACCTTTGTTCAGTTTTATAGCTACATGAGCTAGACGCAGTAGACACAGTGAAAAAAGTAAGGAGAGAGGCAGAGAGTAGTGGGAGAAAAAAGCAGTCCTTGACTGTATCAATGCATGTGATTGGCTGCAGAAGCGATCACATACCCCACGCTCGGCAGCAAGAGCAGTGACCTTGTGATTGTGGTGACGTGGGACCATTTTTAACTAATGATGTACCAGGTATTTCATTGGTCCTGTTGGGGCATCATTTCATGACATACCTGGAAAGTCACTGGTCGCATAGGGATACAATTTGTCACCAGTCGAGCTTTTCTGGATATCACAGCAAGGACAGTTAAAATTGTTGGAAAAAATGAAATCGCTTGTGTTAAAGGCAATGATTCTTTGTAGTCTTTGAAGCCTGGAGCTTGACACCCCTGGATCCTGATTTTATTGTATAAAGTTTTTTTTTTTTTTTTTTTACTGTTTATAGATCTTCGCAGTTTGTGTGTGTGTATTTTTGCTGGCCTTGGAGAGGATATTCCGTTTAACAACTTAAAATTTCCATATTTTGATGATGGTGTTTGAGATTTATTAAACCACAAACATGTCGGCAAAATATTTGCTTGCGAAGAATATTGTAGTCAGACTTTTTTGTTTGAATGACAAAGCATAATGGTCATAAAACTGCATCCAATAAATGGCACGCTTGTCAGTTTTGCTGTATTTTATGAGCTGTTTTTGTTCCTTATCTAGTGGAGGGCTAATTGCCAATAAAACTCGTAAATGTGAGCATTTTATGTGAAGGTAAATTCCGATTTAATGGCAGTGCAGTTTACGTAGAATATGTCTATATATATATATATATATTTATCATAACTTATTGGCTTCACAACTCGATTAGCTAACTTGTCAGATTTGCAAGTGGTTCACAAATGCAATTAAGAATAGGTACCATGTGATAAAATCAGAATTCGAGGTAGAACCAGGACTAAAGAGTGTTACAAGAATGCGCATCTGTAACAAATTATATAGTTTAACAGATGTTTGATGATGTAAGCACACCTTAAAGGGACAGTATCGGAATGTTTATTTTGAGTTATTTTTTTATGGAAATAATGAAGCCGTTTACATTTTTTCTTCAGCAGAGCATAACTTTTCTTTGAGAAACCAGATTCTCTGTTTATACACGACACTTTAATTTACAAGTGAAAAAAAAAAAGCTGCAGTACAATGTGATGAAGACAAATGGAAGATGTTTAGTAAATATATGATGTGGATGGTTTCAACAAAATAGTACAGATAAGATGAATACATAAACTCTAACCCATTTCAGGCGTGTTTAATTAAAAACACAATTACCGGTTAGTCCAGCGTATCAAGTGTGGATGCCGCCGAAAGCATCCTTAAAGGCACACAGCATTCATTATATGAACTATATCATAATGCAATTATTATTATTATTATTTTTTTTTGTACAAATGCATATGGGGATTGATCAGGATAACTTCTGTGCATCTGATCTCTTTTCTGGTTCCCCAGCTACATGTCATTGTTAGGAAATGCATTTGAGAGTGATGGCCATTAATGGAGGTGCTTTGTTTTAAGTAATTGACTTCAAACCATTAAAAAACTAGCTGAAAATGTGGACATTTTACCAAGGTGTTTCTTTTAATCTATCCTTTGTAGTTTTAGGTAGAGAAATAGATTGTGACGTCAGAGAAGAACCATTTGGCTCGTCTAGTCTGCCTATTGTTCTGATGTAAAGACTCCAACCTTAATCAGTCCTTGGTCTCGTGTTAGATTCAGGATAGCTTTATGTCTATCCAATGTTTAAATTCACTTGCTCTATTAGCCACTACCACGTATACTTACTAAGTGCTTTAATATGCATTCATTGTTGGTGAAGCACTAAATTGTCAAATGGTAAAAAAACAAAAAATATTTTTTATTATGTCCTTATGATATAGCAAGGGTTCCCATCCTCAATTTCTGCTTCTCAAACTGTAGTGTAAACGACTTGATTCAAAAATGTTGAAAAGTAGCGAGATTCACTGGCCTCCAGTGGCCTAAACAGCGCTGAGAGACATTTTACGGTGGTGACTGCAGGTACTGCAGAAGCTGGGGTTTTATTCACAAGAGGCTTTTTCGGATTGTGATTTAAGTTGTTGATCCAGGGTTTATTTTGACGGCGCATGGAGCCATGGAGGATTTAACCGCCCTTTGGGAAAAATATGTGCTTAAACGAGGAGATAAAAAAAATTCTCCCTGAGCCTCAAAACAGTGCTGTGTACAGTAATGTCGGTTAGGACTGACAAAAACTCTTCCCTTTTTGTTTCTTCACCTGCAGACCTAGAGGCTGCCATTGTTGTCAGTCATGTTATATCTTGGGTGACTTACAACACCTCACTGAGCGGATTCTTTATGGCAATGCTAATGAGGTCTGTTTCTCTATAGACTTTTATCAGTCACAGTGTCCTACTGGGTGAGTTAGAATGATGAGTTAGGGATCGATCTAAGATAACAGAGCTAGAACACATAAAAAAAATAGCCAGTATATACAGCTGCCTGAAAATATTGTATTATGCCAAAACTAGAACTGTTGTTCCCAACTCATTTAGACCAGTGTGACTGGAAATATTTTAGACAGGCTGAACCTGGTGGACTTGATAACAATATGTTGAGATGGGAGATGAAGTCCTGTAGCAGCTGGAGGGCCGCAGGTTGGACAACCCTGATCTATATTATATTGTGTTCATGTGATGAAACATTTTATTTATTAAAGTATTTTTGCTTTATTTCTCATTCTGTTCTTAAAAATGACGTGCTGTGTAGTAACGTGAATAAGTCTACGTATTTTAATTGCATCCAGGAGAAATCGGTAGACCAGTCAGGCATTGTGTACTATGAATAATCTGGATTTGATACAGTCACTCGAAAGGGTTTAACTCATGAATTCTAGCCAGGGGAAGGCAACAACATTCTGTGTGAAGGACACTTGACTAAATGCCCCGTAAGCAACGATGACTTCCACAAGCCTTTGCTGCCTGGGCTACGGACACTTTGCCTACCACTGATTATAGCACATAGGCCTATATGCTGAATTTGGATTAAATATTGACAGGACAAAAGACCTTGAAGACAGGATAAAATAAATTATTATTTTTTTTTTATCTTTGCTGATGATGCAGAATGCTAGGACGCAATATGATCCGCTCAAGATCTGGCAAAAAAAAAAAAAAAGTGCAGTTGGTTATAAGGTGATGTGTTTACGGGCTATAAATAACAATGCATTTTTTATCTTTGCATATAATTGGAGAGTTTGGGCATATGTCTGCGCTAATTGTTTTCCTGTTTAAAGGAACAGTCGTGCCAATATTTTAAACAACTTCAGGTAATTAAGGGGAATTTACAAAATAAAGAAATATATGTAGGTTCCTGGTAGACTTCAAAATGATTTCAAATGGTTGCTTGTTGGAAGCAAATTATGCATGGAAAAGAGAGAGAAACTTAACTTACACATAAGTACAATAAGTATTACAGGTCTTGTAAACAAACCCCAGTGACGGGGACCTAACTGTGAAGTGTCACTGTACTTTATGACGAAACTACGGACTATCCGCAGTGGGCTTCTCCTGCAGGAAGGGGTGATCCTGTGAGTTAAATCAATACTTCCTTCCCCAGGCGTAACTCTCTGCTTTCAACAGATGCCTACTATGTAGTTTGTAAATGACGATTGTTTCCTGTAGGCTTATATACACAAAGTTTTGCGTTAATAAACAAGATCCAAATAAGAAATTGGTACAAATGGGGGAGTCCCAGGCTGACGCAATAGACTGTAAGCTCACAAGAGTATGTTTTCATGCGTGTTAATGTTTTTATCAATTTTAAACTGTCTTTGTTAAATATGTTAATTGTCCCCTTCGCAAAAGCATTCTGCTGTCGCTATATATATATATATATATATATATATATATATATATATATATATATATATATATATATATATATACCGTATTTGCTCGATTATAAGACGACCCTGATTATAAGACGACCCCCCAAAATCTGAATATTAACTTAGAAAAAAAAAAGAAAAAGCCTGAATATAAGACGACCCTAAAGGAAAAAAGTTTTACCAGTAAATGTTAATTCATGTAAACTATTTTTTTAAATAAAAGCTATGATTGAGAAAAATATTTTTTTTATTTCCTTGTATTTTCCAACCTGTCCCCCAGTTACGCACATCTGCCCCCAGGCTTGCCACACCAATATGGCACTGTGGCCCATGATATGCCTTTTAACCCTCTATATGCCACTGTGCCCCATGGTATGCCTTTTGACCCCCTATGTGCCACTCTGCCTCCATACCATTCTGGCATTTAGGGGGTTAAAATGCATATTATGGGGCAGAGTGGCATATAGTGAGGTATAAGGCATTTCAGGAGGCAGAGTGGCGTTAAGGGGGCATTTAATAGAGCACTCTGCAGAGTGGCATATAGGGGTATAAGGCATTCCAGAAATGCCCTATGCCCCCATTTAACACACACACACACTTACCGGTGCTTCCAATTTCCTGCTGTATTGCCGGGGCAGCGGGTTGACGTCTCCTTCCGCTGTAGCCGGAAGGAGGTGGAGGTGGAGTTGGCAGCGGGGGTTTGTCTGCGTCCGTCGCGCATACCTTCCCCGGCTGTCAGAGATCAGAGTTCCCCACACCTCCTTCCGGCTGCAGCGGACGTTGTCCACGCGGATCGCCTAGACGTCAACCCGCTGCCCCGGCAATACAGCAGGAAGCACCGGTAAGTGTGTGTGTGTGTGTGTGTGTGTGGGGGGGGAGACAGGAGGATCCAGCGGTGCATCTGTTTGAGGTCTGATTAGAAGACGACCCCGAGCAAATACGATGCAGGGGACCTGGATCCTCCTGTGTTATGCCCCCCCCCCCTCAACTTACCGGTGCTTCTGAGTCCCCGGTGTTTAGTCCGGGCAGCGTGTAGAGCTCTACGCGATTCGCGTAGAGTGGAAGTTGTCTACTCGAATACACGCTGCCCGGACTAAGCACCAGGGAACTCAGAAGCACCGGTAAGTTTGGGGGAGGGAGTGTTAAACGGGGGCATAAGGCATTTCTGGAGGCAGAGTGCTCTGTGAAATGCCTTTTAACCCCCTTAATGCCACTCTGCCTCCAGAAATGCCTTTTAACCCTCTATACGCCACTCTGCCTCCTGAAATGCCCTATACCTCCCTATATGCCACTCTGCCCCATAATATGCCTTTAAGGCATTTCTGGAGGCAGAGTGGCACATGGGGGGTCAAAAGGCATATCATGGGGCACAGTGGCATATAGAGGGTTAAAAGGTGTATCATGGGGCACAGTGGCATTTAGAGGGTTAAAAGGCATATCATGGGGCACAGTGGCATATATGGTGTATAAGGCATTTCTGGGGCAGAGTGGCAAGCCTGGGGGCAGATGTGCATAACTGGGAGGGGGGCAGGTTGCAAAAAAAAAAGGAAATAAAAACAAAATATTTTTCTCAATCGTAGCTTTTATTAACAAACAATTGTTCACATAGTTTACACGAATTAACATTTACTGGTAAAACTTTTTTCCTATAGGGTCGTCCTTCAAGACGAGTTGTTGCTGTCACAGCTTTTAGAATATGTTACAGCTTTTGCTTTTTGTTTTGGAGACTCAGTGGCAGACCGAGGATTATCTATCCAACTTCATGTCCTTAAGTTTAATTCCACCACCTTTAAAAAGCTACCTGGACATATTAGCAACAATTAGCTACTTAACTTAATTGGGAGGGGTAATCACGTAGGACCCCAGCAGACTGCTCCTATGGTATATACAAAGGTAGGGTTTTTAAAACACAAATATTGCTTTTTATAAAAGATATCAAGCTTTTCAGGCTCTTGGTACTATACTAGTTGTTTTTTCCCCCAATTTATGTTATTATATATTATATTATTATATTCTATCAACTGTAGTGGATATAAAAAGTGTTAAAGAATGAGACAAAGATAAATGATGTCGTAACTTTTTCCACCTTTAATGTGACCTCGCAATCTTACAGATTTGAAGCGCTTTTGCAAAGATGTCAACATGTGCCATGCTCATAGACTCCTACCCAAAAAGTCTGATTGCTGTAATAAAATAAAAAAGGTGCTTCAACAAAGTATTAGTTTAACCCCTTCGAGACAAAGGCTGATTTTACTTTTTGTACCCTTTGTGACAATGGCCTTTTTAACATTTCTGCGCTGCTTGTGTTTAGCTGTAATTTTCTTCTTTCCCGTTTACTGAACCCACACACATTAGATATTGTTTTTTTCAGGACAAGAAGGGCTTTCTTTAGATGACATTGTTTTGATTGTATCATATTATTTACTATTAAAAAAATTATAAAATATGGTGAAAAATTTAGAAAAAAATGACTGTTTCTAACTTTTAGTTGAAAAATCTTTTACTCATCTATAAAAGGTAATGAAAAAACCTGCTAAATAGATTCTACTATTTGTCCTGAGTTTAGAAATACCCAATGTTTTTATGTTTTTTTGCTTTTTTTTCTACCCATTATGGGGCAATAAGTACAGGTAGCGTTTTGCTATTTCAAAGCCATTTTTTCCAAATCTGGTAATTCTTCCCCCCATGTGCCATTTCGGGTATCTTTGAACCCGACCAATGCAATTTACCCCATCAAGTCATATATTTTTGAAAACTAGACAGCCCAGGGTATTCCAAATGCTAGTATTTTAACTCTTTCCATGCACCATATCTACCACCAGTCTTTGTCAAACTTTATGGTAGTCATTTTTTTGCATTTGTTTTGTCATACACATTTTACTTCAGGTATGAATTAAAATGTTCTAGTTTATGTCACTATCACAAAACACCCCAATATGTGTTCAGCAACATCTCCTGAGCGCAGCGATACCCCACATGAATGATTTTGCCTGGCTGTTTGGGGGCAAAAGGGCCACATTTGGGGCATGCGCATTTTTCAATGTTGAACTTTGGCATTTGGGGATCCACTGCCCATGCCCTATTTGGTACATCTTTGAGCCGGGCCATTTCAGTGTGCCCAATAAACCCATATATTTTTGAAAACTAGACACCCCAGGGTATTTCAAATGCTAGTATTTTAACTCTTTCCATGCACCATATCTACCACCAGTCTTTGTCAAACTTTGTGGTAGTCATTTTTTTGCATTTGGTTTTCCACACACATTTTAATTCAGGCATGAATTAAAATGTTCTCGTGTATGTCACTATCACAAAACACCCCAATATGTGTTCAGCAACATCTCCTGAGTACAGCGATACCTCACATGAATGATTTTGCCTGGCTGTTTTGGGGCAAAAGGGCCACATTTGGGGCATGCGCTTTTTTCAATGTTGAACTTTGGCATTTGGGATCCACTGCCCATGCCCTATTTGGTACATCTTTGAGCCGGGCCATTTCAGTGTGCCCAACAAAACCATATATTTTTCAAAACTAGACACCCCAGGGTATTTTAAATGCTGGTATTTTAACTCTTTGCATGCACATATTTTACCACCAGCATTTTTTCAAAGTTTGCAGTAATATTTTTGTGTGTGTATTTTTCCCACACACACCTACTTTATGTATGAATTTACAGCTCCTGGTATATGCCGCTGTCACACGACACCCCATAATGTGTTCAGCAACATCTCCTGAGTGCAGTGATACCCCACATGCATGGGTGTGTCATTTTTTGGGGGAACTAAAAGGCCACATTTGGTACGTGTGCATTTTTCTAATTGGAAATTAGATGTGTGGCCATCCTTCCCCCCGTGTTAATTGGGACGTTGTTGAACCTGGCCCATTCAATTTACCCCATCAAATCATACATTTTTTAAAAGTAGACACCCCACGGGCATTTAATATGCCAGTATTTTAACTCTTTCCATGCGAGAATTGTTTTAAGCTAATATGCTAATTTTAGGACTTGCTCACAAAAATATATTTTTTATATATATATATATTTTTTTTTTATTTTTTTTAAAGAAAATTTTAACATTTTTTTTCAACTTGGAGGTTCCCCTGATAGTGACATCAGTGGGAAATGATTTTTACATTTTACTGTTTTTTTACTATTTTTTTCTAATTATTATTAATTTTATTTTAATTTTTTAATTTATTTTTACTAATCACACTGTGAGGTCGAGGCATTCAGCAACGCTTTTTGGGTGCAGAAAGCGATAGTAGATCGCTTTCTGCACCCGTTTAAAGACGTGCCGGTCCTGGCACGTCAATTGTCGTAAAGCACATGCTTTTCCGTGCCGTGCCAGGACCGGCAATTGTCATTAAGGGGTTAAGGGTGTGCACATTTATGCAACCAGGTTATTGTGAGTTTTTTTCACCCTGAAAGATTTCAGTTTGTTTTGCAGTTGAATTGTTCACGTTATGGGTCACATTAAAGGTGGAAAAGGTTCTGACATCATTTATCTTTGTCTCATTCTTTAACATCACAAGAACCTGGCATTTTAACAGGGGTGTGTAGACTTTTTATATCCGCTGTATGTATGAATATGTGATTTCACTACTATCCTAAACACTGGTAGAACTGTTTTAACTGCACATATTTAATTTGAACTCCAAATGTGATAATTCTTAACGGATGCTATATAACCACCTTGCTTGGTGTGAGGTTATACATATGCTTGTTAAATAATGAAACACTCTACTTAGTACTATACAACATCCTCCGTTCCTCCGGGTGGTCATTCCTTTATTTTTTTTTTTATTTTTTTTATGTGCTAAGAAAGTTCATTTATTAGATGTAACAGTAGATGTTGCCCTAGGTTTAATCATATTGTAACATATGTTGTGAACATTTTTTATATAAGACAAAAAATCTAAAAGACTTTTGCCAAAAATGAATGATAAAAGGAATGTTTCAAAGATTTAAACAGCGTTTGCAGCACACAATGATATATCAAGAACCTAGTAAGGCAAAGGCGCAGAGATAACATACAGTGATTTTTGTCAAAATGAGAATAATGGGAGTGCTGGAACATAAGGAAAATGATTTTATTTCTTTTTTACTGATTGGGGGAAAAAATGTAACTAAAAAAATTAAAAAAGAAATAATAATAAAATAAAAAATATATATGAACATACCATAAGTTAAGATGAAGTTTTTTTCTTTTCCATAGGTGTGGGTAAGGTGACCTTTCATAATCTGCAGCAGAAAAAAGTAAACTCACCGGTCAGATATGCAGTAACAATAGAAAACTGTAATGGACCGCTTATAGTTTTCATTTTAAGTGTTTGCAAAGTCTTGTGAGTGTCGGTCTACAGAACGGATTTCTAATTAGTACCTACAAGAAACATATATACCGTATGTGTGTGTATGTATGTATATATGTATATTTATATAATGTGTGTGTGTGTGTGTACTGCACCTATGAAAGTGCCGCACTGAGCTGTGTAAACCAGAAAGGCACACCCTAGGGAGTTACTTTGGAAGTTTTTCAATTCTTAAAACCTGGCAAAAGAATCCTTAGAATATGAATGTATTTGTGATAAGAGTGGTGCCAGTCTTAATCATTTCTGTGTGATGATAAAAAACAAAGTCAACAAGGACCTGGTCAAGCAAAATTTCTTGTGCAAAAGAACAAAAATTTCACGTTCTTTGCCGTTGTCCCCGGCCACCATGGGGTTCTCCCTCATGTCAGTGGGGTCTCTGGGGCAACTCTGCATTATCTTCAGGGTATGCAGCCGCATTCATAATGGCATCGTGTGTGTCTCCAACACTGGCAAGCTTAGAGTGCCTTAGTCTTATTTCCACCCATGCATTTTGCCTCAATTGACAGTAGGTCTTCTGGTAACTTCCACCACCCTAAGGAAGTTGCTGGGCTCAGGTGCAAGGTGTTACAAATACAGTGACTACTATTCATAAAACAAGCTCTTGCATACATTATTGGTAATTGTATGTGTTGCAAAAACTTAAACTGGTATGATTGTTTTAGCTGATTCTTGGTGCATAACTTTTTTTTACCTGATAGCATCGCTTACCCTGGGGATCATCCATCAATCCTAAACCACCACTTATCGTGATTACATTGTTAGTAATCTTGCTACACCCTACTCATCCAGACTGAGCAATTGTGTGACTCGATTTAGTTTGGTATTCGAGAAGCTTTACAAGCTGTGACCGGCTAGTGGTAGTTTAAAGTTACCATTGTTAATTACACAAGGCCAGTGTAACACAGTGTATTTGGGTACTGCAAACTGGCTTACCTAATTGTAGGTTGTTAAAACCCATTTTTGTCACTGTCACCATCAACAAAAAGCTTGACCTTGTTACAGAATCAACCACATCCTTATTGACAGTGTACGAGAAGTCACTTTTCCCAAATATATTTTGTAGTACACTGGATACATTTACGTAATGGGTTTAAAGTTTCAATATTAAGCAATATATATGTATCAAAACTTTATTTTATGTGTAAAGTATGGAAATGGCCATATTACCTTGTTCCGTTCTCAGGAATTGGATAATTCCTCCCTATTAAGTAATTTCTCTCCTACTGCTGTCTGTGTATGAGTTGGAGATGAGGGATTGGTCAGAAAAGGCAAAATAATTGTAATGCTACTGGTGCCACTTCTTGACACAAATGTTAGCATTCATAAGGTAACACCATTTTTATTAATCAAACCAACTACACATTGGAACAAAAAGTACAAACTTTAGATTTTTTTTATTTATTTACTTTGGTTGTGTTTAAAGGAATGACCATTTACATTTGGTAAATCTGTTGGAGACCATTTAAAGGAGACACAATCACCTTAAATGATTGAAATCGTTATTTAAATAATACCAGCAGCTGATTATATCCTAGGCTTTTGAAGATTTTTGATAACACCTTCCATTTATTTACTACTAATCCCTTTATCCTACAGTTCTTAGCACTCTGTATTGCTTGTAATGCTTACGTACCTGAGATATGTAAGTTTTGTGACTACAGTAGATTTACTTAATGTTGCTTATATTTATACAACTTCAATAATGATTTCCAAGGTTATTTCAAGTCAATCTGCATGTATATCTTATTGATATCTTATGCAATTATTCTACATATGAGTCTTAATCTTGGTGATCTGCTTATAAAAAAATATTAAATACTGATACATTTAAAAAAATGTTGTGCAACCTTGACTACTTATACAACCTTGTGGTAAAGAATGTTAAAATATAGTATTTAGACTGCACGCTAGGGAAATGGTGCAACAACCCCAGACCTAAGCCTAAATTGGTCTGAAGATCAACATAAGAGAAGAATCGAAAAGGGAGTGTGCTGAAAATAGAAAAATAAAGAGTAACTGAAAATGGCAATAAAATCAGCAGATATATATATGTGTGATGCTGTATTAATTCGAAATTTGAGGTAATCACATAGACATTTCATTAGAACATTAATATAGATCACCCATATCAATCTGAATTTTAAGTTCTTTATATGCGTATGCAAATTCAATTAATTGTGTTGGGTGAATCATGAAATGTCAACTTCATTAATTATAAATGTGATAAATAAGTAAAGGGAACAAATTAAGAATATATAGATACACACATAATCTATCTCCAAATAATAGTGGTAGTATTAGTGAGAAAATCACTATTACTGAGGAAAACCCTCAGTAATAATAATATCCAAAAAGCAATCTAATGTGCAATAAGGCATCTTTTTCATCCAAGTACAACCTGCTAAATATCACCCCAGAGCAAAGGGATAAAAGATTAACACTGTCTCTCCTTCATTCCCTCACAGGGCTTACAGTGTAATACCTGCAAAAATAGTGTATGTCTAGTCAATCCTGTCTACATTATTGTAAACCATCCTACAACATTCAATTTTTTTTTTTTTAATCCTTGTGCCACTCATCTTAAAATATGTAGTGCTCAAGCCTAGCTGGTTTTCCCATAACATGGCATGGGCATTTAAATCTTGTGTGTTCATTGATCTACAGCATGGGAACCATTATGAAGAAGTAGTTGTGTGGACATGTAGGAGAACCTGTCAAGGCATTGTCAAGCAGGCTCTGGGCTCTATACTTTATTTCAGTACAATTGAATGGTAATTATGGTAAGATAAGATTTGTACATTTTCATAGAAGAAAAAAATTAATAAGTGTATATATGTGTGTGTATATGTGTGTATATATATATATATATATATATATATATATGTGTATATGTGTGTATATATATATATATATATATATATGTGTGTGTATATATATATATTTTAGTTACACTTACTCAAATACAGGTATTTCCTGACCATGCTTTGTGGCATATATATATATATATAATATATATATATATATATATATAAATCTCAGGGCTTGACAAATTTGTTGTGAATCTAGATGCCAGCTAAAAAAGTTAGGAGCCAGGATTTTTTTTAAAACAGTTGGCGGGACTCTTGAGCTACTAATGCTGCGCCTGCCTCCCCTATATGGGGCAGTGGTGGTCACTTTCTCCATGATGGGCTGGCCGCTTTGCACACGTGATCTTTGCCTACATGGTATTTCCCTCACGTACACTTTCATGGGCTATGCCTTCATACAGGTTGGTCATCTTGCCCGATACTCCTACACATGCGTTTCGGACCCCCCGACCCCCCCCCCTTTATTTATTTATTTATTTTTCTTTTCCTCTCTCCTGGCGCTCTGCCTCACATTTCAATTGGGGTCCTGCACCTTGGTATGCCCACATTACTCTTAAGCCACCCTTCCTGGGGCGCCTTCCCCTTTGTCCTCTGGGCCGTCTGTCACGGTCCTATGTTTTTGCCCCAGTTCAGGGGGGATTTGTAGGTTGTATTTTTCCTGCTCAATATGGTTCCGTCTCTCCACCTAGTACCCCTGGGGTGTTCTATTGTAGCCGTGGTTGTTCCCGTCTATTGCATATCTGTTGTTTTTTCTCTCTCCTGGTGGTCTGTCCCATCAGTGTCCTCTCTTTCTCTCTCTTCCTGCTCCGTCTTTACTACTTCTCCTTTTTCTCCCTCTCTTCCCATTCCATTTTATTTTGTCCCCTCTCCTTGATTTGTTTTATTTTCTGTTCCTATGGCGACTCCGGCCTCTCCTGCACTGAAGATCGTTTCCCACAATGTCAAGGGCCTGCTGTCTCCGCAGAAACGTAGGTTGGCGCTTCGACATTATCTTAGATCCAAAGCCGATATTGTCCTTCGTCAAGAGACTCATTTTCGTAAAACAAACGTTCCCAAGTATTGGGATCCACGGTTTCCTTTGCATTTCCATTCTGCTGCGCCTGACAAGCACAATGGTGTGTCCATCCTAATACTTAGGCGTCTGCACTTCCGAGCTCTTCATTCCTTCTCGGATTCTGAAGGCTGCTTCCTCCGCCTGGTTGGTTTGATTCATGACCAGCCGGTCACGATTGTGAATGTGTACGCTCCAACCCCGCCAACTCCGGCGTTTTTCGATGAATTAGCTCGATCACTCCTCACGGCATCCCCGGGGGGCCTTATCATCGTTGGGGACTGCAACTCGGTGATGGATCCGTATTTAGACCGTACCCTGTCGGTGGTACGTACTTGCCCGAGAAATCTTTTTAAACCTCTACAACACTTTGTCAAATCAATGGGACTTTTTGATGCCTAGCGCCTTCTTCACCCATCGGACAGGGACTATTCTTTTTATTCTCATCCACATGCAATGTACTCGAGGCTCGATTATTTTTTCCTTAACCAACGCTTGCTCCCGTCGCTCCTAAGCTCCTCTATTCACGAGATCTCCTGGTCTGACCATGCCATGATAGACATCACTCTGTCGGCCTTTCAACCCCACAACCTGCGACCTCTTTGGCGTTTGAACGATGCTCTGCTCCTTGACCCGGAGATTCGAGGGTCTATCACACAATCTCTTTCCGATTACTTTCTGGAGAACCTGACCCCTGATGTCTCCCTGGGACGCACACAAAGCGGTCCTTCGGGGCCAATTCATAGCGATCGCCTCCGCCAAGCGGAAACACCACCTATCACAGATTACAACTCTCCAGGATAAACTGGCCAAACTACAAACAGACCATAAACGCTCTGGTGATCGGGGTCTCCGCCGCGATATTGTTGCGACTCGGGGATAATTGAACATGTTGTTATCCACTGACTCCATTAGAGCGATCCTCTGGACTCGGCAGAAATTTTTCGAAAAAGCAAACAAGCCGGATACTATGATGGCGCGTCTGCTCCGAGATCTTACCTGCTCCAGGACTGTGAGGGCCATCAAGACCAGGGCGGGCTCCCTGACATCCGATCCAGAAGTCATAGCTGACCGGTTTGCTGAATATTATTCCTACCTCCTATGAAGGCAAGAAAACCTCTGGTTCCCCGTCTCTCTCCTCAGATACTCAACAATTTCTTGCGGCCTGTCAGCTCCCCTCCATTTCCGCTGCAAAGCTTGAAAGCCTTAACGCGCCCATTACCTTGGATGAGGTCTCGGCGGCTCTGAAGCTGTTTAAAAATTCGAAAGCCCCAGGTCCTGATGGCTTGACGGCCAAATGCTACAAATCCTTTGCTGCGTCTCTCCTCCCTTACCTGACGTCCTTGTTTAATTCTTTCCTCACGGGTGCGGGGCGACCATCTCCGGACATGCAGAGGGCCAAGATTGTGATGATCCCTAAGGAAGGGAAAGACCCTTCTCTCTGTACGCGCTATAGGCCGATCTCCCTTATTGTAGATCTAAAACTCTGCTAAAATTCTTGCCCTTCGATTGAATGTCCTTCTCCCTAGCCTGGTTCATCCCGACCAAGTGGGCTTCATCCCTGGTAGGGAGGCCCCTGATAATATCCGTAGGACGTTGAATTTGCTCCACTCGAGTCGTAGGACTGGGACCCCGCTAATGCTCTTGTCCCTAGACGCCGAGAAGGCCTTCGACCGAGTGGACTGGGGTTATCTGTGGTCTACTATGCGTGCCTTCAGCTTCGCTGGTGCCTTTCTGCAGGGCGTACAGGCCCTCTACTCCCACCCATCTGCTGTTGTCGACATTGGTACCTTCCGGTCCAGGCCCTTCTCGATTCTGGGCGGGACACGCCAGGGATGCCCTTTGTTGCCCCTTTTATTTGCTTTGGCCATAGAGCCTTTAGTCCAAGCTGTTCACCTGCATCCGGATATAAGGGGTCTTTCGGTGGGCCGCAATGTTTATAAACTTAAATTGTTTGCGGATGACGTCTTGCTATCCTTGACGTCTCCCCTTACTTCCCTGCCCAACTTCCCTACTTCCCAACTGCCCGACTGTTAGAGAGGTTCGGTATATTATAAAATAAATTCAGATAAATGTGAGGCTTTGAATATTACCCTTCCCGCCCCTACAGTGAAGCTCTTATCCCTTAACTTTGATTTCAAATGGCAGCGGACTTCAATCCGCTCTCTCGGCATACATATTACCCCTTCCCATTCACAGATGTATGAGGTCAACTACCCACCTCTCATCTTGCGCCTGAGGCGTGATCTAGCGACATGGTCGTCCTATGCCCTGTCTTTCATGGGACGGATTTACGCGGTAAAGATGACACTGCTACTGCGATTGAACAGTTTGTCTGGCAGGGCCGCAGGAGCCGACTCGCTAAACCCACTCTCTACAAGCCGAAGTCTGCTGGCGGGCTGTCTGCCCCTTTGCTCTATGACTACTACGTTGCTGCACAATTGGCGATGCTGCTGTCTCTCTCAGTGACCCACTCCCCCCCCCCCCCCCCCCGCTGGGTCCAACTGGAATCGGATCTCTGCTCCAGAGCTCGTCTGGGTTGGCTTATGTGGCATTCGTCTCTCGACAAGTCGCTGATCTCTGCCAGTCCAACCCTGTCGCACTCTCTCCTCCTGTGGTACCGCCTGCAGTGTACACTTCGACTTACCAGCCAAGGTTCCCGATTGACGCGGCTTTTTCAGAATCTAGACTTTCCCGCTGGGTGTCATCTCCGCCCTTTCCATTGGTAGATCACGAAAGGTGTAGTCACGGTGGGTGATTTGCTCCTGAACAATAAACCCTGCTCGTACCAACACCTCATTTCTCGCTATGAACTTCCGGCCACGGAAATTTTTCGGTTTCATCAGCTCTCACATTTTGTCCGCCTTTTTCTGCAGCGTCACCCAGACTACGTTCCCACGTTTTATGAACAAGCCGCCCGGCTCTCACACAAACCGCGTGGTGCGATTTCTCATCTTTACAACCACATGTTGGGTATCAAGTTCCCGTCCTCACCTCTGTTGAACAGCGCTGGGAGGCGGACCTGGGCCAATCACTTGAGTTCGAGGAATGGGGGGAGATCTACGTTAATGTCTGGAAGGTTACTGCGTGCACTCTGGTTCAGGAGAACTGCTATAAAGTCCTCTCACGCTGGCATGTTACACCATCCAGACTCCATCGAATGTTTCCTGCACTCTCACTTCTCTGCTTCCGAGGTTGCGATGAGGAGGGGACCTTTTTGCACACATGGTGGACCTGCCCCCAGGTTGCGTCTCTTTGGTCCTTCTTCTTCGACAGCTTGAGTGCAGCTCTAGGTGTACGCCTGAATCCTGACCCTTGGACAGCCCTCCTCTGCCAAAACTATCCGCTTGACACGCTGGCCAAACCGGCTCACCGTTTAATCTTTCGTATTTGCACTGCAGTCCGTCTGGCTATCGCCAAGATTTGGAAGTCAGACGCCCCCGCCATCCCTTTTTATTGAAGCAAAAATTTGGGACGTCCTCAAGTTGGAAAAAATTACAGCATATCTGCATGGAACGTCACACCTCTTCAACCTCACGTGGGACCCCTGGCTGGAGAGGTTCGCGCCGCCCCAAGCTGCTGTGTCATGGCTGTGTGTGTCATACACAATTGTGGCATTGAAGTGGTTAACGCTGCACTGTCACTCTCATGAAGCGATCAGGCAGCAGGGGGAGGGTTGGGGCTGGTGTCAACACTCATGTGGAGACCGAAGAACCCTTTCCCCCTGTCCCTGAAGCTGCCTCTGGCAGCTGGGACGCAATAGCTGGTCTATAGACCAGCCATTGCCGGGTGGAGTCTCTGATGACTGCTGTAGGCTTCCATGCCTACAGGAGTCATCACAGGGCTTGTGGGGGCTCGTTTTTGCTGTTGCTGGTCTGCCAGGCAGACCACCAGCAGCAGAGCCTCGTACAAAATGGGAATTAACCCCTAAAATGCCGCGATCGCGGCATGGAGCGATCAGGCAGCAGGGGGATGTTGTGTCAGCCACCTTCCCTGAAGCTGCCTGTGGCAGCTGAAAACGCGATTGCTGGTTTTCCTGCAACTGCGTTTTCAGCCTACAGGATCACTCCGTGGGAGTGATCTCAGGCTCGGGGTGGGCTCTGAGTGGCTGTGCTGTCTGCGCAGACTCCTGGGCAGACAGCAGCAGCGCCCCCGCGTGGCAATTTTTTGTGGCTGTAACAGGCTGACAAACACCTAGGCGCCAGGACAAAATTCTCTGTCGCCATGGCGACCTGGCGTCTGGGATTTGTCGGGCCCTGATTATATATATATATATATATATATATATATATATATATATATATATATTTTTTTTTTTTTTACGTTACACTCAAATACAGGTATTTCCTGACCATGCTTTGTGGCTTTGCATTGTATTGTGATATCTTGTACTTTCCCTTTCCCTTTATTTTACTTGCTTTTTTGGAAAGCAAATACAGCTTGCAGGGTTAAGTATTAGACTTAAGCAAATGGACAACTCATTTTGCTTTTTGCTCTTCTGGTTCTAACAATATTCTTTTTCCATTCAGAAATGAAATTCTTTGACTCTCACTCACTCTCTTACGCTCTTTCTTACTCTCTCACAATCTCTCACACTGTCTCTTAATGTCTCCCTACCTTCTCCGCCATTTGGTTTGGCGTCCCTGTCTCCTTTTCTGCAGCTCCGCTACTTGTCTTCCCTCTTTTTGTTCTTCACTTCTGTATACTTTCTTCTCCCCTTTAGCCGATGCGTTATCCAGGCAGGGCTTATGCAAAAAGGCCGGACCCTTCATGCATACTCTCTCCCCCAATTGGAAGAATAGGGGAGAGGCCCCCGTGGGGCAAACCATACTTTTGCAGAAGTACTCCAAGAGGCCGGAATATTGATCCACAGAGAAGATGAGGTGCACAGAAACTGCTTCTGTTTCTCCGCAGATCTGTCTGCATTATTCTGGCTTGGTGCGACAGGGTGGAGCCACGATGCACACCCTTTTCCCAGATTGGTGTAATGCCATTCATGTGTTTGTTTCATTGAGGGTTCTCCCCATTTTTGGACAGTCGTAAAAATTTACAAAATTGGCAAATGTAATTTAAAATTCATATAAATCTGAATGCACATGTCTGATAAGTACTATCGCATAACAGAGGGAGTGGCTATTAGCTGCTGAAAAAAAAGCTTTACCTCTAAAGTGTTCAGTAGAATTCAGCTCATTTGTATGCTCCCATCGTCCAAGCGTTGGTTTTCAGACCCAACCATCATTGATTCTTTTTATTTCAACTTGGCTTTCATCTTGCATGTCTATTAACTGTAAGAAGCATTCAAGGGGTTCTTAAATCCTTGGCCTACAGATGTGATTATTACATTGATACAAAAAGCTTTCTGTTGTAAACTGTAGGGGGTGGAAATATATCCTTATGCAAAATCATCCATAGATCAGTAAGATTTCATACAGATTGTGTAAAGCTGTGTTTCCGCATAGTGTATCTCTTTACTGATATTCCATTAATGACCATATAAAAGGTGTTTTGGAGTCATTACCATTTCTTGACTGGCTAGTAAATTATTTTTGCTTGGCTGGGCTGAAATGCTTTGCTAAGAAATCAATGCTAATAAACAACACAGCTATTGGTTTCCAAAAGTAGTTTTGTAATTACAAATTATAGGGCTAAAAACTGTGTGTAATTTACATTTACTATAAAATAGCAAATTACTCTGTTCATCCACAGTTTACTTAGATGTGCACCTTTTATTTTCCAAGGGCCAAGATAGCTTAAGCATATCTCCATTTAACTTTTCATCTTTGGTTGTACGCTAACAAGTTTAAAGGCTAACTTTGTCTTTTGTTGCTTTTTCCTAGAAAGTACTGAAGAGACAAACTGACTGTTTAACCCCTTCGTGACAAAGGCTGATTTTACTTTTTGTACCCTTCGTGACAATGGCCGTTTTAACATTTCTGCGCTGCTCGTGTTTAGCTGTAATTTTCTTCTTTCCCGTTTACTGAACCCACACACATTAGATATTGTTTTTTTCAGGACAAGAAGGGCTTTCTTTAGATGACATTGTTTTGATTGTATCGTATTATTTACTATTAAAAAAAAGTATAAAATATGGTGAAAAATTTAGAAAAAAATGACTGTTTCTAACTTTTAGTTGAAAAATCTTTTACTCATCTATAAAAGGTAATAAAAAAACCTGCTAAATAGATTCTACTATTTGTCCTGAGTTTAGAAATACCCAATGTTTTTATGTTTTTTTGATTTTTTCTGCACGTTATGGAGCAGTAAGTACAGGTACCGTTTTGCTATTTCAAAGCCATTTTTTCCAAATCTGGTAATTCTTCCCCCCATGTGCCATTTCGGGTATCTTTGAAGCCGGCCAATGCAATTTACCCCATCAAGTCATATATTTTTGAAAACTAGACAGCCCAGGGTATTCCAAATGCTGGTATTTTAACCCTTTCCAAGCACTTATTCTACCATCAGCCTTTGTCAAACTTTATGGTAGTAATTTTTTTGCATTTGTTTTTTCACACACATTTTACTTTAGGTATAAATAAACAGGTTCTGGTATATGTCACTATCAAAAACACCTCAATATGTGTTTAGCAACATCTCCTGAGTACAGCGATACCTCACATGAATGATTTTGCCTGGCTGTTTGGGGGCAAAAGGGCCACATTTGGGGCATGCACATTTTTCAATGTTGCACTTTGGCGTATTGGGGGATCCACTGCCCATGCCCTATTTGGTACATCTTTGAGCCGGGCCATTTCAGTGTGCCCAATAAAGCTATATATTTTTGAAAACTAGACACCCCAGGGTATTTCAAATGCTAGTATTTTAACTCTTTCCATGCACCATATCTACCACCAGTCTTTGTCAAACTTTGTGATAGTCATTTTTTTCCATTTGTTTTGTCACACACATTTTACTTCAGGTATGAATTAAAAAGTTCTCGTATATGTCACTATCACAAAACACCCCAATATGTGTTCAGCAACATCTCCTGAGCGCAGTGATACCCCACATGAATGATTTTGCCTGGCTGTTCGGGGGCAAAAGAGCCACATTTGGGGCATGCACATTTTTCAATGTTGAACCTTGGCATTTGGGGATCCACTGCCCGTGCCCTATTTGGTACATCTTTGAGCCGGGCCATTTCAGTATGCCCAACAAAACCATATATTTTTGAAAACTAGACACCCCAGGGTATTTTAAATGCTGGTATTTTAACTCTTTGCATGCACACATTTTACCACCAGCATTTTTTTTAAGTTTGCAGTAGTATTTTTGTGTGTGTATTTTTCCCACACACACCTACTTTATGTATGAATTTACAGCTCCTGGTATATGCCGCTGTCACACGACACCCCAATATGTGTTCAGCAACATCTCCTGAGTACAGTGATACCCCACATGCATGGGTTTGTCATTTTTGGGGGGAACTAAAAGGCCACATTTGGTACGTGTGCATTTTTCTAATTGGAAATTAGATGTGTGGCCATCCTTCCCCCCGTGTTAATTGGGACCTTGTTGAACCCGGCCAATTCAATTTACCCCATCAAATTATACATTTTTTAAAAGTAGACACCCCATGGGCATTTAATATGCCAGTATTTTAACTCTTTCCATGCGAGAATTGTTTTAAGCTAATATGCTAATTTTAGGACTTGCTCACAAAAATATATTTTTTATATATATATATTTTTTTTTGCCTTTTTTTTTTATTTTGTTAACATTTTTTTTCAACTTGAAGGTTCCCCTGATAGTGACATCAGTGGGAAATTATTTTTACATTTTACTGTTTTTTTACTATTTTTTTTCTAATTATTATTAATTTTATTTTATTTTTAATTTATTTTTTCTAATCACACTGTGATTAGAAAGCTGAGCTCCATTGACTTGCATGGTTGAATGGTATATTCAACCTGCAAGTGGAGCCAGAGTTCTCTAGAGGGTCTGGAGACCGTCTAGCGAACTTTTTAGACTTTATTGTTTCTTTATTGAATTTTCCCGGACCGCCGCCATCTTGCAGATGGCGAAGATCACCAGCAGCTGCGGCTGTGACCGCTCTCCGGAGCGGTCACAGCCCATCCAAAGGTAAGTGTTTGGTGTCGCTGGATGCCTCCTGATCGAGGCATTCCAGCGACACCATTTAAGTTTAGGAGGCGATCGTTGATCGCCTCCTAAACGCTTTTAAAACGGGCGTCCGCCGCCATACAAAGTATGGCGGATGTTGACGCCCCGGGGAGGGGCCAGAGATGGCCCCTTTGTGCCGATAATGGCGTTGCTGAATGCCTCGAGGTCGAGGCATTACAGCAACGCCGTTTCGGTGCAGAAAGCGAAAATAGATCGCTTTCTGCACCCGTTTAATGACGTGCCGGTCCTGGCACGTCATTTGTCGTTATCGACATGAATTTCCGTGACGTGCCCGGACCGGCAATTGTCATCAAGGGGTTAAGCAAGTTACATAAAGGGAAACTACTACCAAATGTTTATTTTTCTGTTAGTACAGTTCCCATTAGGCACAGTGGCAGTGTTTCCACATCTGAGTTCGTAGGTAACGAAGCATTGCTTAGCACAGAGACGACATTAGGGCAACAGAAAAAAAAAATATCAATTCCTAGTCTTACCTGGGATCTTTAGGTTTTGAGAATTCATAATTGAGCCAAGGAGTTAGTGCTTTATTCTTTAGTTGAGCTGAAGAGTGAGTAGTCCTACTACCTCCCTTGCACTGACCACCATGGTCCTCCTGCAGACTTTGGCCCACAACAAGTACACATGTTTTAATATACATATTTGTAAGATGAATTCATACAAAAAAACTTGGTGGTGTGGCAACACCATTCTTTTTTTTCTTCTTGTTGGGAACATGAAAATAATATACCATGGAAAAAAATGACCAATGTAGTCACTATTGTCTCTCTTCTGTGTAATGCAGGTTAATGATGTCTTTTACCTTGAAAAGGTAACTGGGTTGGATGAGTTTCTAGAACAATACTTAGCATAATGCTGAGTGATACACAATGCTAATGTTATGTACACATATGCTTGCAGTATTACAGTGCTTAAGGTTTACCCTCACTTAAAGTTATTTCTTTGCGATTAAGACTGTAAAGTTTTTAGATGTACTATTATAATTGAAGAAGTCATTGATTTTTCTAATCTGCGCAGATGCATTTTTTTTAGTTTAACCTCCATTTTATCCATGTTTGTGAAATGTATTTCAGTCTGAAAATGTAAATTGAATAGTCTGAACACACTAGACACATCATCTATTATAGCACTCTATTGCTTTTTGTATATTTGATTCATTTTAGTGTAAAATCACTCCAACCCAGAGACTAGCAGCATAATTACCGTATAACTTACATCTGGAGAATCCTCTCTGTGAATTATTGTAACCATTTGGGGTTTATTTTTTGCTGTTTGGTGTTGGTGTGTGAGTATTTATTGACTTATGTTTATATATTTTTCTATATCACAAAACCTTGCTATCATTGTTTGGATACATTGCCCGCCTAGTCCCTAGAAATAATTACTCCATTATACTATATCACCTTTTATTTATAGAGCATTGTATAGCGTCTCCAAACACAGATTATAACATTCTGGTACAGAAGAAGCAGGGGGTCTTGCTCTTGTGACCTTACAATCTAAGCCTCTTAGGCACTGTGATATTTCGTTATTAAGGGTGTTTTATGTTTGGGAACAGGATGCTATGGAGACTGTGCCCAACAGGGGGATCTGCCCTAGGTTGGGTGGCAGCTGAACTGCCTTCACCCCTGGATCTTCTGCTGTGGCCAGAATATGCCACAGCACAGCAAAGTACCCCTAGTATGGATAAACACACAAGTGTGTTGTTTTATATATGTAAGCATTGAGCTGCACATGCCACGCTCTGAATGATGTACCCCAGATAATTTGGCTTATTCCACCAGAAATGTTTACCTTGTTGTGGAAAGACATACCTTACCTGTGAAACCTTTTGTAGGTCATTGCTAGTAACAAGAGCTCTCTGTGAATATTATGCATTAACTACAAGCGTCTGTCTTCTGTCACTAAGCTAGGGCTGCAACTAACGGTTAATTTCATAATCGATTAGTTGGCCGATTATTATTATTATGATTATTATTTGTATTATTATTATTGGATTAAACAATATGCCATTTTTTTGGCTTATTTAAAAGAATTTAATGGGGACTTGGGAAGTTAATGATGGGAACTGGGGACCAGATCAAACAAGGGTGAGAGGGAGTTTATTTAATTTGCATACTGGAGGGTGGGAGGGGGCTAATGAGGGGAGAAGATGGCATGAGAGAGAGACTGGCGACCAGATCAGACTGAAGGGCGGGAGGGCTATTAATAATGGGATGTGGGAGAAACTGGAGACTGGATCAGACTGGAGTCTGGGAGGGAGGACAGGGAGTTTATTTTATTTGCAGACCTGAGGGTGGGAAGGGGTTAATGAGGGGACCTGGGGAGTTAATGATGGGGACTGAGGACCAGATCAGACTGGAGGGTAGAAGTCTAAAGTCAAGCTTTAAAACAATACTGCGACTTCTACCCAGACCAATGAATCGATAATGAAAATCGTTGACAGCTATTTTGATTATCGATTATTATCTTACGCACTCAACAGTTTAAGCATCCAAATTTAAACATCTTAATTTATCTTCTATCTTCTATAAGGGACATTGTCAAGTAGGCACAGCAAGGAAATCAATTCGGATGAATTGTTCATTTAGTTTTCTGATGCATTCATTTTCAGACAACAAATTTCCTTTTCCTTACCTTTCAGTTAGGAGGAATTTTCAATTTGTGTCCATTTTGGACTTCTGGACAGTATATCATGGGGTTTGATGCATTATTTCCCTAAACTAGGTATCTGTCAATAGCGTAACTTGTCCTAAATAGAATAAATAGGTTCCCTAAGTTAAATGACAACCTTATAAAAGGCTTTCTCTGGTGTAAAATTATGCAATTGTAGAAAAACTACATAGAACTGGCAAGCTTCCCACGGGGGAAAATGTGTCCTGACCATTGGCACTCAGAGGGTTAACCAAACTCCACTAATCAAGTTCCATCCAGGTGCTATGTGATTTCACGGGGACCTATTTTCATTCTTATCAAGAATTTGCACATTTTAGTAATTAGGCTACACAAGTGTTCAATTCCCTTTGAAAACTTGATTTGTTATTTTAAATCAGCAACATAAGTCGACACAAATTGTACAAAAAAATAATATCCTGGCTCTCAACCAACAACTGCTGTGAGACTTTATGTATCTGTATTCATAAGAAGTCTGGTATATAAATGTCTGTAAATCCTACTTAAAATACATTAGAAACACAGTGTGAGTCTTACGCTCCGAACGCTTATTAAATGATGATTGGTAATGTGCCTTTATATTGGAAAGAATGCATAAATATTTTCTAATTAAATGAAAAAAAAATGTAAAAAGCACTTGTAAGTTACGGTCTGTTCAATCTTACAGCATTCTAAAAAGTGCAAAACTTTTTTTCTTAGTTCTCTTAGGGATTAGTGAGAAATAATCAGTGAGAAGTGCTGCATCAATGTATTGCTTGATGATTTGCTCGTCAGTATTATAGCTACAAGCTGTGGGTGAAAAAAAGTCAACGAATACATTTCGTCGTGAGAAAACTGTCAAAAGCGATGCTTTTTGGAAAGTGAAAATGTCCCAATAATATAGTGGGGAGACATAAAAAGAACCGCAGGCTATTTAGAGTCATCTCAAATACAGGTACTCAATGATCAGATGTGGGGATCGGATTGACCGAACTTGGACATATATTTATGAAGTTTACATACATTTTATAGAGAGTTACAAGGTGATTTACTAAGATTAGTGCATGTGGTGTGAGAAACTTGCATATACAGACAGTATGTGCTGCTCTAGCCGATTCCCTATCCTAGGCACTAACCTAGCTATTCAGAAGATACCCTGTCCTGTCAGTGTGCCTTGAAGACTCTGTTGGGGACCACTGCTCTAGAGCGTTGTTTCCCAGCTCTGTCTTCAAGACACACTAACGGGGCAGGGTTTGGTAATTGCAACATCCTAGTCCAGTATGCAGATTCATAAAACCAGGACAGTTGGTGTCTCATGAGGCCTGCTTTGGGAACCATTACTCTAGAAGAGGAGACCTACAGGAGAAGCAACAAAGGTAGTAGTGGTGAACGAGGCAGCCAGTGGTACAGAAGAGAGTAGGAGGACCATATTGGCTAGAAAGCTCTTACATGACACGATGGCCAGTGATTTGCACCTGGCAATAAGGTGTGTGTAATAATTTGTGTTATGTGATTGTAAGTGACTTCCACCTGGATGTATAAGATTCAGTGTGTATGTAGGGTGGGGGTTGGAAATTCATTGTCTGATTGTTCCTCATTTACTTTCTTTGGTTTGGTGCTGAACAGTCACAATTAGATAATCAAATATTTTATTACCATTTTGAAGGTATTTTCATGCACCTCAGCAATTTTATTCTCTAGCTGGTTCTTTGAAGGGTGTGTGTTGCAGGGGAACGGATATCTTCCTTACGGTCCTTAATTTATTGCCACCTTTTAAGGCTTTAAGACTCGACCAAAAAGGAGGAATAACTGTAAGTGACACCTGTGCCTGTTTTAGGTAAAGAAATGCTGTTTTACCTATAAACCTTGCTAGTCTATTTTCTAGTTCTCCATGGCTCTCAAAGCAGGCAGGGCCACCGGTTGTATTGCATTGTTTTCCCATGGCCTTCATTGTCATTTGCATATATGCAGCCCTAGTTCTAAAATAACTACCAATTGATGTATCTGTGTTATGAATGTTGACCAGGCTGGCTCTGGTCCTGCACAGCCCTCCTGGTTGATCTGACCTAATCCATAAATTTAATGGGGTGGACAGGTTGTATAGGAGACGATGAGAAGATGCCAGCACGCCTAATGGAATTGGGAGGCATAGTAGTTGTATAAGATGTAATAATTATCTGGACTTTATACAATTAGTTTCAAGTGCACAAGTGTTTTTTCCTTGTGCATAATCATCTTTTATATATATATAATTCCTATAGAGTTTGGGGTTTGTCATATTGTTTATAAAATAAGTTTTTGTTTGATTTGTCATGTGGCCCATATACAGTATGATCATCCACAATGGCTCTGCATATCTTATATTAATTTTAGAGCACGCACAAACCAGAGGCTCTTTCAATGTACCCGTTGCTATGTCTTGTATGCTAAAATTGTTATGCTTAATGCCGTTTGTCAAACCACTAAAGCAGACCGATATTGTCCCTGGTTGGAGAACTAAACCTTTATACTTCCTTGTTATCTTGTTGTATTTCTGTACTAAAGTTAATTGTGGTGAATCTAGGTAGGACATTCTTTGTCCGGTTATATTGATTGTTCTTTAGTGGCCTTTATCAGAATTATTGTTACTGAGAACATGCATAGTAAAACAATATGCCTTTAGAATACAAAGCTGGGGAGAAGGAAGTATATCTATTACTTTCCAGTGAAACTTGCTTTTGCTTGGCATGTGGAATGGTCTTCTATTAGTGATAAATTAATTTTTACATTTCAGTACCTTACTTCCAAAACTACCCCTTTCTATTTATCTAATACTACTAAACTAAAAATTCATCATATTTACATTTGTCCTATATAAGTAAACACCCACAGCAGCCATTCCGAATACAAGTAGATTATATCAGTGAGACGAAAGAAGAGGGCGCTAGTAAAACAAAAATAGCGCTATCAATTATCACAACAAAAAAGGTGATTGTTTTTATTGGAAAAATATTCATTGAAAAATACCAATGCTCCTGACAACATCACCTAAGAAAAACACATATTAAAGTACTTTGTATAATGTATAAAACCTAAAATTAAAATACCTTAGGGAGAAGTTATGGTTCCCCTACTTCTCCATGGTTTGAAGCAGCCAATCAGTGACAGGAGAGCTCTCTTATTGAAAATAAATAAATCGGGTTCCCTAGAATGATTGAATAACCAACTGGTCTACAGTACCACTTCTCTTGCAGCATGTGGGGAGAAATAATATAAGCCTTGGGAGTATAGGTTCCACCTATACCCCACCAGCCATAATCCACTGCTCAAACCCAGTGGAAAAAAGAAAAAAACTTTCTGATAACAGTAGATCATCAAATGGTCACTCCTGTGCGCTGGCATCTCCAAGTGACTGGATTCAGTATGTGGACACCATACTAACAGACTACCCCCACCACCCCACAGATCCAGCTAAGTGTTTTCAATCACATGCCCTCGCTTGCAACTTACAAAATTTAATGTTGCATACAGAAGGACGTGGTCAAATATTTGTCCTGCCCAGTGTGAATTGCAATTCCCACGCTGACTTGGGTTACACACACACACACACACACACACACACACACACACACACACACTCACTCACACTACCCAGAAATATTTATGAAAGAGCCACTCCACTTTGTTTGTATTAATGTAACATGTTTTCTAAGGTTTTGCAATCGTAATAATCTCAAAAGCTTTTGAACATCCTGAAAGATGTTGACCTGTTTTTCTAATTCTTTTGTAAATTGAAACAGCTTAGAGATCAATATCTCAAATTGGCCGCTGTTAAATCACTAATCATGACTTGCTAGACAACATGTGCATATACAATTCGACTAAGCACACATGTTTACAGCTTTAAGAATGCTTTAAAACTCCTCTCCATGATGACCCTGTGGATAATTGTGGTCTGATAACATTTACTTTCTCCATGTGTAGTCTTGAATTCTTGCTGGTTTTTTCTTTTTTTTTATTTATTTATTTAATGAGTAGATGATGAATCCATGGACTAGCCTTTCAGGAGAAGTAGCAGAGGTTAACACAAGGAGGAATTTAAGTATATGTTGCATAGATATAGGGCTGTTTTGCATGTAAGAAAGACCTAGTAAGATTTCTGAAGTCTTACAGCAAGGAGAAAAAAACAGCTCCTTGTACTCCCTGCTAACTAGCATGCCTACTGACACACGTTTACACGCACGCAAACTTACACACCAATGTTAACACACATACACACCTATGCAAACACACACACACACACACACATGTACGCACTCACTATAACATACATAGGTTAGGTACATACATACTCAGTCCCTAACTCCCTCACTTTACCTAGAGCCTTTTTTCTTGCATTTACGATGGGTCATGTAATATTGCGTTACTTAACCCTACCGTGCTCCTGTCTCTGCAAGTGAGGTTCTTTTTGAAGAATTTTTGAATGGCCCCATGCCCCACTCCCCCCTGGGGTGGATGTAGTGCTGGTCCTAGTGGAATGTATCAAACTTCTTCTTTGTCATATATGTTTTGGGTCCACTGTATTTCTAGACCGCTTGGCTGTGTTAGACCAAGGTTCGAAGTTTGTAGATCTCCTTCATGATCCTTTGTTACATTCTATGGGGATTATACACATTGATGCAGAGTTGAGGTAATAACTAGCATCCGGGTAGTGGGGGCTTTTAGCCATGCCCCATTTATGATTCAAATCAGGGGCGTACCTAGAGTATTTGGCACCTGGGGCGGATCCTGTATGTGGAACCCCCCCACACACACTTTAAAACTGCATAGCTTCTACCGTTATATACCGGCGCAGACACTGAAGGTGGTACAGCATAACACTTGCTTTTATCATTATATACTGAGGCAGAAATTGACGGTGGTACAGCATAACACCTATCACTATATACTGAGGCAGACATTGCCGGTGGTACAACATAACACCTTCTCCCTATCTACCCCCTATCCCCCCGTCCCACTCCCTTCTCCCTATCTACCCGCTCCTAACTATCTACCCTCTCCCCCTTTGAAGATCACTTACCTTTCATGAGTCCTGCGGTGGGGGTGCAAGGCCTCTGTCTCCCAGCTCTGCCACTGTATGGAACAGTATAGAGTGATGGGAGTTATGATGTACTAGAGCATAATTATATAATGAAAAATACATTGGAAATGGTACAGCATAACACCCATCACTCTCACACACTTACCAATCCGCACATATAACCAATCCGCACATATAACCAATCCGCACATATAACCAATCCGCACATATAACCAATCCACACACGTACCAATCCACACACGTACCAATCCACACACGTACCAATCCACACACGTACCAATCCACTCTCACTCACTGAATGCTTTCCTGCCTTTCCTCTTTTCTCCTTACAGCTTCTTTTCCTCCTCTTCGCTCCTCTTCTTCAGTTCTTCTGTCTTCTTCCGGTTCAGTGGGCGCGGCTTCAGTGTTGTGCGCCGGGATTTGACAACAAATCCCGGCGCACAGCAGCTGTTGCCGCGCGGATCGCAAGGGAGCGATATCGGAGGTCTTTAACAGACCTCCGGCTCCCTTGAGTGATTTTAAGCCGGGTTCAAGGGTTGAACCCGGCTTAAAATCACTCAAGGGAGCCGGAGGTCTGTTAAAGACCTCCGATACCGCTCCCTTGCGAGCCTGCTCCTCCAGCGGCGGACATTACTGTCCGTCTCTGGAGGGGTGCCGGGTGCCGGCAAGTTGGCACCCCCCTGATGAGTGGCACCCGGTGCGGACCGCCCCCTGCTAGGTACGCTACTGATTCAAATCAAGCACATTACTCCCCATAGCTCTCATATGTAGCATGAAAAGGGAACCAGATAAACAAGTCTGGGATTGTCCCAAGGGTGGCTGACACATTTCATTGGTACTTTGGCCAGAAATGCTCTTATCTCATAATCCTGAAGCTTCTAGTTACCAGTGCAGAAGGTTCAATTCCTGACCTACTACTGAAAAGTACTGCATGACTCCTACATTCTACAAACAATTTGGACACACGGCAATCTATGTAATATTTATGGACTTTAACCACTTATCTAAAAACCCTATATATATGATTACATGAATTACTAATTTTTCTTTTTTTTTGTGGAAACTGTCACTCATGGGATGCATTTTGGCACATGTGAATTTCTGTGTGAAGTATTTTTTTTCTGTTTTATTGTGTTAATATCCATAAATAAATGAATCTTCTTTGTGCGTTTTTCTGCAAATCTTTGTAAACAGAAAGCTCTAATAATTGTACTATAATCTGATTTGCTTGACCCATCAATATAGAGTAAAATAGAGGAGCTGAGTCTGAATCTAATTTTTATCGTTGTACAGTTAGATGGTAATGGCCTGGTCACTGTCATTAAAGCACAACGCAGAGCTATTGTGTCTTTATGTTGGCTGTAGCTTCACTAGATAATTGTGCTATTAAAGTTATTATGGATATCAACAGAATTACATTTTCTATTATTGATATGCTGCCGACAAGCCTAAGAATGACACTGTGAAGCAGAGCAGATGAATATTAACTGGAGTTGCTAAATGTAGCTAGTATAGCTTCCGTGAACCCATTCTTCATTGTGATCACATTACATAGTGAGTGAGATTTTGAATAGTCTCCAAAATTAGCAGTGTCAACAGTTTACAGAAATAACAGCACATACATGCACATGGGGTTCAACAAACGACTAGGAATTGCCAAGTACCCAGGTTTTCACTTTCCTTATCTATCTTAACGTGCCAGAGGCCTAAACTGGTTTTCGAGGACACCGGGCAATGAAAGCAGGCAACCCCATGTATTCAACTAATCGGCTGTGAGTTACTATAGGGAATTCCATCATCGTCTTGAGCTCTGACTTGCTTAACATTATGATAGCTCTCTGGGTGTGCTCGCTTACAATGTCCCCAGGTACGAATATCACAAAGCCATCATCAACATCTTCATTTTGTGGACTTAGTTATTCGCTTTAGTGCTCCTGATTTTATAAGCTATGTTAGCCAGAACTGTAAATGGCTCTTGATTTCAGAGGCTTTTTTTCCCCCCCTCTAAAGTCTTAATGTCTACAAAGGCTCGCACTGCGGTACAATAACACTTTTAATTGACCTGCAGAATAATTTGCAACCAGATGCTTTTAATGCTAATGAAGACGATAAAATGTCTAAACAGATACTAAGTTAAGACCGGCTATGCCTGGTCTTCTAATGCGTATGAAACCTTGGTAGTAAGGTTGATATATGATGGCTTTGTGGCACATTGCATCTTTCCAGCAGTATATATTTTCCTACATTGGATTTTTGACATGTTTAAACAATTGAGGGAAACTTTTTTTTGTTTTGTTTTTTTTTTTAATGGTAAAAACCTCTTAAAGGGGGTTTGTACTGAAAATGTATAAAGGCAATACAATGGTTTCAAACATCCTGTCTCGTGGTGTCAGGACAGAATGTGACAATCATTGAGTAGGGGCCTGAGCTGCAACATCGGGTCAAATTCCACCCACACTACATGCAAACCTGGGAACTGGATCAGAGTTTGAGCCGGAGTCTCAGGGTTTTTGCTCCAATGTCAGGGTAAAGTGGAAAAAGTCACACAGTCCAGAGTTGACTCACTCTAAATTGACCTCATGAAATCAGAGAGTCCTAATTAGTGTTTTTGTTCCAAGTATGTCATGATTGATCTGCCTATTTGAACCCATGTTACTTAATTAAATGTATCTTTTAATAATGATTAGTCAAGGTTTCTGCGAGGACAGGTATAAGTCATTTGTTTAACACATTTGATAAGTCACTATGTACAGTCTGCATTCAAGGGTCTCCATTAATGGGCTAGTATTTACAGAATTTCAGTGACAGTTAATTTAGAAAGTTCCCAGGTATGACTACATGATCGTGCCACATTTTGCCATTAGGACAGCTGACCAGCGAGCCATAGTTGCTAAAATCTGGACAATTGGCTATGCATGAATGATGTGTGTGTGTATGTATGTGTGTGTGTATATATATATAGAATATATATATATTAGCTATGGAAAGAAATTACCGTATTGGCTCGGATATAGGCCGCACTTTTTTCCCCCACTTTAAGTCTTTAAAGTGGGGGTGCGGCCTATATTCGGGGTCTAGCGCCCGACGCCCGGGACATGCAGTCCCGCGCGCCGGGCAGGCAGCGGGGTTAGGATACAGATCCCCCGCAGCGGTGCAGGGGACCTGCATCCTACTCCCCGATACGCTCAGACAGCCTCCCCTGCCAGCACTTCCCACGGGGGGGTGCCGGCACGGGAGGTTGTCTAAGCGCATCGTGCGGTTGTCTAACCGCACGATGCGTTTTACCTCTGGCCCCCCGCCTGACTTACCGGAGCAGACTCCCGGGTGTCTTGCGGGGCCGGCGGGGGACATCTACGCAATACGCGTATACAACTTCCGGTGCCGGCACATCCGGCACCGGAAGTTGTATACGCGTATTGCGTAGATGTCCCCCGCCGGCCTCGCAAGACACCCGGGAGTCAGCTCCGGTAAGTCGGGGGGCAGAGGAGGACAGTGGCAGCATATCTCGGGGGGCAGAGGAGGACAGTGGCTGCATATCTCGGGGAGGGAGGAGGACAGTGGCAGCATATCTCGGGGGGCAGAGGAGGACAGTGGCAGCATATCTCGGGGAGGGAGGAGGACAGTGGCAGCATATCTCGGGGGGGGGGACGGACAGTGGTAGCATATCTCGGGGAGGGAGGACAGTGACAGCATATCTCGGGGGGGGGCAGAGTGGCAGCATGTTTTTTTGGTGCTTTTTTAAAGAAAAAACTTTTTCTTTAAAAAAGCACCAAACTTTTAGGGTGCGGCCTATATACGGGGGCGGCCTATATCCGAGCCAATACGGTATTTTTTTTACCTGGTGCATGATTCTGCTTAGTTCGAATTGAACCAGTCAGTCACTGTCAGGAAAGCACTGCCTTTAAACAGAACCAAGCCAGCGCTGCAGCTGACTGGTGGTAAGCATATCACTTGCATGGGGATGTTTTCTGAATGGAAAATAGCTGGGGGACATGCATGTGGGGGGATTCTGCAGAAACCCCTCATGCATTTGCAAGGGGGATGCACAGAAATTTAAAGGGACTTCTCAGCTATCATATGCATTAAAGTAGATATGATGGCCACAGTATCCCTTTAACATGGCCCATTAACACTCCAACGTTAGCGTGGCTGTAAGGTAGGTGGTTGAAAGCAAGCCTAGACCATAAAACTCATATATTCACTTAACATGGAGGCTGGTGTGCTTTAAATATCTTTAAATACCCACTCTTATGCTCAGATTGGGAGATATTACAAATTTCTAAGAAAACTGGCCAGAGTGAAGATGTCAAGGTGATAATGCACTTTTCCGAGCACTGTACGAGCACTGTATGAGTGTGAAAAATAAAAAAAAATTTACATACAGTTATTGTACTGGCAGCCTGTGCATGATATGAGTGTGATTGATGTTGGCTGCTAGCAACTGTTAGCAATCGCACTCCTATCATGCTCAGGCAGCCAGTACATGCACATCACTTTCACATCACTACACACGGATCCATGCTAACATACATACATGCATACATTTACTCCCCAACCTTACCTGATCTGCAGATCTTCTGCTGCCGCTCGCCGACTTCCGTGGGGGCCGCTGTTTCCCCTCTGCCTTGCTTGACGCGGCTTCACAGGAACAGGAACTGAGCGGAGTCATGTGATGCGATGTGCATTCACGTGACTCCACCGGGTTCCTGTGCAGCCGCGGCGGATAAAGGTAAGCAGCAGTTAGTTTAGTTTAAAAAAAATAAAATATATCTACCACCACTGTATAAGACGGTGCGTCTTATACAGTGGTGGTAGATATATTTTATTTTTTTTAAACTAAACTAACTGCTGCTTACCTTTATCCGCCGCGGCTGCACAGGAACCCGGTTAAACCCCAATTTTCTGAACCTCTTTTGCATAGAAGGATGATATAATCTGACAATATCTGACATGCTACGCAACATTCTACCAAGTGTCACAAGTGAGCACTGTGTGTGCCAGCACAGTGTAAATATCACGTCCCCTAAATGCTGGACAGGCGGTTACAGTTCCTTTTATTTATGAGAGGCTAAAGACGTTACTGACCAATAACGCTGGCAGCAGGATACATACTCCGTTTCACAAACATAACTGGGTCTTACTCATTTAGTTCATATTTAATGTGTTCATGTAAAAGTGTACACATTACATACGTTTTAACATTCCTAGATCTTTGAACACTGTGACTTCGCAATCTAGTTTATTCTGTACTTTGATATGGTTACATAACTATTCGTCCTAGTTTATTTTTCTATACCTCTGGCACATTAGTTTTTAAATTTTTACTCATTGATTCCTCCACCTTCTTGTTCTTTCTAGTTGTGTGTATCTCCTTTTTGTAGTTGTAATTAAAAATGAATTTAAAATTCCTTGTACAGCAACAGACAATTCTCATTCTAGAAATAGAGTGGCACTTGATTTTCATTTAAATAAATTCCTATTTTTAATGCTCCCAATGCAAAATGTGTGATTTTTTAAATTTATTTAATTGATTTACCTGTGCTTAAGCGCAGTGGCGACTCTAGGAACAACATATAGGGGGGCACATAAGATACCACAGTCAAAACTTGGGGGGCATTAATTAAGTTCCTCCACTAAAGCATGCCACTGAAAAACATAAATATATATATATATATATATATATATATATATATATATATATATATATATATATATATATATATATATATATATATATATATATATAATGCTAAAATACCAGAGTATTGCAGTATGCAATGATACCTTTTTAACATAATACTTAAAAGAAATGCGAGTGTTGCTTCAGACCTGAGAAAGAGGGGGAAAACTCTTGAAAGCTTTTCTTTATAGTTTACAAATGCGTTCAGAGAGAGAGCGACAGGCTCTTACGCCGCCTGGTTGTTGTGAGCAGAGCTATAGCTGGCTCCTTTAGCCCCCTCTGCTATTTTTTCTTACTGAGGTTATTTTATTGACACTGTCCTTACACACTGCCTTTACACATACACTGCCCATAAACACACATATACACATATACTGCCCTTACACACATATACACATACACTGCCCTTACACAAGCCTGTCCATACACAGACACACACACACACACACACACACACACATGTATACGTATACACTGCCCTCACACACCCCTGCCTTTACACACACACACACATATATATATATATATATACACACACCAGCTTACAAACACAAATGCCTACCCTGCCACACCGTCATTTCAGACCTCTGCTTTGATGCTCCCTAATCACTATTTGCCAGCTATTGGTGCAGAGCACCGGTATATGACGTATCACTCAGCATCAATTGCTGGTGCATAGTGATTAGGGAGCATGGAAGCCGAGCTCTGAAGTGACAGACCGCGCGCTCCCTAATGTTGGGCCGGTTAGAGGGGGATTGTGATCTCCCTAACCAGCCCTGATCAGTGGGCGACCGTTAAGGAGATCACAATCTTCAGCTGCCTTGGCCCAGGGGAGGCCTCCTCTCTGCTCGCCCCCTCCCGTATAGCTACGCTACTGTTTTAGGGCTTCGTAAGAAATCACATTGCTAGCAGCAATGTGATTCACCACGGGGCCCCCAGAACTTTCAGAAAGGAGTCATAATCTTGGGACTGCCACAGTGTTAAGTATTGGTAAATATTTTTATTAAAACTAGATTGAATATTATTTTTTTTATCTTGTAATCAGTGCAGAGCCAAGATTATCTAATCAATTTCTTGTCTTGATGTTATCTTGTGTACTTTTCCTCACCCTACCATTCCAAAGGCTGCCTTAACAAACCACCATTGGCAATTTAATAATAGTGCAGGAATAAGTTGACAGGGAAGTAATAATGCAAATCATGAGAACTATGGCAAGAACGTATTCATAACTGCTTTTGATGTTTGTTTTTTTTCCCGGTGGGGTGGTGGATTCATCTACTCCACGGAGTGCCTTGGAATTTGTGCTGCATTATTAATAACATTAAAGTTTATAATGGAAGCTGAGCCCTTGGGATATTAAGCGTATGTGCCCATATTTCATTATTATCAACCATTTTGTATGAATAATCTATTAACTTTAGACCGTTCAATCTATTGACTTTAGACAGTTCTGTAATGTTTGCTCAACACTAGGAAGGTGTGTCTTGGATATTATGCAGGTTATAAATTAGAAAAGAATGTTTTTTGTTGCAGTAAGGAACAAATTAAGGTTGAAGTAGCTATTTAAAGTAGTCTGATTTATTGCATAATCATTGGTAATTATTTACAAGGTTCACTGCAATTTTAAGATATGAAAAATGCTGCATTTAAGTTTTTTTATTTTATTTAATATTTTTTATACATTTCCTCCTCATGCCCTAATCTTCTAAGCACTTCTCTTTTGTGAACTATAAGACTAGTACTGATGGGATGCTGCTATGTTTATTACTAAACCGATCAGCAATGGGACTGACCTGACTGCCTAGTCAGGAGGGGAAGGACCACGGATGTTGCTTGATCTCCAAATGATCTGGGGCTTGAGCCTACAGCATATTTGATAAGTGGATCTGCTTTGGGAATGGTCACTGCACACACTGCACATATATGCAACCAGGTCTATCTTCTTTAGACATCCAATTTAACTACGGTATATAATATGTACATAAGCACTTGCTCCAGCATGCAGATTGCACCCACAAGATTTACACCTACATGGTTTGCCCAGCCTGCATCCACAGGACTTACACTGCACCCAGATTGCACCCACAGTGGTCTCCTCTTAGAGTCTTAAGTCTTCTCTTGATCCTCCCTTTTCTCGTTATCACTTAGTTATCTTTACCTCAGCTCCCCAGTTGCTCTTTACCTCAGCTCCCCAGTTGCTCTTTACCTCAGCTCCCCAGTTGCTCTTTACCTCAGCTCCCCAGTTGCTCTTTACCTCAGCTCCCCAGTTGCTCTTTACCTCAGCTCCCCAGTTGCTCTTTACCTCAGCTCCCCAGTTGCTCTTTACCTCTCACATGCACATCCATGCTCACTAGGGCTGCAACTAACGATACTAACTTTTCATAATCGATTAGTTGGCTTATTATTTTTTCGCTAAATAGGATAAAAAAATGTTTACTTTTTTCATTTATTTAAAATAATTTAATGAACAAACTGGATGGTAAAAACAAATAGCAGAATAAAAAAACTGAGAAAAACATTCTTGTGTTTATTTCCCAACCTGCCCCCCCAGCTATGCACATTTGATCCCAGGCTTGCCACACTACCTGGATATGCCTTATACCCCCCAGATATGCCATTCTGCCCTCCCCAGATATGCCCTATATCCCCTATGTGCCTTATACTCCCAGATATGCCACTGTGCCCCCTAATATGCCTTATACCCCCCTAATATGCCATAGTGCCCTCTGATATGCCTTATACCCCAGATATGTCACTCTGCCACCCAAATATGCCTTATACCCCTGAAATGCTTTATAACCTCCTATATGCCTCTCTGCCCCCCCTCAATATGCCTTACAACCCCCGATATGACCTATACCCCCTATATGCCACTGTGCCCCCGATATGCCATATAACCCCAAATATGCCCAAAAATGCCACTCTGCATCCCCCCAGACATACCCCCGTGCTCCAGACTCCTTGGTGTCTAGTAGAGGCAGCCAGTAAAAGTCTGTGCGATGCACGTAGATAAACCTCTGCTGCCGGCCCTTTGGCTGGCGCTTCTATGACTGAGCACCAGAAGGTCATGTGATGCTGGTGCTCCATCATAGAAGGCCCCAGAGGAAGTGCCGGGAGTAGCGGAGGTTGTCTACGGCTGCCAGAGAGGCCGATTCACCTCTCTGGTAGCTGGTGAATGTCCGCTGCTGCTGGCTGGTACTACATCGGATGTCAGAGGATGTCTGGGCGCATCGCACAGAGGCCCACTGGCTGTCTGAGACGAGGATCTGGGTCCCCTGAAGCGCTGCGGGAGATCTGGATCTTAAGTGTTATTTTCTGACCTCTATTTGAGGTTGGATTATAAGACGAGGGGTATCTTTCAGAGCATTTGCTCAGGGGAAAAAAAATCATCTTATATTCGATAAAATCCATTCAACTAATTGATAATGCAATTCGTTGGCAACAATTTTCATTATCTATTATCTATTTTATCGATTACGTGTTGCAGCCCTAATGCTCACCCTCACTTACTTATCTGTGGTCACACATATATACATACATACATGCATGCTCACAAACACTTATATACTTCTCCTCCTTTCCTCCACAACTGTAGATTTTCTTACTGTGCAAGCAGCCTCGCTTCACACGTGGGGTCGCATGACTTCGCATTACATGACTATGCTCTGTCCCTGCCACCTGGATGAACCGTCTGGTTATGGCGTTATACTCTGGCATTCGTTACAGGGAGATCTATGATCTTCCTAGCCGGCCCATAGGCCCAAATGGAGACTCTGGGGTAACGTATGCTTTAGCCCTGGAGTCTTTTTACAGGGCTATGAAGTTGAGACTTGGGGCTTTAACCCCAGTAGCCTCCCAGGAAGGACATAAGCACAATTTCCCAAAGGTGCTGTTTTCAAGGATAAAGGGTTGTCACATCAAACATTGATTTGGTTTAGATTTTTTTCTGTTTACTCACTTAGTTTATTTTTATCATTTAACAAAATGCTATTTAACTTGTCTGTTTTTTGAAATCATTCTTACTTTACAGCATCTTTTCACACCTTCCTAAAACTTTTGCAAAGTACTGTATGTCATTTTTAAACTTTTCTCAGACAAGACCCCGATGTTATCCTGATTATATGCTGCCGTTGAAGTGCCAGTAGAAGGGCAATAATTAAACTTGTAAAGGATTTCTTGGAGCTGCTAATGTCTTATCTGGAACTTGTCCAGCTAAACTCACAGCAGAAATCCCCTGTGGAATCTTGGGCAGTACCTTTTAAACTATGCTTTCACAACGTGACCCAATTTATAAATTGCTTAGAATAAAAAAAATTATATATTTCTAAACTGAATGCAATGGATATCACCATTTAGTAGGTTTGTGTAATCTAATACAGTGTTTTAATCCACTTTCTTAAAGAGTTTCTCTGTTTTCTGGGAGAAAACAATTTTTGGTAAAAAAAAAACAAAAACGCTGCTCCATCAATTCCAGCTTGATGGCCCCATCTATCTAGCATGGTAGCGTACCACACTGGCACTAGTTGTTGAGAATGGCTGGAGCAACGGCGTCAAATGATGTAACTCAAAATAAAAAATTAAATCAATTTTGTTGGTATAAATGTTATTATTATTTTTTTTATTATTTTCAAGGTTAAGGTATTTTTAGATGCCTAGTTTAAGGCATACTGTGACTTGGTTTATACATTTTTAAAGCATTGCTTTTTCTATGCCAACTCTATACATCCTTAATACCCCAAGCGTTGGATTCAAGATAAGCAATTAAAAAACAATGCCACCAAATACTAACAAAGTGTATTTAAACCTTTCACGCTGGGATTCTGATATAGTGAATTAAAACTGAAGGAATTCTGTCTGTAATCGATTGTTACTTCTCATATGAACAGAGTAGATGCCTTAGTTGACTAGCAAAATAAATGTACGAAAACGTGAAATGTGTGGAGTTGTGAAAACTATAGGTATAGGCCAGACACAAAAATAGCAGGGCATATTAATACGGAGTGTAGACATAAAATACATATTTCTCTAGTTGTCTTTTTGAACCTTGGGGTAGCGGGTTATAACTCTGTTGACCCTTATCTTTATGACTGAGGCTATGGGAGTCATTGAGGTCCAAAAGAGCTAATTTACAAACATATGGGTATAACGTTGCATCTTAATTTACATTTTGGTGGAGGGGTGCCTATGACAATATTCTATCTGTGCATGACAGGAGGAATATGATGAATGTTCCTGCCATGCTGAAAAGCTATCCTAACTAGCTGTCCGCATTCACCTTTATTTTTTTACACATCGCTATGACAACTGGCAGCTACACTAGTTCCAAGTACTAGTCCCGGCTTACAGAAGAAGATCGGATTTTTTAAATCCAGTATGTTTTAGGAGAAGCTGCTGATCCGTCATTGAAAGAACAGCGGCATTCTTCATGCTGCTGATGGGGTGAGCAAGCGTTTAGCTGGGGATGGGGAAAGGGGCAAATACATATAAGATTCCACAGAACCCCGTGCATCTGGGGATCAGGCTAAATAAGAAATTAGAGGGAACATTAAAGTGCATCGAATGGCTGTAGTGCCCATTTAAGACAGGGCTTGACAAACCCTCAGGGGGCTATGTCTTGTAATGGTGGGTCAGGCCTGGCTGGGGTCCCCTGCTTGTCTGTAGGGGAGCTGAGGCAAGTGCCGCAGGCGCATGGCACCCAGGTGCCCATGTTACATGGCCCTGAGAGGTCTGAGGCGGTAAGAGTGAGAGGGGGTTAGTGTATGTCATCAGTGGGAGGTCCCTCTGGCGTTGGGGGCGTTCCTGCTGGCGTTGGGGCTTTCCTGCAGACGGCAGCGGGAAACACCCCAATTTAAGGGGAAAATGGGCGGGGAGCAAGGCGTGTCAAGACCCTGCTCCTGCGAACCCGGAGGGTTCGGTTCTTGACCTGGAGAACCGGAGCTTCACCCGGCAATCTCCAGGTCAAACCTGGAGAGTTCTAAGGTATGCTAATACATATTTATATTAAAGGAACATATGATGGTGGAGCATCACCTTAGAAGAGAGAAGGTATAGAGGTACTGAAACTATATGATTGGGGGGAAAACTAGCTCCTAGATCCAAACCAAATTCGTCAGCATCTGCTTAAGACATACTGGTACAGAAGAAGAGGGCAGTCTTCCAATCTGTCTTTCTTTTGAAAGGACATTTATGCCTCTGTGTTTACAGGAAAAATTGCGCAATCCTACACTGTGGGAATGTCTCAACTTTTTGTTGAATCTTTTTTTTGTTTTTTTGTTATTACTATTGTAATCCCAGTTTGACCCCACCTCTTCCTGGAGTCCAGCAGTCTATTCCTACGTTGTAAGCACCTGATACTTTAACCGCCATAAGCCAGTTTAACTTCATAGAAGAATTAGAAATTGAATCGAAAATACAAAGACAAAATTGGCTGGAAAAATAAATACGGACCACCAATAAGACTTTATTTGCTTACATTTCTCCTGTTTCTTGAACCTGATCTGTCTGTAAAAGTAATTTGTAATGCCTGAGGATGCTGCACCATGAAATAGCAGTTTTATTTATAGACTTGATTGTGCATGGCTTTATTGAGCTGACTGTGAATAAATGAACGTCTCTTTATGACCCTCGTGATTTCTAATTGATGATGTGTTACATCTGTCTTGGCGGTGTTTTGCTGATGTCATTCTTACAGGCAGCAACACAACATTCGCTATAAACATAATGCACGTTCATATTCATTATTCATTCAATAACTGTGGTTATTTGGAATGGGATGATACATTTGGAACAGATAACATACAGATGTCATACAGATTATACACATTTTGTGTATGTTATATCATAATTATGTGGTACATAAGACGTATAACAAGAAAATGAAACCTGGTTTAGAAGAAAGGCAGAAAACCCCAAGAAACTTTCTGTTCTATGTCTAAAGAGCACCTAATATTCTTAGGTTTTACTTACAGTTTCTAATATGAAATTTTATGCTTGTTCCTTGTGTGTTTACCTATTTTGATTAGTTGTAGCTTGTGGAAGAACCAGCATTTTCTGATTTATTTAATGATTTGAGGTTCTCCCCTTTTTCCTCACCCGCCCTTACAAAGGTTGCATGAACCAGTCAACAGCAATTAGACACCTAACAGTAAGGGAGGAATAATTCTAGAAATTCAGTGAATGCTGTACACATATCTATCGGTTATTTTATTACATTACATTGACTTAGAGTATGGAGCCATAAAATGTAGGATTCAGGCAAAAAAGCGAGAGATCTGACTGCCCCTCGTTAGTTCGTTAGCACTCTCCCTGGGTTTTGTCATATCCCTCATCTGAAAGCCGGTGTGTACCGCTTTCAAATAGTGATGGCAACTTTGTAGTAGGTCACCAGTGCCCACCACAGGTCAATGATGGTTGATACTGATCACTGGTGTAAAAACATTTGGCTTTATGTAAGAGAATATCTTCGGTTCTCCCAACTCTGTGCATCATGCTGTTATTATTAACCCCTTAGTGACAAAGCACGTACATGTACGGGCTTAAAATGCATTGATTTCAATGGGTTTAGGGACCGCCCATTGTCCTTAAGGGGTTTAAACTACAGAACTACTGAAAAAAAATAAAACATGACCTTACATTTGAATCTTGCTGCTTGGCAAGAAAATAGTCGCTAATTGAATTTTGTGTTTATTAAGATAATGGAATTAATCAATGGTGAATTACAACAACCCAGATAATCCATTGACTCTTGTAGGGACTTTGTTTTATTATTAATTTTATATAGCGTCATCATATTCCATAGTGCTTTACAACGGGTGGACATAGCATAACGATGAGGGATTGACTCAAACGAGTTTACAATCTGCACTTAATTTACCATGTTAAGAAAATGATATATTGCCTTCTCCTAATTGTTTACCCCATGTGCTTAGTCAAGCCCACCTCATTCAATATCATTACTGCAGAACTTGACAAATCCCTGGAGTGAGGAAGCCAAAGCTTCTAGTTTTAGAGTTGGCTCCTAAATGTTTGTGTGATGTTGTTGTATTGCTTTTTATGAGCATACCTCTTTCTGGCTTCTACAAAAATGCAGCTGGCTCACAGATTTGTCTCTCCAGCTCCAAACTTCAACACAAATGTATCCATCGCAGTTTTAAATCATAGTCCAAATCTAGAACAGTAATCTTTCAGTGTAATGTTTATTGTTCTAGTAAAGATGCGAACACTGCTTCATTTTATGTTCACACAGTGTTGTACATTTTTGTTATACTCTAACCAATATAAGTACTGTATTGTGTTTACGTACTGTGGGCAGATTCTCGCAGTTTATACAATTGCCTGGTCAGATACCGTGATCCATCATCACTAATATACTTTTCTTTGCTTAGGAAGAAAACCGTTTCTGATTTGTATATAAGAAACCCTTCTGATTATTTTCACATATCAATGTAATAGCATTTTTTTTTTGTTTATGTTTGAATTAAAGCAGCAAAGCCGTAGATCAGTAGTAGATCAGAAACTTGAGTGTTCTGCATAACAAATATAATGCATTGGTTTGTATTGAATAAATTGCTATTGGTACAGAAACATGACATCTAGAAAAGTCAGGTATTACACAGTGAACACAGACAGTGAATAAATCTTGAGGTTCCGTATTTGGATGTTCCAGGAATATGGTTGTTGTGGTTTGTGCTGCTGTGTGACCTTAGTAACATGTGGCTAATAGATGGCAACTCATAGCAAAATGTCCATACAGTAAAATGTAAAGTCTCGTATGATCTTAGGAGCTCTATCAGGTGTCATTGAAGGCTTCACAAATCCCAAGAGTAAGGTTGCAACATCTCCGAGGTCTTTAGAGTTGTCTCTTTTGCTCTGTTTATATTGACCTCTATGGGTGCACCTCTTCCTCCTATAAAATATGTGGCTGTATATAAACCTGGGCTTTAGCTCTGGTGTTATTTGTTGTTAATAATCTTTGGATATGAGCAGTTTTCCTAAAGAACGATATGTAACGGGTTTCTTGTGCTGGCATTACCTGCAGGCAGTATTCTTTTGTCCGGAGACTTATTTACAGTTATTATTCTTAAGGAAAAAACATTAAAGATTTGCATTAGTAACCTTTATTTCTTTACTTTAAATTTAGTTACCGATGTGGAGCTCAAACGACTCAAAGATGCCTTCAAGAGAACATGTGGTGGGCCTTCATATTACATGAATCAGCAGTGTTTCATCAGAGAAGTACTAGGTGATGGAGTCCCTCCAAAAGTTGCAGAGGTAAGAAGTATTTTTTGCTTTCCAGCTAGTAATTGACATAAGTTAGTTGTGATATCCTTAATATGATTGCGTTGTTAAAAAAATGGTGTTTATGTAATGATCATGATGGAAGAGCTTCTCAGTGTCTAATATTATAGCAATAGTGTACTGAATTATTTATTATTTTAGAAAATGTTGTGGCTATCACTGTGACTATGATACTAGATTGCTTTCATTAAATAATGTTTATGTGCTATCTTTATATGAATGCCAGTTGAACAACAACAATCTTCAGTATGGTACCGACGTCAGACTCTTAAAAGAGGCTGTGAGAAGACTTAGTGGAATTCTTTGCATTTTCCATATTCTTTTTTTATGTACGATTTATATTTGGTTACAGCCGTCGGTTGTGTGAAATATCTCAAATTATTAATTACGCAAATGCTTGGCATGGCTATGTAGAAGACATCATGTATGTGTACCTATTATATTCTTTTTGGGGGGCCTGTTTAATCCTCCCAAAAAACAATGCAAGCCGGGTAGTTTTAATGTGTATATTTATGGTAAGTGTCATGATAGCTACAATAAGCATGGCTTCTATTGCCGCAACCTTTTTTTCAAGTTGCTTGTTTTATTTTTCCTTTTTTAGAAACTTTAGATGGCAAAAGAAAACTGAATTATGATATGGAAGATTGTTCTTTATTTTTCTTTATCTTTCACCAGCTGCTTAGGATGTTGCCTTGTTATAAAGGCATACGCAGCACATCCCTATTGAGCAGTGTTAATCTTCTCCTTTAATGATCCATTATTTTAATTGAATACTTTCATCTTACAAGTTCACTTGTCACACGTTCTCTGTGAAGTGGTAGTTGAAAAAGGAGGTACCGCAGTTCATGATGCTACAATCTTTTAATATCTGTTGTCCACTTGTTTTAGTATTTTGAAAAATAAAATATATGAAATAACATAGTATTATTTTTTGTCGAGAAAAGCAATAGTAGAAAATATGTATTTGGCTGTTATTTTGCTGTCAGATCTTTAGGTTGTAATCTGAAAATGCTGTATCAAACAGTTGTGACATTACAAACATGAAAGCATTATAAAAGTAAAGGATACATTTGTATACCCGATAAATGAAAACTTGTTCTGCCGCCTGGGAAAAAGTTTGGCTGACAGTTGACATTCTTACTGACTGGTAAAGGGCATAACAAGACCCCAGAATGCTGCTGCCGGCGGCTCCGCCCACCCTACTCACTGAACGGAGCTGTCACCGCCCACAAAGGTCACTGAGTCGCACTGGCTAGCTGACTCAATTCTATTTCGGATCAATGGGGACTGCTTCTTAAAATGCCACCCCTGTCGATTCAAAATAGAAGTGACTCAGCCGGCGCCGCTCAATAACTTTCGCGGGCGGCACCAGCGCTGCTCAATGACCTTTGTGGCCGGTGCCAGCCCCGTTCAGTGAGGAGGGTGGAGCCGCCGGCAGCAGCAGCTGGAATCCAACAGAGTGCACATCGGGGTCAGGTAAGTGGAAGTAACTGGGGGCATGCTTGGCAGTGGGAGGCTGGGACAAAGATGGCTATGGGAGACTGGGTGCAAAGGCAAACTCTGTCCCCAGTTTCCTATAGGCATCTTTGTCACTAAATAGCTTCCCATAGTCCCATGTTTAGTGACAAAGATACCTATGGGAGACTGGGGACAGAGTTTGCCTTTGTCCCAAGTTTCCTATAGGCATCTTTGTCACTAAATAGCTTCCCATAGTCCCATGTTTAGTGACAAAGATGCCTATGGGAAACTGGGGGCAAAGGCAAAGTCTGTCCCCAGTTTCCCATAGGCATCTTTGTCACTAAACATGGGACTATGGGAAGCTATTTAGTGACAAAGATGCCAATGGGAAACTGGCAGAGTTAATGGTAATTAAAAGTATGCACTGGTGCTTTTTAGTGTGGGCAAAGTGCTGGGGCAGAGTAAGTGCAGGGCAAAGTGAGGGCTAGGGTAAAGTGTGAGACTGTGGGTGCAGGGCAAAGTGCTGGGGCAAAGTGTAGGGCAATAAAAAGTCCTGGCTCCTAACTTTTTTAGCTTGCTCCTAGATTTAAAAAAATGTGTCAAGCCCTGATTTAGATTTATCAATGCAGTGCCTCTAAAACCTACCTAATTCATCATCAGTTACCATTAGCATTTTTATTGCCACCTACTACAGAAACATTCAAAATATATACAGACATTTTTTTAGAAATGGCTAACCCCACCCCAGAAAAGTCACTGATATCACCTCAGCCCCTTAATGTGCGTAATAAAATGTTAGGCTGACTGTACAAGTATGTTTAAGGTGTTAGAGTGGCTGTGTGTATGTATCCGGTCCAGCCCTCCTCACAAGTCATCGGCAGTGGTGTGTGTTTTCCCCTTCACCTGGAGCCCCTGAGAAATGGTTAGAAACCCAAAGAGTTCCCAGGTATGTACAGTATTATAATATGCATGCTGTATAAAAACTGCCAAAATGGCAACCCAGTGTCTGACTTTACAGCACAGAAGAGGGTTTCGCTGGGAGTAGTCCATGCAGGATGTTGTACTTCTGTGAAATCATTCCTAGTCCTGAGCTGTTTAGTTTGTAATTTAATGCCAAAGTTCAGAACTATAATGGATAATCTGGCATCTAGAAATACCACATCACACAAAATAAATTAGTAAATTATAAATCCATTTGTCAAACTGATGACCGCGAGTGCCTGGTTATTAAATGGCTGTGATGTGCTACAGGTGGTCAATGACTGCAGTGAATTCATGGAAAAATAAATACTGTACCTCAACTTTATCTCAAAGGGCAATGTATAGTTCTACTATATTATAAGCATGCAAGAAACTAATTACTAAGCACGCAGTGAATAGACTTTGGACGCAAATTGTAAAATAATAGGACTATCCACTAAAATCAATAGGCTCATAGCATGTTTTTTAATGTCTGTTTTCTTCTCCGTTCTGTATTGTATGTTCTCTGTTTTCAAAACATTCCTTCCGTTATACTCCAAAGTAGCAAGAGCAGCAAAAAAATCTTTACGGCTAGACCAGTGGTGCTCAACTACAAAAGGACCAGAACTTCTCGGTATACTTGCCTTTTAATCCTGGCAATGCAATGAGTTTTTAATTGAGATGCATATGTTCAAGATTGGATATTAAAAATATTGTTGTTTATTTGAGAACCATTTGTGCGTTAGTTTGGTGGGGGCCTTTAGTCCAGGTCAGCCTTAGTCTCTTTTCCTGTCCCCCTCCTCACCACTACTCACACCTCCACCCAGAGCTGGCCTCTGTCTCTTTATCATGCCAATTTAAAGATTGTGGGAATAGCCATGAGAGCGCATTTCACATTATCCTGCATATCTCGGTCTAATCGTGACTTATTCTTCAGTGATGCAATTTACTGACCTTCCCTTTTGAACGCTGGGCACTTCGCTTTTTACTGGGGTTTGATAAGCTAGAAGATCAGCGGGATTTTGGTGGTTTTAGAACTAAACTATGGTTGGTTTGGTATTTAAGCTGCTTTTAACAAATATAGTTCAACTAGTTTGTATGCAAAAAGTTAGTTTTAACAATATGAGAGTGCGCATAGATCCTTTTTTTGTTTGTTTTACAAAGAACTGGCACTGGGAGAAAGTAATTGATTTAGCAATAAATAATCCACGTGAAACTTGGGTAAAATCAGTGTGAATGTTTTAGCATACGATTGCAGTCAATTTTAACACAAAAAAGTAAAATTACAATTAACAGGACTTACAAGTGTATGATTTTATGGTATAATAAATCATACTTATTTTCCTTCCATAAATCCTACTGGGGAAATAAGCGAAATTTGATTTCAAGTTTTAATAGCCCTGTAGATTGTAAAATAATTATGGGAATATCAAGCATGTGTTTATGTGCGACAATAAAAAAGTGTTGAAATACATTGCTAATTTTATCTGCATTTGCAAGTTGATACAATAAGAAGAAATGTATCATAAAACCCAATAATTGTCCACGTCAGACATGTAACTCGAGACCTGGGTTACTTCTGCTGCTCCGGTGCCAGTAACAAGTTGAGATTAATTGTATCAAGAGTAAGAAGCTGATCTCACCAAGCATCTAGAATTACTGGAATCATTTGACCGTACCTGTAACCGTCAGTATATCTGCTGTAAATGCAATTTTCTCTTTTAGTCTTCCTTGCCTCATGTTACAAAAGTAAGCTTTGTGTATTTTGCATATTAACAGCTCATACATGAAAGCTATCATGAGCAAAAAAACTTACATCATGTGAGATTTTGAAGTGTTGCAGATTAACATAAGGAAATTATATATATATATATATATATATATATATATATATATTATATATATCAATCTCCATACTAGGCCAAAAGAAACTTGATTATTTAGTTAGTACCTTTTTATTTGACCAAAATCGGAGCTCTCTTTATTTGGGTGGAACCAGACCTTTGAGGTCTCAAAAGTTTTAAATCTTTCATTTTGATCCAAAGAAAAAACAAAAACACATGTTGGATGAATGAGAACTAATTAGCTCTGCGGTTAGGTTAAAATATAACATATTAATTGTGCAGATGCCAAGATTTAATGCTTAGCTGCATATCCTTTCCTATGATCACTCGGTTGTATGAGACAGTATATAACGCACAATTAATTTTCAATATTAATTGTAATGGTCTATCAGTAAAAGAATCATGCAGCAGGCTTGTACAAGTTATACGTGTACAAATTCAAATTTATCTTTCCAGGTCCGCTTCGGGTCAGACCTTCTTTTGATGTGTATGGTTAGCTGCCGCTGTATGGAGATTCCTGCAGTGCATGTGCGGTTGTGTCTCGGAGCTATAATGCAAAAACAGAGGGGAGCCAAGATTAAATCATTCGCGCCGTAGCCTAAAATATACTACTTCCAACGATTCGATGAGATATACCTGCTCCATACAGCCCGACTTGGTAGCTTTAATACATTAGAGATAAAATATTATTTAATTTTGACTAGTATTTCCCATGATCCTCCAGTAAATACTGAATGTGGATCTTACTGCCATGTCAGCTCAGGCAGCAGGACGAAAGAAGCTTGTGGCTGAGCGGTTTATACCTAGATGCTTCAACTTCACAATCATTGCACTTACAATGGCTCAGGGCCACCATTTCATGAACTAACTTGTGGCAAAGGTGGCATTCTGTGACACTCACTATACTCTTCATTGTAGCCTATTATACTGCCAATGTGTGTCTATGGACATGGTATGTGCTTTATTTTATATACCTGTTCCCAATGAATGTGACTGAAACTCCAAAATTCAATAATTAGTAGACATACTTTTGTTCATACAGTATAGATGTACACACAATTTTTTATGGTTCATTGGTTGTAATTAGCACCCAGCAAAGGGCCTTCGGGATTCACTTTTTTGCCTTGTGAAAGATCGCAAGGTTGAATTGTGTGAGGGACAAAAAAAAAGCTTCAGAAAAAGAAAAGGTTTTCCTAATCTTCAAAGGAAACGGCAGCCATTTTGACCCTGCACACCCCACCCTGCATTGGCTCTCCTGCAATTGATTGGCTGCATATAGTAGCCATAAGTGGCATGGAAACAGCAACCCTACAAGGGTGGGCTGTAGCTTCTCCTAAATGTAATATAAAAGTATAGGGTTGTATGGGACACTAGACTGTCCCTTTTAATACTATTTTTCACAGACAGCAACAAAACGAAGCCCAATGATTGCAGTGACCTTTAAGAATCTGACTCTTGTATGATGTATAGCATCTTAATTTAATCACTTCTCAGATGTTTTCCACTTCCATAAAGCACGGACTTATAACAATGATAGAGATACAGATAAATACTTCAGTGCCGGAGCACCGGTAGAAGATGAAAGTTCACGTGTATCATTGTGCTGACGCTTGTATGATGGTAACGGCTTCGAATAATTTGTTGAATGACAACAGAACAGCAGGTGTTAAATGTTCTCACCAGTTTCCAAATCTGGCGTTCTCTGCGACAAATCAATGTATTCATTGATCAGGTTTATCCTGTATTGGCACATTATGAACATGCATGCTATAAATGCTCCCAGTGCAATCAGAAAATACTGCAATGTGGAGGATATTCCTTGCTCGAGAGTGTGATATCCATGGCCCTGGAGCAAGACGGCATTGTCTTCAAGGGAAATGTTTTCGATGCCCTTGCCCTCGTTCGCTGGCCCAGCATAGACCACATATACGCTTACAATCAGCATAAACAGAAACAACATCTCAGTGGGCATTGCTCTGCATGGCTGTGCCAACAACGCTTGATTGTCTGCAGTAATACTCGGAACACTCCTCAGCTGCAAGCATTATGTTGTCATATGACGACAACTTGCCATTGATTTTGGTGGTGTTAAAGTTATTTAAAGTTTACATTCAAAATCTTTAAAAATATGTGTACAATGCTTGTCACACCATAAAACATGCCACCTCTAATAATGCTACTGGGCCTGTGCTAACTATTATAGGTTACATTTTATATTTCCATTTGCTTTTAGTGGTCCAGGTGGTGGTTTATGGTTTATAGGGATCAGGGTTCATTTTACCTGCATAACAGCCAGCTGATTAGATCACTTGGAAACATGCCAGGTTTTCAAGATTTCATGTATGGACCAGAGCAGTGATCAGATTTTTTTTTTTCTTCTCTTAGAGAAGCTACCAATTGGTCACAGACCAACCAACAGCTTCTCTTCTACTAAACTGAACCTTGTTTTAAATATTATGAGCAAGGCATCCATCTAACACATTTGCAGGTAGGAGAAGGCTGCCCATCAGTTAAGCAGCTTCCCCACTACACTATAGAAAAGTGATCCAAGTGGTTGTTTATTGTGATCGCTTAGTAGAGGACTTGGGGCGTTTGTACATGAGTAAGACACTAGAGGTTAAACCTCTGATCTCCAAAAGACAAAGCTCTCCTTCCACAAAGTAACATAGTAAATTAAGTTGATAAAAGACACAAGTCCACCAAGTTCAACCTCAGCGTTAATCCAAAAAAAAAAAAGGCAGAAACCATATATTGACGGAAATTCCAATTGTGCCTCACAATTTCTCACTGGGTCAATGAGCTGTAACTTAAAGGTTATTATATGTATCAGGGATGTACCGAAATGAAAATTCTGGAAAAATTCATCTCCTACATAAGAGAATTTTCTATCTCATTACTGCATTATTCTAACATGTAATCAATGTACGTTTTGCCCACTGGCCAGCAGAAATCGCTGGTTCCAAATAAATTTTTCAGATTACAAAAGGCAACCCTATAGGAAGAAATGAATATGTGTAATAAAGTATTAGCAGATGTAACTTATTTTAACAGTGTTCACAATCACTTTCCTTATATAAATTCTGTGCCTATCTGTGATCGTTAATCCCGTGAAAAGATAAACAAAGGTTTATAACATTAAACAAAGCGAATGACAACATACTCCACTAGAGGCGTGCTCTATCTTGTAACACTGTCCCTTTAAGAAGTCGTAGTTGCATTGACTGTATTCATGTCAGTGGCAGATGAGACAAGCAGGTAATACTGACATACAGCTAATAATCTATAAATATTTTCATTGTCTCCGGGGCAATGCTCTATTATATCATTAGTTCCTGATAAAAGAAATTAAAACTTGCCAGGAAATCCATTACCACTGTTAATCTTTTTCAGATTTCCGGAAGGGAAATTTGCTCTAGCTAGTGTTTATCATAAAGTAGGTTGCAAGTATTCAGGAATTCTCTGTAGCGGAGCCAGGAAGTATACTATGGGAATATATCGTATGCCTTTGGAACAGTCGGTTTTTGCATACATGTGTCAAATCTTTTGAGTTCCTTGAAAAGAGGCACAGAAGGATTTGGGCCTCAGAAGCAGTCCTTCCTCACAAACACAAAAGGAAACACAATATGTTTACTCCTTGGGCGCAGAGTGGCCATGCCATATAGGCAACCAATGCAGCTGCTTAGGATTGTCCCTTATGTTAAAAAAAGAACCGCGTTTAGGAGAAAATGTGTAGTTAGCACTTCAAAACCTGTTTAATTTTAAAGTGGGCTTATGTCACTAGACTTTGCAGGAGAGATTGCAGAGGAATTGCAGCTTTAACTAATATCAGTTTTGGAGCTAAGAGGACTAACCAAGATGGGGAGCGCAAGGTCTCTAACATCCGCTGGCTCCGTGATGTTGATGACTCCAGTGGCGACCTGTGAAGCTCTGGTGAACTTCATGCCCAAGAGGGTTAAGGCAGTGCTGGAAAATAAGGGTGGCCACACAAAATATTGACACTTTGGGCCCAATTTGAACATTTCCACTTAGGGGTGTACTCACTTTTGTTGCCAAGGTTTAGACATTAATGGCTGTGTGTTGCGTTATTTTGAGAGGGCAGCCAACGTACACTGTTATACAGGCTGTACACTTACTACTTTACATTGTAGCAGAGTGTCATTTCTTCAGTGTTGTCACATGAAAAGATATAATAAAATATTTACAAAAATGTGAGGGGTGTACTCGCTTTTGTGAGATACTGTATGTGAATATTTACTGGTATATGGTAGCTATGTGTTTTCTGTTCAAGATAATTGGAATAATTCTGTTGGATTATTATGTTCAGATAAAAGATAGTTGCGGAGATCCACTTGTCATCCCTGACCAACCCAGGGAGCTATAAATGCATATAGGATAAATAAGCTATAACAGAATAGACCACCATTGCAGCTCCCACATGACCAACTTGTAATGCTGAGCACTACGAGGTGGCACATTAAGTAAGATGGGCAGTGGTCCTGCCTACGGTTCTTTCTATTCCCACCTGCAACCCACCCCTCCCCACCTCTAGCCACTTCCTCAAAAGGGTTTCCTATTTGAATAATAATAATAATAATAAATTTGGTTATACCTATGTTTATGTAAGGTTTTTTTATGGCTTGTGAGCCTGTAAGGTTCTAGTTTTGTACTTCCTTCAAACCCCATTGTCTAATGGCAGTTCTCTGTAACAGAGCAGATACATTAGATCCATGGGTGTTTAGAAGGGGGACACTTGCCTAACACAAAGTCTAGAGTACAAACACTAACATTTGTTGACTGCATTTACAATAATATTCAGCCAGCAATATGGGAATTGTAATCTTTACCACCCCAGCTATTGTAAACTAAAGTTCTACTGTTGAGCAGGTACATTCTGGACTGTTGGTTACTACTGTCATGGTCATGTAATTTTCCCTATGAATGGGTAACTATCATTTACCTCCCATCAGGAAACCCCTCTCCTGAGCCAACAAGGGTAGGCAATGGGGATGAGGTAAGGCGGTATTGGGGTGAGAGGGGGGGGAAAGGTGGGGAGGATATTTTGCCTCTCCCTGGAAAAAAAATCCTGCCAATGCTCACAATTGGATCTTCTGTTTAACATTGTTTTTTTTCATAGCTTAACATCAAATTTCTGTGATTTACAGGTATTGGCATTTTAATAATTGTACAATTCCTGCCTAATGAGTCACCAGTCCTTGTTATCCCCCCACAGGTCATCTACTGCTCATTTGGTGGAACATCTAAAGGTCTGCATTTTAACAATTTAATAGTGGGACTTGTTCTTTTAACAAGAGGTCGAGATGAAGAGAAGGCTAAATGTAAGTACATTATTAATTCCACTATTATTTTCTGATGTTTTTGCCAAGCATTAACCTGTCATAGTGTTATACTTGTAGTTCTGCTTATTTAACACTTGTTTTAGAACCATAGATAATCACATCTGGCTTTGTAAAAGGGATTTCAAATTACATTGCGATGCTTGAGCAAAGAGAATGGCTGTTAACAAATTAACAAAACTATTTTTGTTACAAATGGTGTTTGACCAGGTGGTTGCTCCAACCAGTTAAGAAGAGCCAATTTAAGTCATATAGATTTATACAGTAAATAAAGTTTGGGTCTGTAGTTTCTCCTGAAGTATTTTGTCTATAGATGACACTTTCCTTTGGATAGATCTTCGCTTAACGGGGCATATACATGATAACATACATAATGCAAACCATTGGCGTAATGCTCTTTTGCCTATTGTTCTAAACTCATTCTATTTTTAATATACCCTTTGTGTATTGTTTTTTTTACGTGTTTTTACCAACTTCCCAGGATAGGTTACTAAGAGTTTTCCCTCAAGCTATATGTGGCATGGGGCTAGCCAGTTGTAGAGGCAATTTTAGCATCAGAGTACTTTTCGTAGGCAGGGATTAGGGGAACATGGACAGCAGACACAATGACGGAAGACACAGTTCCACACAATGTAAAAGTCCTAAAAGAAATTTGATTAGGGTTCATTGGGCTGGCCGCTAATAAAATGTACAGAGTGAGGTATCCATATCCGAATAGATCATATTAAGATCATTAAGTGAGGTTTGTCTGCAGTACAACAGATTGAATTTGCACTATACTAATAGATCAGAAACTAAGAAAAATGTATATGCAGGAGAAAAAACATCTTTCTCTCCTAGAGAAAATGGGAACCATATAAACCTGTGACTCTAAAAAGGGATTAATAGATCAGAATGAAGGGAGTAGGTTTAAAAAAATATAACGGTATAACAAAGTACTGTTGTGAAGCGGTCCTAAGACCTGTCCTAATTCATTTTTATATTAGTTATGGTTATGTGGAGTATTTAATATTGATGCATGTTTATATATTTGCTAATTTTCAAGAAATGTAGATTGTAGCTGAGTGTTAGCAGTGTGACCTCTGTTCTTTAATTTGAACGGGATTCATGAGGAGGAATGACCACAAAGAGAAGTGATAAATAAGTATACGATGGAAAGTTTTATAAACTTTTTTGTTGTTTAAAAAAAGCAAAACAAAAAAAGATACATGTTCTTGATAAAAATGTTTATAATCTTGTTTACGTCTCTATTGGATTTTATACTCATGATCTGCTGTATGGTGGCAGGCATTTTTTTTTTTTTGCTTTATGAGTGTAGTTGGTGGCTGAGCAATTTGTCTTTGGCTTAGTTTTTTATCTTCCTTTTCAGATATTTTTAGCCTCTTTTCAAATGAGTCCGGCAGCTGTGTTGTACGAGAGGAGATGGAGAGCATGCTTAGCGTGGTGGACGGGGAAGTTCCACTTTCTCTTAAAAAATGTTTTGCTGAGGTAGGTTTCTAAAATTTGACAGTACACTTGTTTTACTATATGACTTTATGTTGGGAATAAGTCCACCCGTGTCAGTATTGATTCACTAAACATGAAAAATGGGCATCATAATTGAACAAAGAAATGACGAAAATGAAATAAATTCCATACATAAAACTTTTCAATTTGGTGGGGTTAAAATGTTAGCGTTGCTGTCGCAAAATTTTCTTACTGTATGTTAAAAGCCTGTCGGCTTTTTAATATATTCTCCACGATAGTGTTAAATATTACCCAAAGTATCATATGTTTTGTTAGTAACTTCAGCTTGGTCATATTTCTTAATTTTATTTTCGTAAATGATAATAGATTTGTGCTTTGCGAATGCTCAGCAACCAATTAAAAGCAATACAATTATGGTAATACACATTTTTAATTGCTTATTTAATTGTTCACAAACAAGGAATTTAAGTCAAAATTATGTAAAAAAAAAAAAAAACGTGTACAGAAATATTTATAATAATACAGTCTTAAAAGGGATAGAATTCTCTGGCGACTATCTTTCCTGGAACCTGACCTAGTTTGACCTAGAGTCTCCTGGTGTGGCCTTGTTCTGTCTATTTTTCCTATCCAGTCCGTGCCATTAATGGCTCACTGGGGCTAGCACTGCGTGAAGCCATCCCCCCCAGAAGGAGAGCTTCAGATTATCACGTATTATATTTTATAAATCTGTAATAAAACAATTTTTGATGAATATTTTCTTTTTAACAAAATCTCCAATTAGATTGTTTTCAATAAATGGTACGCTGTAAATGTTTTTTTTTTTTTTTTTTTCCCATAATTGCCATTTATTATAGTGAGTTAAACAGGCACTCCAGCGTTCCTATACATAAAAAGCATTTCAATACATTTGATTTTGGATGATTTCCAGTCCCCCAGCCTTTTTTTTTGCCTTGCAGGAGATACATTTGGCTAAACACATCTCTGCATGCACATTCAAGGTACTCGCTAGCTTGTTTAACGTTTCCAGGGGGTTTTACGAGACCCCCCTATACACATGCACATTTAGGAAGTGGCCAAAGAAGCCCAAGTTATTTTAAAAGTTAACTGGCACTTTAAAGCCTGTAACACCTAGTTTTCAGTTTGAGAAATGTAAAACCTTTAGCTTTTATTAAACTAAGCTTTAACCAAAGAATCTATGTTAAGGCAAGAATGCATGTGTTATTTGCTGTATCTTTTTATATTTTCGCTTTTCCCCCTTTTTTATGCTGAAAAGAAGTGTCTCGGAGGTATTGCTATTTATAAAGGCAAGCAAAAAGAAATAATGGACCATTGAGTGCCATGGTGACTGCTATTTTCACTTATCTCTAGGAAACCTATTCATCAGAAAGATACATGGGTATAGAATATTAGTAAAATAACTAGAGACTATTAGAGAGTTAAGGACGGAATTCACAATGTACTGTAATGTGTATATGAACCTCTTTTTATTTGCTTGATAATGGAAATACCGTTCTATCCCATTTTTCCAAATATCTATATTTAGGGGCCTTTTCAACCATTTTTGGATTTCTTGTTCTTTTTCAAATTAAAAAAGCAGTCCCTTTGAAATCAACAGGAGTGCTTTCTGTGCTTGTGCGCAGAGAGATTTTGTTAGACCTCCTGACAGTCTCACGCAAGCCAGTTCTTGAACTGGAAAACAATGTTTGGTCGAACAAGGCTCCTGAAAGACAAGGAGGTGTCTGGAAGGAAGGTATAGATGCGTAGGGAATGCACAGCAGTATTCTACCATGTAAACAGTGTCCAGAAATGTCAGTTGCTTGGTTCAGTTATTAGTACCCCTATACTTGTAGGCAGAGCCGGCCTTAAGTGTTCTGGAGCCCTGTGCGGACTACACCTCTGGCGCCCCCCTATCCCCTTCTCCCTTCCCCCTCCCTCTGCCCCTTCTCCCTTCCCCCTCCCTCTGCCCCTTCTCCCTTCCCCCTCCCTCTGCCCCTTCTCCCTATCCTTACTTACCTCGTTGCCGGAGTCCTGCGGTGGGAGCGGGAGGCGTCCGTCACAGCTGAGTGCCGGAATAATTCCGGCGTTCAGCATGAAACGCCGGCACCGCGACGGAGTCACGGAGAGTGAGGGGCACCGAGTGGTCGCTGAAAACTTCACGAGCGACCGCTCGGCGTCCCTGCCCCGGACTGAAATTGAAACATTGTTTTTTGTTTTTTTTTTAACTTTATTTAACATACTCCATGTTAAATAAAGTGAAAACTACTTTATTTAATATGGAGGAGGTTAAATAAAGTTAAAAAAACAAAAACAAGTCCCGGGCAGGCGCCCCTGTTGCCATGGCGGCCGCACAGGTCGCACACCCCTAAGGCCGGCCCTGCTTGTAGGTTGGTATTGAATCATTTGCAAAGATAATACAAGCCATAATGCTGTAGTAATTTAAAAGAACAGTCTATTTCCCAAAATTTTATTAATTTTCAGTGGATTAATTGCAAATTTAAGCATGCATTCTTGGCGATGTAATTGTAGGATCAGCCATGTTGGACAATGCTTCCCTCATTTGTGTGCATGATCTGGTCAGTTCCCTCCTCATCCACAATACACTACTTATCCTTTTCCATCTATATACGAAACAAAATGTTATGTATAGACAAAATTAGAGCAGAGCGTTTTGCTACACATTAGGAACATAATAAGTTAAAAAGCACCTCCCTAAACTAAAAATCTGTCTCTGGGAATGTCCATGGGATAGGCAAATCATTTGATTATAATCCTGAATATCAACCAGAGCTGCTGTATTTTAGCAATATAATGTGAATATAATTCACTGTTTAAGTGCTTTCATATGTGTTTCATTAAAGGTTGGCCATAGAACAACGTGAAATATTTTATTTTAACAACTTCTCAAACCTTCCTGACAAGTAATGCTTAAGACATTTTATATCTAACTGTAGCATAATAATGTTACCTCAAATGTGAAAAAACCCAAAACTTTCACAAATGGCTTCTTTAGGCAAAAAGTTCATATTCCGTTTACATCTCAATATTTACATTCTGTGTTGGAGTAATAGAAATGTATGCAACCGTAATATAACAAATACAGTATGTGTTATAGTCCATTGTTCTGTTATTAATTAAATGACACAGTATATGTTCAATATACCGTATATAAGATGCTTCTTCAAATATTGCTTTTTTGGTGTAACTAAATGGCTTTCTTTGGAGAAGATAGTTAAGACAGCAGGACAAACAGTAACCCTATTGGTGATACATCCTACAAGAGCTCCTCCACCACTATGATATAGAATGTAGACTGTCTTACTGACAGATTGGTAAGATAAGATGTCTTATATGATGTGTCCTGTTTTATCAGCAGGCAGCATCAATAAAGCTCATCAGCTGGGCTGTACACCCAAGTACCACTTTTGGTGCGCAGTTCCTCTTTTGGACCTAAATCCTTCTTAGCTGCAAGAAAAGGGGGATAGAATATTTGGTGGACACGAGTTTATCATAGTTTCTAAAGTCCAGGAACTAACCATAATATGTCCTATAAGCAGAAAATCTGTTCATATATTAAATTGTGCAAGTTGAATAAATGGTCTTGTTAATTCCCTTCCTCCTGGCCACACCTGTAACCAAACCCCTTCCTCCTGGCCACATCTGTATTTTATAATCACATTATATTTCCAGTGTAACATTATGGCATTGTCAAAACCGCAAGGGTCTTGTGGACTTTGTATAGAAGGGGTCACCTTTGGTGTTTAGTATTTTCTGATTATTTTTGATTAATCAAATCAATTCTTCTTTTTAGGGCGAGAAGGTGAATTATGAGAAATTTCGAAATTGGCTACTCCAAAATAAAGATGCTTTCACGTTTTCTCGTTGGTTGCTTTCTGGAGGAGTCTTCGTTACACTAACTGATGACAGCGATACACCCACGTTCTATCAAACTCTGGCCGGTGTCACACACCGTAAGTAGTTTGATAACCAAGAATTATGATATACGTTCTTATTTAAATGCAATACTTTAATTGTTAAACTATATATATATATATATATATATATATATATATATATATATATATATATATGTATATATATATATCAATTCATGTTGTTTATATATATATATATATATATATATATAAGGCTGATTTGTTATGTATTTTTTTATTTCTCATTGATTACTTTTGATTTATAATATTAATGTGTGCATGAAATTGACGTGGGCTTTATTTTTATTTTTGGAGGTTGTTGAAAAATCTTTTTTTTTATTTTTCGTTAACGTGGATGAACTATGGAATAACATTTTTCAATCTTGCTGTAGTTTGGTATTCTGATAGCATCTCTTTAAGGAATACATTTCTTGGGCTGATTAAAAATCAAGGGCAGTACAGCTGGTGGCAAAATCTATTCCAGATCATTACACGTCATATAAATATTGTTTGTGGCGTCACTCGACATAATGTAAATCCATAGGAAATGATTTTAGTCAAACATGAGTCAAACCTTTTGTGTCTAGAATGTATCATTTTGGTTACTTGTAAGGTATTTATATTCTGTAAGCTTCGTGTTGCTGTCTGGTGTCTATACAAGTAGTAAGGGGGTGGAATTATTTTGGAAGTCAATCAGCTAATCAGTAAACCTTCTAGTGTGGCTTAGTCTGCATCTATCCCCACCATATTATCTTCTTATGTTCTCTGTGCCTCTACGTCACTTTAAGCAGATCTGTAATACTCTTTGACGATGCATGCTTCAGCACTCCGTCTTCGTAGCGTGAAAGTGACAAGAGAATGCTTGGGTCTGTTTTTGTGACAGCAGATGCATTGGAATTTGCCGGAATGCACTACTTTTAGGAGCATTTGATTGTAGATCCAATCATGGCAAGCACCCATTACAACAATGTAATAAAATGTGTGAAATATGGTATGTCTCTACTGTTGTGAACCAACAAGAATCATTCCTATAGGTAGGTGAACCAGTTTATCAATCTGCAGAGTTAATGTTTGAGTCCTAAAGAAAAGAGGACTTAAAAGGGATATGATTGAAAATTGTTTTATTTTGATGGCATTGCTACTGACATCAACCCAAACATTCTGAAAGGCTCTTTGTGTATAGCATGTGATTAGGAGTATGTCTGCCATATTATATGGTTTTAGGGTTTTTTTTGTAAATATTATTACAGTTAGGAGGATAAATGATTTTTACTTAAAGGATTTTCCCTTTGGGTTTGTCAGCTTTTTACCTATGTATTTATAGGTAAATATATATACTGTGCGTACATGTGCGTGTGTTTGTGTGTGAATATATATATATATGCACACACGCATACTCCTACATGTTTGAGAATATCAAGTGTTGATAAGGTTGAAAGTCTTTTTATTATCGACCTTTACATTGGTTTTTATTCTGAAGTATAGTATTCTTTAAATGGTCCAGAAATGGCCTCTTCCAGGTATTGGTCTCTTTCCTGACTCTCGTGACTCTTCATGTTCACCTGCATTATCCAATCACTATGAATGGCCTGGTTGCCAACAATGTATGGTTGTGTCTTCACAAATAGCACACCTCAGGAAAGTTGGATTCCTACTGCAGGTTTTGGCATCTCCAATAAATACCACTAGGCTTATTATTGCCTATTGATTCCATACCGCAGAAACTAGGACCTCCAGAAACCGCAACGGCACAATCAGTGGCCACAAAACGTATCAAAAGTTTAAACCAAAAATAAAATCTGCTCGGCTTGATTTTTCCAAATACCCACAATTTGTCAGTGTAGTTGGCAGCCCTAGGCCTTGTAAATATTGCCACAATTCCATGGATTAATGCAGCCATAAAGATATGAAAAAGTAAAAAAAAAAAAGTATATGTAATAAGTGCATGTATTTAAGTGTAATTATGTGTTTCCTTGGTTTGTGTTATTGGTATTTTTGTTAGCTTAACTAGATTAGCTCTGTAAAATAGAATAGAATTCACGTAACAGTTTGGGGTGTTGCTTTCATGTTGTACACTATTAGTTTGCCATATTAACACTTCAGATGGAAAATTAAGCTACATTTGCAAGATTATCAATGCTATTATTTAATATTCTTTTAGATGGAAATAGGATAAATTTTGCTGTTTGCAAATCTGATGGGATGAGCAAAAAGAGGTATATTGGTTAATGGGTTTATTTTTTTTTTTGTTTTGTTTTACCAAAGGGAAATTTGTCAGAAAACAAGGTAGTTGTGGGCTTTTACAAATGTCATTCCCTTAATTTGATTACTCACTCACTGGACTTTCCCTGCATCCTGATGGTTCATTTTACACAAGCAATGTTTTTTCTTGTACTCTTCTGTTCACATGAATGATCACCTTTTTCCTTGTTTTGAGGTCACACTGAAAAAGAAAAAGCATATTCATTCCTTCTAGCAGTGATGGCGAACCTATGGCACAACAGGTTTATTTCCTTCTTTTTAATCAGCCCAAAATAAAGAGAGCGTGACGTCAGTTCATATAGGCCTGTTTCGCTGCTCCCTCGCAAAGCATACCGGCTTTTGATGCAAAGCCCCAGGATATGATGTCATATGCCGGCACAAAGCACTGAAGCCTCACGTACCGTGATGGAGCACTGAAACAATGGTCCATCACAGGAGTTAAGATAGGTAAAAGATGGGGAGAAAAGGAAGATAGTAAGAAAATGGAGAGATAAAGATATAGGTGAGATATGAGAAGAGAGAAGGAGGGATAATGAGAAAGAGGAGAGATGGGGAGTCATTTAGCTAGCATTCATATATTTCAAAGTGTGCGTGTGTGTGTGTGTGTGTGTGTGTGTGTATATGCTTGTGCACTGCACTATACCAGGGGTTGGCACTTTGAGGTCTTTTTATGCAGAGAGTTGGGCACTCGGACCCAAAATTGTTCGCCGTCACTGCCCTATAGTCTAAAAGCAATTTCATGGCCCCTCAAATTATTAAGCCGTACTTAAGATATGTTGCTTTTGTGGTATTGAGATTTGTACACAGGGCTGTATCTTGGCCTAGGCAGACTAGATATAGTCAAGTTTTATATTTCCAAAAGTCTTCCTACTTCCTCTTCCCAGTAATTGTTTTCCTTCTTATTCAGTTTCCACTTCCATAATCCCTGTAGCATTACTTCTAGCAAGCATTTATATTCCTTATTTTCTGTTTCTGGCTCTTTTCTGCTCTGGTTGTACCAAACATTCATTAATATAACAAAGAATAGAACATTTTGGTTGGTATTCATAAAAGGCTAATCCTCTTTGCTCCATAGAGCTTACGAGATTCCAACCCTTTCTTTAAATTGCTGGCATTACATAGCATCTTGGTTCGATTCATGTAGCCTAATACCCAGCCGTTGTGTTAATTATTCAACTTCAGTGGGCATATTTGGAAGTTTAATTATTCTGCAGACCAACAGGAAGTCTTCTCATGAATATTTTTTGCTATGGATTATGACTAGCACTACAAGAATTGTTTATACCAAGGATTTTTTTTTTTTTATATCCCATATGTCTGGATTGTAAAGCTAACAATAATTTTATAAGCTATAATTGACTGTACCAATAGTAAGTTTGGAAATGTTCCCCAACGTGCAAATAATGTTACAATTTGCATATTAGAGAATTTTAATGAATCACAAAAGAAACCAAACCTCTCCCCTGACCAGCCCAATGCAATTGGTGTTGCGGTACAGACCTTCATAGCAGCTCTCACGTGGCCTCTTCGTGACCCTCTGCAGCTGAAGGTGGCTCCTCATGTAAGGTGAATGGCAGCCAACACTTTCCTGTTTGCCACACTTCCCAAAGTTGATGAAGAGGACTTAAACTTTGCTGCGTTAGAGTTCACCGTGGCAGCCTTCTAAGCTCCGTATGGTTCTCGAGTCGGTTAAGAGACGCTCCAGTACTTTTTAAGTACTCTCATATGCATTGTAAACAACTCTTCATAGATTTATACCTAATGAAATACTTATGGTATCTCATCGAATGGGTAAAAATGTTCTCTTACTTTCCTTTCAAATGAAAGCTAAAACAGTTTTAACATTGCAACGTTATGAAATCGGCATTTTTTGATTTCCATAGGCTGGCTTGGTGTGCCCATTTTCAGAAACCCATCTGAAGTGTGAAGATAAATTGTATCTTGATGTTAAATACCATTAACCAAGATGTACCATAGTCATTGGGATTCTAAAAATCCCCACCAGCCAATTTGTTGCATTGAATATTGCCCTTAAATACGTTACATAGCTCACACTGAAACAAGTTTATTATTATTTTTTTTTTTTACCCTTTTGGTTTTGGATACATTGCTTTTTTTATTCTGCAACACGTGGCATATACCTCCTTCTCCTTTGTGTTGAGCTGATTGTAATCATTTAAATGGAAAAGAAAAAAAGTTTTGTTAAAGGGACAATATAATGTTCCTGACACCATCACTATAGAAGAATGTATATTGAAGTAATCTGTGAGTACTTTAATACGCAGTCTTCCAAAACGAAATCTCATGCATTTGCAAAATGGTCATTACAAACACACTGGCCACGCAGCATTCATGTGCATTAAAGTGCATATGATGGCTGGAGTGTTCCTTTCTTTATGGTCAATATACTATATGAGCTGTAGTTCCCCAACAGCTGGAAGGCTACCCTGCTTTACTAGACCCATAGGAAAATGTATTTTGCATATGCATTTTCTTACAATGTATAGTTCTTTGCAGATTACACAAGGGCTTTGCTTGTAAAATGCAGCCAAAAGCCGCAGTGACTTACATAGATTTTTTTTTATTCTTCCAGCAAATTAACACTGAAAATCATTCAAGGGAACGGTGTGTGTCTTGATCTTTATTTTGTTAATAGAGAATTTTATCTGCGTTTACTAAAGCTAAATCTTTATTCTTTACTCTTTTCATTTCATGGGCCAATAAGTAGCGAACACAGCAATTTAGAACATTGACAATTGCATCTATTGTTGCAGAGAGGCTACTTAAATACCTGTCAATTAATGGGTAGTCATTTAGCTGGCGTTCATATATTTCAAAGCATCACTTTTCTTGTTTTTATTTAAAGAAAGCCAATTACATTTATTTTTCTTCGTTAAACAGTGTTCTCCAATATTAAACAATCTTTTAAATTAGTGCAAAATTATTTAGAATTTTTTTGGACTATTTAATGATCTAAGATGAATATATTTCTTTGAGCATTAAAGAAAGTAAGATTATGTATTAAAAAAGTGATTGTGGTGAAAATTTGAAAATTGGCTTATTGGATAGAAACCAGGTAGAATGGAATGTTCCTTCGGATCCAATAGCAATAAAATTATCTAACATCACCATAGCCTTTTACATTGTAAATTATTGTCTGGTAGAGTGTATTTTATGTATATGTTTATTGTACAGTATTATGCTTTATTATTTGTGCTTTATTCAGAGAGTTCAATATTCATGCTTTTATTTGTGTAATTTAACCAGGGCTCATCCAGATATTAGAAAAAAAATTAGGTTACAATTTTTAAGAAGTTGGTTTAGAAATGCAAAAGTAGATATTTGAATACAGTTCAACTAAGAGGAGTTTATTCACTAAGCTGTGAGTTTTAAGGGACTTTTAAGATGATATTCAAGAAATCTGTTTTGTTTATACACTGAGACACTTCTGCTGCTTGACAGTTACATTGGGGCTGTTGCCGATTTATGTACGCCATATGGTTAGTTTTTAAACAAGCTTGTTCTGAGTAGGAGAGACTCCTCTACGCAAGGTAAACCTGCCAAGAGACTGTATATACCTGCATTAATCTGTTTACTTTGGTCCTGCAAAGTCTGTCTTATTGGCATTCTGAGATATATATAGCATTGTAACGCGAAACACGATTTAGAGATACTTAGTATCCAAATATAAAAATACAGCTCCTGGTTTACGCTTGTTTCCCAAGTAGATCATTCTGTTTATGCTTGACCATATCCCAGTGGAAGCTGAAGCACATTTGTAGACTGTGTGGGTTAAAGCTGAAAGAATTATGTCTGTAATCGATTGTTTGAAAATTATGTCTGATGTGAACAGAGTAGATGCCTTAATTGACTTGCAAAAATGGTCCAGTCAGCAGACCCATTCCAATGGCTTTCAAACTTTGCACCAGAATCACTTTCTTATGTGAAAATGAAGTGATATTAGCCACTCGATGTACTGCACTTATTAGATTTTCTGTCTCATATTGTCAAACAAGACTGTTCTTTGGGAAGACTAAGGGAGCTACCACTATAGCGCTCTCTCTCACTGAGTCTCTCTCACTCTTTCACATTCATTTATCCACTCACTCACACGCTCACTATCATTCACTCTCTCTCGCACTCTCTCTCTCTCACCCTCTCCTTTGTTTCCTTGTTTTTTCTTCTTTTGGCATTCGGTTTCTTGGGGAACTAGAGCAAGCCTAGCTTGGCCTTGAAAGTGCATTGGAAACTAAATACATTTTATGACGATAATTATGAATAAACTTTGTAACGGAATTGCATAATATGGTTTTCTTGAGTAAAGACTGCTCTTGTTGAATAGTAATTGTAAAAGTAGCAGAATAAACATCTCTTTCTGTTCTGGATGGTAAAATGCTAACATCAGTGAATTTGATTAACTATATGTCTGTGAAAATCCATGTTTGATGTGTTGAATCTATTTATAATATATCAATAATTTGCAAATATCATTTAAAATAGTAAATTTAAATACCAAATTTTAGAATGTATGGCCCTGTGCATTGCATGGTTAATTAGTATTTAAATGGTAAGAATGCTGATGGTAATATTTATTTTTATTTGTATTGTTTATATGTATTTTAATATGAAAATACACCAGGATCACAACATTGTATGAAAAACAGAATACATAATTTCAATTTTGTGGAAAAACAAAAATCAATTGGTTTGTAAAACGTGTTTCAGAAATATGGTAGGTATATTTTATTAGTTGTGGTACAGTTCTTTTTTTAAATAACATACTTTACATGTTGATGTTTTTTGTGGGGGATGCCTTATGAGCTTTCATCTGCATTCTTTCCCCCAGTGCGAAGCCTTGAGATTCATTTTAAGTAACATAGACATTTTCAAAAATAATAAAAACATTCTAAAAGATAAAAAAAATAATCTGTTTTTTGTTATTTCTTGCAGTGGAGGAATCTGACATCATTGATCTTGAGAAACGGTACTGGCTCTTGAAGGCACAGTCTCGGACAGGACGATTTGATTTGGAAACATTTGTCCCTTTGATTTCACCCCCTATCCATCAGTCTTTGAGTGAAGGTATCTAATATAAGACAAACATACAGTCATTAGTGATCAGTTTCAAGCCCTGACATGTAGTTTAAAGGGAGACACTGAATGTAATACTGGTGTTTAAAATAAATTACCCAATGTATTAAGAAAAAGGGGTCAAGGGCCATCAGTAATTATAAACACTGACATTTTTAACCTTCAAATGAAATTGTCTCTAAACCTGCCGAAAGAAATGTAAATTTCGCAAGGTGATTGGGAAACTCGGCAAGTGGGTGGAAGATTTGTTAATAATGATATTAAATTAAATGTACTCATTTTCTATTGCGAAATAATGTCTGTTTTAATCTTTGTATTTCAGGGTTATTTAATGCCTTTGATGAAAACCGTGACAATCATATAGACTTCAAAGAAATTTCGTGTGGGCTGTCTGCATGTTGTAGGGGACCTTTGGCTGAGAGACAGAAATGTAAATATGCATTTTTCTCATATATGAACCACATATCGTTTAGATAAAGATATTTGACTGGCTTGTAAATGGTCTGTTCATAATCGGTTTACCAAACTACAAAATAATCAAGGACTAATTGTTGGACAAATCAGATCAGTAAAAATTATTGACTTACCAGGGGTGCGGGTAACACGTGAAATATGTGCTAGTAGTATGTTTGGGGGCAATAATATTTACTTAAAAGATGGGATGAACAAATCAGAAAAAGTTACACATCTAATATTTCTGTGTCTCTAGTGACACATGCCATGCCTACTTCATCATCTCCCCAGTTCTGCATTGCCCACATTATCATATTGGTACTTATATCTGTCTATTCACTATAGATTTAGCAATGCATCATTCAGGGCTATCTGAACACTTTAGCTTTCTTGGAAACCCCTTAGTTTCTCCTTTCTCTCTCTCCTCTTGTCTTTTGTGTTTGGCAGTGTTTGGCAATGCATAGGTACCGAGGGCCACTGGTCTCCTTCCTAAAGTACTAAGCTCCAGGACGGAGGTAGTGCTAGTGGACAGCTTCCTTCATATGTTCCACAAATCAAATATAAATACTTAAGTTATTAGATAATGCACTTTTACCCCAGACATCCATGCGTTACGACTGAAACTACCTAACAGCTGTCTGGAACACCACTCGTGCAGGTGAAGTGTACAGACTTATAGTTAGTTGATGGTCTTAGTCTTGTGTGTTCGGCTGCACTTGTTATTTTGTAGGTGCAGGACGTCTGCGGTGACCCATTAAGCAAGACATGCTGCCGTTTATAGTCCGTAAGGTTTTCTACCGCATACAACAATCCATGCCACTCACTCAAGTGTACATTTGTTCTTTTCTAATGGAGGAACATCTCAGAAAACATTCCGTACTCTGATAATCAATGTCTTTTGGTATTTAAGCACTATTGCTTTCTTTAGCCGATACAATTTTGTTTGAATGTTTTTGAAAAAGTGCATGCATTTCATAGTTTTCTTTTTATCTAATGGCATATTTCTGCTTTCATAACTTAATGGCCTTTTCTTTCATAATACTGGGGAAATACATGGCGCTTTTGTTCTTTTTCAACAATTTTAATGTCCCTTTACTTTTACGACAATTGTTCAAGCAGACTAAACATATTTATATCATGTATACAAAAAACAAAATACTGTCTGCGCTTCTCACCCTAATAAAGTTGGCAACAAATATATAAACATAATATAAATGAGAGGTTTTGGTTATATGAATTGGCCAAAGCATAATTAAGCTCACCCGCCACGTCAAGGCACCCTCTCAATAGGGTGAGAACCTACTCTCACCTCCTACATAGTGGGCACACAAAGCAGTTTTATACTGCTACCTAAACCTTATTAATGTATTGGGGGAGGTGCAATTAAACCTCCTCCCATTTGACCCCTGGACAGCAAGCTGCAACCAGACTGATGAGGAGCCAACAACCTCAAATATGTGCAAACAGGGAAAAGAAAAAATGTCGGTGCGCTAAGCTAGTCACAGGCTCAAATAATACAAATGTATAATATGAGGCCTACCGAACAGTGTGAGCATGCTGCAAATACAGTGTGTTGGCTGTACAATGTATACAAAAAACAAAATACTGTCTGCGCTTCTCACCCTAATAAAGTTGGCAACAAATATATAAACATAATATAAATGAGAGGTTTTGGTTATATGAATTGGCCAAAGCATAATTAAGCTCACCCGCCACATCAAGGCACCCTCTGAATAGGGTGAGATCCTACTCTCACCTCCTACATAGTGGGCACACAAAGCAGTTTATACTGCTACCAAAACCTTATTAATGTGTTGGGGGAGGTGCAATTAAACCTCCTCCCATTTAACCCCTGGACAGCAAGCTGCAACCAGACCTCAAATATGTGCAAACAGGGAAAAGAAAAAATTTCGGTGCGCTAAGCTAGTCTCAGGCTCAACTAATACAAATGTATAATATGAGGCCTACCAAACAGTGTGAGCATGCTGCAAATACAGTGTGTTGGCAGTATTTTGTTTTTTGTATACATTGTACAGCCAACACACTGTATTTGCAGCATGCTCACACTGTTTGGTAGGCCTCATATTATACATTTGTATTATTTGAGCCTGAGACTAGCTTAGCGCACCGACATTTTTTCTTTTCCATATTTATATCATACTTTTATAAGGAGCAGTTTAGGGGACAAAATGATCAATGATGGGCAATTGGCTGGAATATCTCTTGGTTTCCGTGGTGATTGTTCATCATATAACTTTTTTTTGGAAAGTACAACCCAAAGTGTGTTTCAATCTGAATGATAAACTCTTCATGTATGGTATCACTGGTACTATGCAGCTGGGAGAAATCTTTCTGTATTGCCTTATTCTCCCTCTTTCTGTTAATAATCATTTTATATGTGTCATCAGTTTGTTTCAAGGTATTTGACATAGATCGGGATGGTGTTTTGTCACGGATTGAGTTGGAAGACATGGTTCTTGCGCTTCTGGAGGTCTGGAAGGACAACCGCACCGATGCCATACCAGTAAGGCCTATATCTTCTATAGACTTATGTCTGAGATACGAATCAAACGTTCGCTTTAGCTAGGAACCTTCTGCAAAGCATATTTAAGTGCATTTTTAAGATTTGATTCAAGGTCGTACTGGTAAATCTCCAATAATGTACTGCAGCTTTAATAAGTAAATTGTTGAATGACTGGAGATGGAATCCCAGCTTACATTTAATAAGCTGAGTGTTTCTATATACTGATTTACCAGGTGTGGTGACCAAAATGTTGTAATAGTTTTGGAAACTCTAAAGAGGAATCGTAAATAGAATTAAATGCGGTGTTGTCTACAGTAATGATGCTTAGCATTGAAGAACATTTTGTTTCATTTTCTTTTCAATAAACTTCCTTAATTTGCAGCCATTGTGTTCAGTCGTGTAATATTTTGACTTTCCTAAAAGGCACAACCGTTCTCTCTTTGAACATTTCCAACTAATACTGAAAGCTCTTTGTTTTCTGTTGACAGGAATTGCAGATGAATCTTTGCGATATCGTAGATAATATTTTGAAATCCCATGATACAACAAAGGTAAGGAGGCAGAGAAGTAAACATCATCATTTTAGGTGTGTTGTGTGTGTTAAACACGTAAGCATGAAGCACTGCCGTTGTACAGATCTGTCAATCCCAGAGAGTTCTCCATTGCTTTGATGAATTAATTGTGAGGAAAGAACATATAGTGATATTTAATGATGTGTAATGAACAAAAATGAATACAAAATATTCTGTTATTAAAACCGTTTAAGGTGGCAATACTAGCAATAGAAACAACATTGGTGGGCTAAAGCCTTTAATGTTAATGACGGTTATTATGAGTAAATAGGCATCTTATGCATGTATTTAGCATATGGTAGCTCTGTGATTTGTAAAGTTTATCCTTGGCCTACTACTCCCTCTTTTCAGCCCTCCTTTTCTTTCAATTACCCATTCTTCTCCCTTTGATTGTACGCTCACGGGCCATAAGTCTAGATGGCAGGGTTTCTCAACTCCTGATGTGTCTGTATATGTTAATGTATATTTGTTATGTATGTGTTAACTGCCCCACTTAAATTGTACAGCGTTGCATAATTTGTGGGCGCTTAACCCCTTCAAGACCGGGGCGTACCTGGTACTTCCTGGTCATACGTCACCGGGACGTACCAGGTACATCATTGATGATGTGCGATCCAGCGTCGCTCTGGACGCTGGGATCGCGAGGGGCAGCTGCTACTGACCGCTGGGTGTCCCCAGCGATCCGTAGCAGCCACTCCCCCTCAATTCCGTGCACGTGATCGCTTTGAAGCGAATCACGAGCACGGAATTAAAATATTTTTAAAAAAAACCTGCTGTCTTCGAGGGAAGACACAGTATGCAAACGCCGGTCCTGAAGGGGTTAATGAATACAAAATAATAATAATCTCGAGATCCTGTAATACATTAAAGTCAATGCTGATATCTACCTTGTGTGTCATAGGCCGGACAGCTTACGCTGGAGGACTACCAGATATGGAGTGTCAAAAGTGCTCTTGCCAATGAGTTCTTGAACCTGCTTTTTCAGGTAAAGTGTTTCTACTTGAAAGATGCTTACATCCATTGTATATACAAGTATTGCTTCAAGCATAGAGGTGAACAACTACAAAATAAAGTCTTTTATATTCATCAGAAGAAAGAAGTAGCATTTCTGTGCCTTTTATTCTAATATGTGTTTATCTTGAGGCCTCATATATATATATTTTTTTCTTTCACTTGGCTTTAAGTTTTGTCTTTTGGCTTAACACAGTAGCTTCTTTCGTCTTGACCTGTATTATTATATTAACAGTGTCTGTTATACCAGCACATTTTGTATTGTGAGCTTCCAGTTCAAGGGCTCTATTAAACCCCATCTGGCGCAGACTTTATTCAGGACATATTGGTCTGCTTCTTGGGTAACAATTGGTTTTTATTGGGGATTTTTTTATTGGCCTGCTTGGTCCGCCTCTTTCAATAATACTACCCTCCGCATCACATTCGTGTGTCAGTGGTATGGATGCGTTCACCATGACACTAAAAGAAGTGGCGCTGGGAGTGTGTGAATGGCTGCTTTTAATGTTTCCTTAGCAGAAAACCTGACAGTGCAGCCTGACCACAGTCCAGAAGCAGCCACCAGGAAAGCGGACAAGCAGCAAATAAGTAAAAAGATGCTCATTCAGATGAATGGAAGTTTAATTTGGCTCATTTCCCCTCCAAAAAAACTGCCACCTCTAAAAATCTAAAGAAATAATGAAAAGTAGAATGGAAAAGGGCACGCAAGCTAAACAAAATCTATAATTAGGTGAATTTTGAATGGCATTTAGCGAACTACTGGCTTCATCCCTCTTCTCTCGTTATGCAAGTTAATACCAAGTCCTAGGCGTAAAAGGCCACGGCATGCAACAACAGCTGTGTTTTCATCATTGATTACTCGGTCAGCTCATTAAGTCTTGTTGAAAATGTTCTCTTGTCCGGATAACTGTCCAGTAGAAGCCCAAATCAATCACTCACGAGCTATTACCCATAGTCAGCTGGAGCAAACAGATACCAGCGAAAAATTAGAAAAAAATATATATATATTTAGAGTGCCAAGTGCTGAAATTCATCCATTTTTAGCCTTCACATGCCATTATGGAAGGATGGTCTTTTTCGTCCAAATCCCTTGTAACAAATACCGAACATACAGGTCAGCATTCCTGCCTCTGTGTGTCTTCTTGCTTATTGATGAATGTGTATTGGAAGATATAGTATTCCAGCTACCTAAGGATCAGTATGGAATCCCAGACCAAACAACAGAATGCATATGTTTAGAAGTGTACGGCCAGTGACCAAGTGGGCAATAAACCACATTTGTGGGAGTTTGCAAAATAATGCACAAAAGGAGAGCACACGCCATAGTACAAATGCTCCTTATCTTATAATTCACAATTGGATGTATTGTTTAGCCCAACAATAGATAGCATTTATATACAGTAGAATTAGCATCTTGTGGTATTGCAATATCAGTACTCATTTTTCTTATTTCACAGCATTTCTTTTGTGTCTCTATATAAATACACACACACACTCACTCGCCACTTTATTAGGTACACTTGTTCAACACAAATAGCTAATCAGCCAATCACATGGCAGCAGCTCAATGCACTTAATGCACTTAGGCATGAAGACATGGTCAAGACAACTTCCTGAAGTTCAAACCGAGCATCCGAATGGGGAAGAAAGGGGATTTAAGTGACTTGGAACGTGGCATGGTTGTTGGTTCAAGACAGGCTGGTCTGAGTATTTCAGAAACTGCTGATCTACTGGGATTTCATACACAACCATCTCAAGGGTTTACAGAGAATGGTCTGACAAAGAGAAAATATCCAGCGAGCGGCAGTTGTGTGGACAAAAATGCCTTGTTGAGGTCAGAGGAGAATGGTCAGGTTCGAGATGACAGAAAGGCAACGGTAACTCAAGTAACCTCTCATTACAACCAAAGTATGCAGAATACCATCTTTGAACGCACAACACGTCGAACCTTGAAGCAGATGGGCTACAGCAGCAGAAGACCACACCGCATTCCACTCCTGTCGGCTAAGAACCGTAAACCGAGGCTACAATTCGCACAGGCTCACCAAAATTGGGTAATGAAAGACTGGAAGAACGTTGCCTGGTCTGATGAGTCTGGATTTCAGCTGCGACATTCAGATGGCAGGATCAGACTTTGGTGTAAACAACATGAAAGCATCGATACATATCCTGTCTTTTATCAGGCTGGTGGTGGTGGTGTAATGGTGTGGGGACGTTTTCTTGGTGCATTTTGGGCCCCTTAGTACCAATTGAGCATTGTTAAAACGCCACAGCCTACCTGAGTATTGTTGCTGACCATGTCCATCCTTGTATGACCACCAGTCTAACCCGGTAGTAGCGAGGTGTACCTAATAAAATGGCCAGTGAGTGTAAATATATATATATATTTATCACACATACATACACTCTAACAGGCCTGACCTGACACTAGGAAAATACAGACAGCAAAATAAGAAAACAGAGTACTGATACTGCAATGCCACTAAATGCTCATTGTTAAAAGTGAAAATTTGTCCGACATCCATTTTAATTTTATATTAAAAATATTAAATACCACATTTAATACAAGAGAGGGATTTATTTTAGGGGTTGTCATTAGAGATGGGGCATTTTTAACATGTTATGAACCTATTGTTGTATAGAAAAAAAAAGTACTCATGTCCACAAACATTTTGTGCTCCTGGAAAAAAGGGAAATTAGCAAAGGAGCGTGGGATAGAAACATTTGAGTCCTAAAAAGAATACTTGGGAGTATTCAAACTATTCACTTAAAACAATGGTAATTAGAGGATCTAGGTGTGCTATGGCAGGGCTCTTCTTGTAGTAGTGGCCAATGTTTGTTGCATTTATTACATTTTATTTTAGCGCACCCTGCAAGTTGCAGTGAAATCTGATTGTGGCCTCTTGTTTCATTGTCACAAGAGCTGGGGAGGGTTTTCACCTTACAGATTTCACTAAGCAATATAAAAGACCTGCATGACATGCTTGTGTTCTCCTGAGAAATGTTTCATCTTGAGTACATCTAACCTTTTCTGCATATAATAAAATTAAATTAAAAAATATCTAGTAATTCCACAGTTTGATTTTCCTCAGCTTGTATTCAGTTGTTTCATAGTTTCATATTTCTGTCACCGATTACTAGTAATCAAAGTATGCTGCTAATTTTTCAGGTGTGCCACATCGTCTTGGGTTTAAGACCTGCGACGCCAGAGGAAGAAGGACAGATCATCAGGTAGCATTATCCCCATTAATGTCCGTGTCCAATGCAAATCCATTTCAACTAAGCGTTTTCCATGAATTTAAATATTGCTATTGAACCTGCAGAGGATGGCTGGAAAGGGAAAGTCGACATGGCCTTCAGCTCGGTCACAACTGGTTCCTCATCTCCATGCAGTGGTGGCAGCAGTGGAAAGACTATGTCAAATATGTGAGTACAGCTAGATCCTTGTTTGAAATATTGCAATTAATGTATCAGTGAATGATGTCCTTCTGTCAACAGAGAATTTCAGGTATTCCCATCCCTCATCTACTAGTAGCATAGTTTGCTTGTGGATGTCAGGTGTCTCTCTCTTGTTTCTCGCCTTTTCTGGAACTGGAATACTCTTGTGTTCTGGCAATTCAGCGACCGTTGACGAGTGATTTGAAAACACTGACGTGTCTGTACATTTACTGCTTTGTTTCCCAGTGACGTTGACATCAATACAGCTACTAACGAATTGAGCAACATCTAGTGCTCTCCAATTAAAACAAAAACCGAATTGTGGCTTAATTAGCCAAGTTGAACGGCTTGTCAGTTGAATGAGTCAAAATGTGTTGTGATATATTAACGTAATTAGGCTCTCACGATGCATTTTCTTGATATATGTACTGTTGCCATCACTGACAATTAGACATCAATTTTATTTTAAAAGGCTTTATGTCCTGGCCTTGATGAGAAAGTGATTTTGTATTAGTGAGCAATCGGTTATTCCTTGTATTATATTACATACAATTTTTCTTAAGGCAAGCTTTTGACTATGTGGACTGATGCCATTCATATCTTGCTGTATAACTTTAAAATATCTTTTTTCTAAAAGTGTTTGTGTATTGTTTTATTGAAGGCATTGTTTCACTTGAGTCTTTAAATGCTATAGAAACATCTGAGCCCCCCTGGTCAATCTTCCAGTCAACAAAAATATAAAAATATGAAATTTCAGACAAGAAACCTGTCTGAAGAACCTAAGAACCACAAGAATGTCTTTTTAGCTGGGAAAGCCCTAAGTGCCAAAGGCCATAAGCAAACAGAGATTTAGTAGGGCTTATGTCCATCCGCAACGAATGGATTATACAAAAGTTATATTCACTAGCCAATTGCCATTTGCAAGGAGAGTTGACAATCTCTTCTCCCTGATATCACTGCATGATAAAGGGTCAACCTCAGTAAAGATCCTCTGCATTATACTGGTCCAGCTCAGGACTTCTTGCAAGGTTAAAATGGGTAGATTCTCCGAATGTCAGCTCGTTGGTTTCTTGTAGAAGAAGCTCACTGAGGTTGGATGTTTACAATATACCGTACAATGGTGGGAAGTTCAAATGGTCAACTTTCCTGCAGATTTCCACATTAGCGAATATACCCAAAACGCCCAGGGAAGACAAGACTATTTATTTTGATACTTTGATGGAGCCCCACATTAAGCAGCTGATAAGTCTACCCATTTTAAGAGTTCTCTCCTGCATACATGGAAACATGGACAACTTTGTCTGTGTTACTTAATGAGATTACATATTGGATTCCAGAAGTAGTTCAAAAAAATGTTCCAAGGTTGGAAAATAAAAAAACAAAATAATGATCGAAAATGTCAATATAATTATGCATACGCTTTAGCCTAACAGAAGCCATGAAATCTGCTAACCAGATGTATTCATATATTTTTGTTAATGTTTTACTACTGCAACACACTAGTTTACATGCACAACAGGGAATAGTATAGAATTTGTCAATTCCAGGTATGCATTATCCTTACCACTTATTATAAATATTTGATACATATAAAAAGGGTTGTTTTTGTTTTTTTTAAAGTGATACTGGCCTTTTTAGGATGATTATAAATTAATTGTAGAGAGATATTCTTGGATGCAAAATGCTATCCTACTTACTCTTTCAGTTACAAAGCTTAGCCAATACTCGTTTGAAATGCTAATGTTCTTCCTACAGAGAGATTTTGTACAATTTGTGTTTGTTTTCTTTAAAAAGAAATTGTCATCTGCGAGTATTGAGATAAGCTATGATGTGTACCCTGGAACTAGGACAACTTTTAACCAATTTATCATGTAGGCAAAGTATTCTGTGCATGCGGTATGTTTAATTGAACTATAGATCCCAGTTGATACAATTTCACGGCCAGTTTCTTTTAAGGCACTGAAGAGGCTGCCAGAGATGGCGGAGCTTTGAATGACAGTCCTAACTTACTGGGACTGACTGAGATGGTATTCATTAATTACAAGCGACATTAAACATTAAAATGAAACTAAACCTTAAAGTAACCAGCTCATGTTATAAGGTTTGGAACAGTAGCAGCTTAGCCAAAAAAGACTGCTCTTTTAAATGTTACTCCATAGTGACCTTATTGATTGCGATGGGCATATTGTATTAAAGGATGTATTCAAGAAATCTGAATTAGTTTGGATAGGGTTTGGCGGCATGGCATAGCCCCTGTCACAGTGCACTCAGCGTGATTGAAGGGAAGTCCCTTTGCACAAAATATATTTCTGTATACAATAACATAGGTTAGTACTGACAGGAACCTAGCTGTATCTACAGATCAGTTGACTGCCATTGTTCGTCATGTGGGATTTTGGGTGGCTTTCTTTCTACAATCACCACACTTAACGGCTATGCTACGTAGCCCCTTCCTACATATACTTGCACTAGTCAAGCGTGGGTGATTAACAATGAGCCATTGTATAGTTTACCACAGTCTTATTATTAGCCTTAACAAAATATGTCTGCCGCATTCTAAGGAGTGCATGATATGTTAATATGCTTCGTGTATTGTGCGGACTGCTCACAGTGCAGTTCCCCAATCTGTACAAATGGACAAATAAATATGCCCACGCTATGAAAAGATTTCCATTATCGTTGGTGGCTTCAGTGGCTGGTAGTGGAAAAAATTGGTTGTGATTAACCTGGCCGTGTTGGATATGAGTTGTAGCTTTGCACACTATCTCCCATTTTAATTACCTATAAGGATGTGTTTAGTTATTCATATTTATAAAACACCAGCATACACAACATATCTACGTAATTGCGAAGAGAAAGACAAACCTTATGCAGGCACTGACCAGTAGAGCGACACTTGGGTATTGCAATGAAATATTTGTTACTGTTATGCTAGCAGAAGAATACTCAGGAGAGCCTTTAGTATGTTTTGAATAATAAGTCATTGATTCACAGATGGTCTCTTTAATTTGAATTTTTTCAGACTAGCAAAAAAAATAATGCACTGAACCCATTTTCGGTATTTTTGTGTAGGTTACAACATCTCATTGCCTGCATTTTTTTTGATTTATATTTCTTTTATTTATTTTTTTATTTTTTTAGGAATCATCTAAACCTGTTGTCATTGAACCTTGCCCATTGTTAAATGGTAGTCGAAACTCTCTGGGAGCTTCTTCATTGGATCAAAGGGAAGATGACAGGACAGGAGGTGGCATGCATACTACTATAGAAGACAGATCTTCAGATAACATATCTTCTGCATCGGAAGCTTCAGAGTCAACTACCAGCAGTAAGAACAAGGGCTGTTTTCAAGCAGAGCTCTTATGCTTTGTTTAATTTGAGATGAAGCCCATGGGGAAATGTATTTTCCATTACAGAACGCAGTAGAAAAAGATGGTCGAAAATCAAATAAGATGGCTATAGATTTTTGTTTCATGAGTAAGTGGCTGGATCCCTAAAGCCTTCATCCATTTACTCACAGACGAATAGTGCATTATAGATTTGCCCTTGAGCACAGGTAGGATTCCACTGGCTTGTCTGCAATATTGGAATCACCTTGTATAGCAATGTCAGTGTGTAAAAAAGGGCCTGAAAAAACTTTCTTTCAAAGAAAAAAAATATTTTTATTGTAACACAGATATAAAGATTATTCCTTCGTCATGGGAGTTGTTGATCACACTGAGAGGGGCTTAAAGTAATGTGCGCTATGATTGCACCTTTGCAGTAACCTCCAGGAATGGCCAAGACACAAGTGGTGCATCAGTTGGAAGGAGAGAGGCTGCCAGATTACTTTGTGTGCAATGGTAGGGTGGGGCTGTCAGCCCATGCTGTGTGTAGGCCATAGAGAGGGCTGCTGGATGGTATTATGTGCCAAAAGGAAGGGCTCCCAGATCGTGTTGTATGTATGGAGTAGGGCTCCTGGATAATAATGTTTGCAGGGGAAGGGGCTACCACATTATTTTGAGTGCAGGGAGGAGAGGTGCTGCCAGATGGTGTGTGTGTGTGTGTGTGTGTGTGTGTGTGTGTGTGTGTGTGTGTGTGTGTGAAGTGAAGAATCAAGATAAGAAAGAGAGAAAAAAGTCTTAATGGTGGGCATATATGCTAATTTGAGGTGATATCTATTTTAAGTAATTGATTTGTCACTTGGTAATAATAGGTATGTCACCACCTATTATAGGAGAAACATGTTGAGTGTCTGGACCTTCCATTTTGTTTTGGTTGTCCTGTACATTGTGCTGGGCTAGTTCGTATTGCTTTCTCAGGGATGAAAGGCAAGGGTGTTTAAAAAGTTGCGGTCAAAGTAGCTACTTGGAAAAGTCAAACTGATAATACATTGATGAAGATGTCCTTAATTAATAAAAGCATGTTCTCCTTATTTTCTAGACTTTCTTTATTCAACCGCGACAGGTGCAGACCTGTGCTTTGCACGTCAGCATAACTCTTCAGATAACAATAACCAGTGTATGCTCGGAGCCAATGGGAGCTCGTTTCTGCTTAATCCTCAGAAACCTGGAGCTATTGACAATCAGCCGCTAGTTATACAAGAAACTGTAAAGGTAAGCCATGCATCTGCTGGGACATTACTTTACATTGGCAGTGCTTTTATGTTGTCACTGCCCTTTGGATAAAAAAAAAATATAAAAAAAATTATGAAACTCGGTTTTAAATGTATATTTTTTATTTAAATAGGCTTACACGTAGGTATGGTAGCATAATGTGTTGTATCAAAATAGGGTTGAAAGATGATGTTCCACTTGGAGCACATTTCATGTTTTGTCTATCTAATGTCAGATAAGCAAATTTTAACCGTTTTATCTGCCATTTAACATAAAAACAAGACATATACGTCTAAGAACCCTTTCCTAATTGACATCCTTTTGTGATACATGATTAAACATGATTAAAAATAGTCATTGAGGCACACTTTATTTCTGGGAAGGGCCTGTGCATTATTTTATGTTAGGGATTATGTTTCTAATGCTGTATTTTATTACACAATGGGGGGATTCTACACAATCCACCATATGCATTTGACTATCACACCCCACACTAGTTGCCATGCAGGAGACACATGATATACTTACCACCAGTGGCAGGAGACCTTAGACCACATAGCAGGCAGGGAGTTGCATCTCTCCTGCAGACTCCCATGCCAATTGTCACTTCAGTAAATAAACACCTTTGTATCGACGAGTTAATATCATATCTTATATTTTTGTGTACCTCATGTATTTGTTTGTAGGTTCCTTCCTTGACATTGGAAGGGGGGCGTCTAAAACAAAGTCCCGCTCTCGTCCGTGGCAAAGATTATGAAATAGCGCCAGAGCCAGTATGGAGAGCCCTTTACCACTGGTATGGGGCTAATCTGTCTTTACCTCGACCCGTAAGTGACATGACTTTTCTTACTAGTGGGTATATCATAGATCCAAGTGTGAATAACTGCAGCTATTTTAAAATGACTTGACAGAATCCATCCATTGCCTGGGCCGGCAGCAAGATGTAAGGTGGCTTTATAGTTGTGAACTAGACACACAAAGTGGAGTATTCACTAAGTCATGCAGAACTGAACAATTCAGCTCCCTGACAATATAATGTCTATATGAATTCTGCATCAGTTCCTTAGCCTCATTATTCACATGAATCTCACCCTGTGAGCTCAGTTTACTAGTTTTGCTTACTCTTGTGCTGCACTCTCTACATGAAGCTCCCAAAGCATGACTAAGTCTGTATTAATGTATAAAATAACTACATTAGGGTGCATTTGCTAAAGCGGGAGTTGTACATTGGGCCTCCCTGAATTCAATCTTCATGAGGAAGGGCCAGGCCCACGGAGCTTCTTCTGAAAGAAGGTCAGAGATGACCCATTATAATGTATAGTTCTGTCAATCAGTGTGCAGGATCAGATCGGGCCTTGTGCAAGAGAAACTCAACAGAGATGGCCCTCCTGCTAAGTCTTCTGCCAACTCTCTCTTTGGTGGATATAATACTTAAGTAAAATAAGCGCTGTAGGTCTATAGATATAGATACAGAAATGTCAGGGGAGTTTTTTTGTCACCGATGACCTGTGTAACTCTCAAATGGAAAAGTAATATATTGCATTGTAGAACAGCTTGTTTTAGTCTAAATGATGTGACAGTTTAGACCCCCTACAAATCATTGGTAATTTGTGCAGCCAATAAGATAACTTTGTGCTTTGCCTCATTTGGATTCTACTCAAAGAGAAACTGATATAGGAATGCCAGTTGTAAGATCACTACTCATCAACTTTTGGCTAGTACGCTCTAGATCGGTCATTAGTTTTGTAACACTTTAATTGTGCATTACAGTTTAATTATGTATTAAATAGCTATAATATAATATTAGTTATTATATTTCAGGGAATATGTGCATTAATGAGGTCAAAACATAACTGATTAGTTTTATTGTCTTGATATTTTTTATTTTTTTTTAGGTAATTAAAAACAGCAAAACAGATCTTCCAGAATTGGAGCTTTTCCCGCGCTATTTGCTTTTCTTGCGGCAGCAGCCCGTGACTCGCCAACAGCAGTCTAACATCTGGGTGAATATGGGTATGATGAGCCTCAGAATGTTTCCTCAGCATTTACCCAGAGGTAACGTAAGAATGCAGCAAGAATCCGGACAGAAAAAAATCTGCAGCTCTTCAATTGCATTTCAGAAAAACAATGGGGGCTTTTATCTAAGGTCATGCACAAGAATCTTCGGGGGAGGGGCTGAACAGAATAACAGAGTCAATTAACGCTTTCCAAATTCCAGCATGCCGACAATTTACATATTGAAATTAAATATTTCCTCTTGCGGACTACGGTCCTGTGCGGACAAAATACATCCTATGTTTTTCCCCCTTCTGATCTATAAATTATTTAGAACGGCCCAAACGCAATAAGCAATGGCCATTACTTTGATTTAAATGTTCTGTTAGCAGAATTTTTTCCCGACTGGACGAGTTATTATGATGGCTGTTGGAATGGAATAGTACCTAGTTAAAAAGTATTACAAGGCCCAAGATGGCCTCTTTACGAACCCGTGTCATAAAACATGATTTAACCACATCCCATTATATGGCCAACGTTATTGCATGGAAAGTGCACTCTGTGCCTTTTGTATTGATTCCTATAAAACGCAGTTCTTGTGCAGGCCATGGGGTTTGCTTCTTTCAACTCATTATTTTTATAGGTATATTCCTAGCAAACTTATAGTAGTATACCTGCTGGCCTCAAATCATCTTTTTCGGTAGATATCAAAATAATTGGGAGCTTGAGGATTTGTCCCACTTTTTTTTCTGCTGTGCACTAATTAATGTTAAATCAATCATTAATCTATTTTGATGGTATATGCTTTCTTGCTGTAATCTTACAACTAATCCTCTTACCTGTAATTGCTGAAAATTTGCTTTTTGTTTTGAAGGGGTGATTTGGTTACAGTGTGTGATACAACTAAGGTAACACTGTTGCTTTGCTACTCAAGGTGGCTTGTGCTTTTAATTGTAATTTAATCATTAATTTGGAGTAACAGTATTGCATGTTTTTATGTGATACATAAGTGGTCTGTTGTTTGCATAACAATGTAACTTTAGAATGTATTATCATTACCAGGCAACCACATTGGTCAGTTTCATTTACCAGTGTGAGTTGGGCATTATGTATAAAAGTCGTTCTGGTTTGGTTGCTATGGTAATAACATCACTTTTCAATCTCTGTTCCTCTTACCATCAAACATTATGAAGGGTCTAGACCTGAAATATGGTATATGCAGAGGTGGCATATATTCCGTAATTTAATTGGTTAGATCATCTCATTATGTTTTACTGCTGGGCTGGATTTGTTAGCGACGCCATCTAGGTCGTGGTCTAGAGTGAGGGTTGCAGCCCTCTATATCCAATCTAGGGGGCACATACATGCAGGAGCAAAGAGGGGGCTTAACTTACAAACCAACACTAAAAATCAATATATGTGAATGTATATATATATATCCACAATAGATTTATTAGTTTTGTTATTGGACTGTATACAAAATATTTAGTTATCTTCATGTTTATCCAGATGCAGAGAAACTCAAGTGTTCTACGCAATGATTCTTAAAGTGTAACATACACTCTTACAGGGACAGTGCTATTAAAAACCGTGCTTAGCTCTTCTTTTTCTTATACCATTTAAGTGCTGCTAGGTCAGCCTCAATGAGCGAAATGCACTGGGGATATACATATTGCACTTACACATTAAAAATAGTCATGGCTCATACAGAAACCAGAAATGTAAGCAGTGATGATTGTAATCCAGAGTACGGAAGGCGTGGCCATAGTAACCAACCCTTTTAGAGAAGCTTATGGCCTAGGGTGATCATGTCGGCCATGTTTTCCGGGACATGCTTAATTTTTACATATTGCTGACCAGCCCAGATGAAATGCTGCCCTGTAGTATGTGGGATGTATAGGCTTATGGAACCAATCAGTCAACTACAGGGCAGCACTTTATCTGGGCTGGTCAGCAATATGTACAAATATGTGTGTCCTGAAAAACATGGCGGTCACCCTATAGTGGCCATAGAGCCATGGCGGTAAATCCATTGCATTTATATTCATTGCAGGCATTAAATATGGTTCTACTTGAAAACAAGTGTGATTCTATATACCGCTAATTTGAAAACCAAATGAACCATCATTTTTATGGCTGCATTATTTTTCCTTTTTTTTTTTTTTTTTTGGAGTTGTTTGTCCTTAATTTCCTTTCTTGTCAATAAGAGGAGACAGCTGCTGGCAGCAGAGAAAAAAACCCTGCTACCAGTGATTAATCAGCTTAGCTTTGGCTCTGAAAGCTTGTAAAATCTTTAACTCTTTACTGTCCACCAGGACCCGTAAAGCGTAGGATTGTAATGCTTTCTGTGTACCTAGCAGCAATCGAAGTGACTTGTGAATGAAACCATAATCTCCTCAGTAGCCTCTCACTATATGAAGATTGATGCTCTTTTGAGATATCACTATTTCTTAGCCCATCGTCTTCTTGCAAGCCAATGCATCGTGTGATTTAGCTTCAGATTACAGTGTATTATGGTTGTGGAAAAAAAATCTTTCACTCAGCATTTCATTGCTAGTCTAGAGCAGATGCTCAGGGGTGATGTTTCTAAATCATTGAAGTAATACATCAGCTTTTCTGTGGCAGAGCGCCAAATCGGGAACATTCTTAATTGTTTCCAGGACAATAACTCATTGTTTAGAATTTTATATCTGATTTTGTACACATAACCCCCCAACATCCATTTTTTACATTGAACATAGATGTTGATCTGAAATTTTTCTTGTGCCAATTATTGACCGGTTTGACACTCTAATCCATACATTTACTTGCCCCGGTGCTGATCCTCCATCACAATTAGATATCCATGAACATCACAATATGAAGTCCTGCGAGTGCTCCTATTTTCTTCATGGATGGATATAATAAATGGTAACATTCTTTTTAACATATTTACATAAAAGGAAGGTATTATTCTGTTGGCAGAAAACAACTCATACACCCAACATAATTTAGGAATGTCATGGGGCAACACATGACCTTGTGAGGAGAACTATTACTCTCATGGATCATGGACTCCCAATATGTATCACTGCATAGAAATTGGTGCTTGCATTCATTAGTTATTTTAGTTTGGCTCTTCTATCTCATTTTCCTTTTGTTCTAACGGCCTCTACTGAAACCAGAAAGAGCAACAAGGAAACACTGTGCTATTCATGTGAGTATAAGCAGCCAATCACATGGATCCTTGCTGAACATTGCTCTTCAGCTAGCACACATGCAATTGGCTGCCACCACTCCCATTGAGTTTATAGGAAGCTCCACTCAAATTAACTTAAATGAGTGTGCTACTGAACCTGTACAGGAAGCATACTTAGGTATGCAAACGGAAGTACTTATGGCTTTCAGTAGAGGCTACTTTTCTAATGGATTTAATGATTACACCAGTTTGCATACAGCAATTTTTGTGTGCACTTTACATGGAAATAGGGATGAAGTGGTCCTTTTAACTTTAGCATTATTTACCGTAAATGAATTGATATTCATAAATATTGATTATTTTTGTCATTTCTTATTTCTCTAATCCATTACTTAACAGGAAATGTTCCCTCCCCAAATGCCCCGCTGAAACGGGTGCTGGCTTATACCGGTTGCTTCGGCCGCATGCAGACAATAAAGGAAATCCATGAGTATCTTTCCCAGAGGTTGCGTATAAAGGAAGAAGATATGCGTTTGTGGTTGTACAATAGTGAGGTAAATAAGATGCATGATGTCCAGGAGGCTGGGCTACGCAAGATGGCACAAAGACGTTAAGTAAATTCATGTACATTAGTTATGTACATTCAAGTGACAGTAAAGCCGAGGATACTTAAAGCAAATCTGTCACTTTTCCCAAATACTTCACTTGACAACTCAGTAAACATTAAGTAGACCTCTGTTATAATTATGTTTACAGACTAAGCATTATATATTTATTAGAAGACCAGTCCAGTCTTTAAAATTGGTCCTGCTATCTTAACTTCCTATTCTCAGGATCTGCAGTATTGTTCTTCCCAATAAAGTAATCCTCCTCCATTTGCTAGAGTTATTATACCTCTTTGGTGGAAGCTGATTCTGGCAGCCTTTGTAAGGACAGGGAAGGAGAAAGGGAGATAAATCCAACTCAGCTACACTGTTAGGAACTGGGTCCATACAGCTGACTGTAATGACTCAGAGCACCGAAAGATGGAGTTCAGGAGCTATTGAGCAGTGGCGGAGTTAGACAGGGCCTGGTGCAGGGCGACTGCACTCACCCGGGTCTTGAGCACCTAGGGTTGTGCAGCCACATACCAGCGCCCTGACATAGCAGCGAATGTTGTCCAGAACAGAGCAGAACTTGGAGATATCCTGCAGGCACCCTGGAGCAGGCATGAGACATAGCACTAGAATCATGTGCAGGATTCTGCAGGCTGGGAGTAGGGAAGCTAAGCAGAGTACAGAGGAAACATAGCAAGCAAGGGGGACAGAGTAAGGAGCATAACAGACAAGGCATACATAAATACAGGACTAGCCTAGGACTATGCGATAATAATTGGAGATTCCGTCACATCGTATGGCCATAGTATGCTTAGCTCACCACTACGCCAAAGTACTCCAATATACGGTAGGTCCTAGCACTAAACCCTGCCTACAGAGGTACTAAACATACTAAACATGAAATCTAAACGCATATCAGAGACATACCCGTAGACTGCAGACTGAGACAAACATAACAGGTGAGGCACACCTTATAAAGGAAACAGAGCTGAAGCAAAGAGCAGAACCCAATGACAGTCTTCAGGTGTAAGCATCGTAGCTTAGCTTGAGATACAGTATCTGCCATTAGCAGACTCCACCAATATGGACCCACCAGGAATAGGATGTTGGCAGCTGGGCATTATAGTTTGAGTGTGCCCAGCTCTGAAACATGTAATCAGATGTCAGAAAGTTGTAATATAAGTGCCTAGCATTTGGTATTGAACAATGGGGTCAACAGGCATTCCTGAAGTATATCAGCTCGGAGTGTCTGCTTCTGTGTTGTTTTTGTTTAATTAGTTCTTTTAAGGAAATAGTAAAATGATAGATCTGCCTGTGTCTTTTCTTCGCATGCTCAAACACTGAGATTATAACATTATAATAACAATTCTTCATTTGAAATGCTAAGATTTTTTTCTTTGTGTATGTTAATACCAAAAGCATTATTTTATCTTGATGAATTATTGTAACAAACACGTGTCCTGCTAGCACATACATAGGTGGGAATTCCGCTGAATCCCTCCATGCATTTTCAAGGAGGAGAAAATGTTCATTTAAAGGGGACACAGCTATCATGTGCATATGATGGCTGGAAAATCCCTGTAATTGCACGGTAATGCTTCTTTGCATAAGAATGCAGCGTGCGCATGGGTTTGACCTGCGATTAGTTCCAGAAAATATTGTGTTGACTATTGTTTTCCCTTTAATAGAATTATCTCACGCTTCTTGATGATGAAGACCATAAATTAGAATATCTTAAAATTCAAGATGATCAGCACTTGGTAATAGAAGGTATGTATGTGAAGGAGTTATTTTGTATACATATTTTTCTTCTTTCTTTTCTTTTTCAAAAAAAAAAAATTAAAAAAAAATGTCCCACTGATAGATTTGATTTTACCCACAATGAACACAGTTAATGTTTTTTTCTCGCTTCTCACCAATATTATAATAAATCCATGAAACACCTCTGCAGGTTATTTTTCCACATCAATGATTTGGATTTGAGCAAGTGAGTCTGTTTATACCAGTGTAGGTGATACCAAAACACAATGTTCTGTATTGATGGGTATTGTCACCTTGTATTCTGATAAAATAATCACAATATACACTTTTTTAACAGTCCGTAACAAAGATATGAGCTGGCCAGAAGAGATGTCATTTATTGCAAACAGCAGTAAAATAGATAGGCATAAAGGTAAGTTTTTAGGTAAGTCCATTTTTTTTTTACTTTGAAAAGAATTGCACACTTTAAGATCTTCATATCATATGTAATAGTAGTTTCTTAAAACACTAAAAGAGATTTTTACGGCGTTCTTAAGAATGTAACTTTCCAAGCTTCTCCTCGAAGGCAGTTTTGTCAAAAAAAATATAATAAAGCATAGCTGACCCTTAAAATTTATCAAATCCATTATCACTATTAGTGAAACGCATATAGGCATTAACAGATGCATTTGCATCCACTCACTGGATATGATCCATCTAATAATGCACCTTAGTGTACAATTTTATCATGGAATTGCGAAACATAAGGCAAGTCCGTACATCACACACGGTACCCTTATTGATATTCATTGGAATTAAGACTCTATAATGTTTATGTTTTCCAGTTCCCACTGAAAAAGGTGCCACTGGACTCAGTAACTTGGGGAACACTTGCTTCATGAACTCAAGTATCCAGTGTGTCAGTAACACTCAACCACTTACAAAGTATTTCATCTCAGGAAGGCATCTGTATGAACTGAACAGGTAATTAATCTAAAAAGGGTCACATTGTAAATTAGTACCAGTAATTAGTAAACAAAATGTTAAGCTGCATTTTTTTATGATCCATAATTGTGTAGCCTTTTACCGTAACTGAATTATCAAAATCTCATGAAGAGTGAGAATTTAGTAGCGGCTGATTTATATCTGTTTACTCACTACATGTATCTGATCATCCAACTGCTAATATTTAAAAAATAAATCTTAGAAATGAGTATCTACGAAATACTTACCTGGTAGTTAATCATAAAAATAGCTTGTTATTGCCAACCGTCTTCAAGTGCTTTATTTCTCTGATAATTTAGAACAAATCCTATAGGAATGAAAGGGCACATGGCAAAGTGCTATGGTGATTTGGTCCAAGAGCTTTGGAGTGGAACTCAGAAGAATGTGGCACCCCTTAAATTAAGGGTAAGAGGTTTAGGTTTAGATGTACGTTAAATAAACTTTTTCATTCCTATATATGTAAATGTAGATGTTAAACATGAAAACTATTTTTTTTGGTGTGGTTTAAATATCCCTGGGTGAATGTTATCCAACTAAAGTTTAAAAGCTTGCTCCTATATTGTTTCTCATGTACTCCCGTGTGTGATTGACTGTATGAATGTTTTATGTGGTCTTGTGACTGGCACCTGGTTGCCAGACTTACAGTTTATACCAAGAATATACCGTAATTGACATCTTTCTTTTTTCTTACGGTTGGGTCAGAAGATTATCTGTCTGTCCATAAATACTCTAAATATATTAAAGTATTGAACGTTGAATTGAATAAATGACCAGACTATTTGCTTGATCGGAATTTGAGATTAAAACCTCTTTTCTTATTGTTAAGAACAATTAAGAACCTTACTATTGTTTTGTTTGTAATATGGAATTGACACTGTACCTACCGATGTATTCTAAACTTGAGAACAAAATGTTTGAAAATGTAAATAAAATAAAGAGAAAACATAAAAACTATAAAGAATAAGAATGTGCAGTGTAGCATTCTCTATATGGCATCTCTAAGGATGCTGCTGTAGACAGAGAGGAAGGTATTTTTAACCAGTTTCTACCTAATTCCCACCAACCTACTGTGTAAGGTGCTATCTAGAGATCTTTATTTTAGTTTTAAACAATATGTAACTAATTTTCTGTCAGATTGAATTATAGTAATATAAAAATATATTCATATTTCATGTATATAGATGATATACAGATGTTCATTAATCTGTAAACATTTGATAAAAAAACAGAATCATGTTTAGGGGGTTTTCTAGGTAGAAAGAGGTAACTTAGCTCATTTTAAGAAGTATCCTTTTGTGTACATTGAACCCTTGGAAAAACATTGCTTTAGAGTCAATAAAAAGTTTTTGTCATGTATAGTTAGGGATGGTTGTGTTCATTTTCCTGTATTTTCTTTGCAGTGGACAATAGCAAAATATGCTCCCAGGTTTAATGGCTTTCAGCAGCAGGATTCTCAAGAGTTGCTGGCATTTCTTCTTGATGGTCTTCATGAAGACCTGAACAGAGTTCATGAGAAACCATATGTTGAGCTCAAAGACAGTGATGGTCGACCAGACTGGGAAGTTGCGGCTGAGGTAGGCAGTCGGTCTTATATAGGACGCCAAGCAGATGAGTGCATTCCCGTGCAAATAGATTTGTACAGAAAGTCATGGTTAAAACATGTAAGCCTGCTGTATTCACCAAATATTGATGTCATTAAATCAATAGATATTCAGTGTTGTTATGAATTGTGGAGTGTAACATATAATATAAGGCCAAATCTTGATTTACTTTCAGAATTGTAGAAAATAAGTGCTGTTTAATCCATTAAGTGCTTAATCAGTTTGCTAAATCCAACACATCTTTTCTTTTATTTTGGATTGGCTTTAGCAACCCCCTAGATGTCCACCTGTAGAGAGTTTTCATTGCTTGGAGGGACATCATTGCCCACTAAATCCTCTTTAACCATAGCAAACAGGAAGGCAGGAGCATATGCTTCTATAGCTGTAAACACCTTTATTCGGTATTTGTAGGTTGCCCTTTAATGTGACTTGTGGATAGCCAAATGATTCTGCTACAAACACTAGGACACCATATTCCTATTAAATTGGTAGAATAGGCATTAATGAACCCATCTCCTGCTCAACAACCCTGGAGTGTATCTGGAGCCTCCTACTTTTTTTGTTTTACTGTAACGGCATGACTGAAGTAATCATTTCCCAGAACAAAAATGAGCAAGCGGATAAAAACAGACATTTAGTTCTAAGAGTGCTCTACTGTCCATAATTATGTTGTGGTGTATTTTGAAAACAGTAGGTTATAATCGTATTTAATGATTAGCACTCTATATATATATATATATATATATATATATATATATATATATATATATTGCATCAAAAACAAAATGTGATGTGCTCTTATTTATCTGTTATAGGCATGGGATAACCATTTGAGAAGAAACAAGTCGATTGTTGTGGATTTGTTTCATGGACAACTGAGATCCCAAGTGAAATGTAAAACTTGTGGCCATGTAAGCGTTCGGTTTGATCCTTTCAACTTCCTGTCCCTGCCTCTCCCCATGGACAGCTACATGCATTTAGAAATCACAGGTCAGTATTTGGAATTATTTTTTTTTTTAATTTTAAGTTGATTGATTAATTCAGTGTTTGGCATATATCATGAAATATGATAAATAAGATATTATATATTATAATATATATATATATATATATATATATATATATATATATATATATATATATATTATGAGCCCTTAGTTTATGGATCATTTATTGTACATTTATTATCACTTCCAAAAACTGCATAGAAAATCAAAACGGCCTCTTTGCCAGGTAAATGAACCATAGTAATTAAAGAAAACCAACCTGAATCGCAAGTGAGTCATTACTGTACTAGTATATTTTAAGCTCACAAGGCCAAGGGTTTCGTTTTGTACTAGTATGTATTAACATGCATTCATCTTACTGTCGGATTGTATCTTGTCAATTTTAGTGTTCATTTTCACTGTCCCGCTATACTATTAAACTACAAAGTTTAGCTTCTGACCTTTTAAAAAAAAAATTTAGCACATGCTATCACAGAGCTCCAAGTATGAGTCATATAACAGCAATACTAAAAATACTATTTTTTTTAAAAGCAATGGAGTAAATTGTGTTATTTTGTTGGTTACCATAGGTAGTTTTGTGTCATACTTTTGGAAAATGGAACATATATATATATATATATATATATATATATATATAAATTAGGAATTCATATTTTAATATGCATTCAGTACGCTTCTTGTAGAAAACAAACCATATGCAAATAGGCTTTCATTTGGGTCCTGGAATGGACCCCATATGCATGTTAGTTACAGTTGTACGTTGTATTTAAATATGGTATTCCATCTGTTTTGTTGAAAATAACAGTTTTATAATTACATATTGCATTAGAAACAACCTTCTTGATACGGTTGAATTCCCAAAATGCTTGATTTAATTTTTGCTTTATTTATATTTTCTCAGTGAATGTTTTTAATTGAACCTTTTTTGATACATAAAAGGCCACTAATAGATTGAACGCATGTGTTGACATTGAAACAGAAGAAGTTTCTAAAAAGATCCTAAACTGTTTGCAACATTATAATGATCCATTGAGCGCTTCTAATTCATCATTTTACATATATATATATACCGTATTGGCTCGGATATAGGCCGCACTTTTTCCCCCCACTTTAAGTCTTTAAAGTGGGGGTGCGGCCTATATTCGGGGTCTAGCGCCCGACGCCCGGGACATGCAGTCCCGGGCGCCGGGCAGGCAGCGGGGTTAGGATACAGATCCCCCGCAGCGGTGCAGGGGACCTGCATCCTACTCCCCGATACGCTCAGACAGCCTCCCCTGCCAGCACTTCCCACGGGGGGGTGCCGGCCCGGACGGGAGGTTGTCTAAGCGTTTTACCTCTGGCCCCGCGCCTGACTTACCGGAGCAGACTCCCGGGTGTCTTGCGGGGCCGGCGGGGGACATCTACGCAATACGCGTATACAACTTCCGGTGCCGGCACATCCGGCACCGGAAGTTGTATACGCGTATTGCGTAGATGTCCCCCGCCGGCCTCGCAAGACACCCGGGAGTCAGCTCCGGTAAGTCGGGGGGCAGAGGAGGACAGTGGCAGCATATCTCGGGGAGGGAGGAGGACAGTGGCAGCATATCTCGGGGGGGGGCAGTGGCAGCATATCTCGGGGGGGGGACGGACGGACAGTGGTAGCATATCTCGGGGAGGGAGGACAGTGACAGCATATCTCGGGGGGGGGCAGAGTGGCAGCATGTTTTTTTGGTGCTTTTTTAAAGAAAAAAACTTTTTCTTTAAAAAAAGCACCAAACTTTTAGGGTGCGGCCTATATACGGGGGCGGCCTATATCCGAGCCAATACGGTATATTAAACATTTCTGCAAGTACATGTACTTGTTGCTCAAGAGTTTGCAGAAGGATATGATATAACGGCATGTGTGCTAATGGATTCTTGATGCTGCTTGCCATGTTTCTTAACCTGTTGAGAGGTGCTAGTGAAAATAGAAAAAAAATCATATCCACAACCACCAATACTTTTTCTCACTGTCATGTCACTGTGTCACAGGGTGAGCTGCATTTAGTAACAAATGATTGATAAAACTGCTTTATATTGTTTTTATATGTTTATTAAGTGACTGTATTTTAGACCTTCCTTTTACAACTGCACCTTACTATTATCATTCGAGTCCAATAGCTTTCAATCCAGCTGTCATAGAACCCACTAACCACTTAGAACATGGGTGTATTTCTGTTTCAGTTCAGGTTCATTATTAAAGTGTCAATTAAAGTAGTATTAAAGTGTCAATGTAGATGGAACAGTCTCTCAGAAGTGGTAGAGGTTAGCTGGGGACTGGTTAAGTACATAAATGCTATTTTTCTTACACAGGAAAAGGTCAACTCTCTGAAACTTTCTTCTAGGGTCACTAAGTAGAACAGGAAAGACAGAATCCATAAAAACCAGCTGGTGCTTCTCATAGTATAGTTAAATACTTTTGTTTTTATATTACACAACCATTCCCCAATAATAATTTTAACATTTGAAAGTAGTCAGTGGAATAATGTGCCTTTTTTCTTTTTTAGTGATTAAATTAGATGGTACGACACCTGTACGATATGGGTTGAGGCTAAACATGGATGAAAAATACACAGGACTAAAAAAACAGCTAAGTGACCTCTGCGGTTTGAAACCTGAACAGATCCTTCTCGCTGAAGTGCATGGATCTAACATAAAGGTAAATGCTATTTGATCTGAAATGGTGTAGCTTGTTTAAGTAAACCTTTACACATGTAAATACAATAAATATGCTGTAATAAAAAAAAAATTCTATATGCTTGTTAAAAATAAAACCTCGCAAAAGGAAGTTTGCTTTATTTTATGTTTTTCATTGCTGTACCTTGGTGATGTAACTTTTATTCTAGTTTTTAGTTCTCCCTATCGAACAGGACTCTGTGTCAGTGTTACCATTGCTATATGTGTTGTGACTTCATTAAAACTATTCTTGTTTGTTTATAGAACTTTCCCCAAGATAACCAAAAAGTACGGCTGTCCGTAAGCGGCTTTCTCTGTGCGTTTGAGATACCCATTCCTGGATCACCCACATCAGCAACAAGCCCCACACAGACAGGTAAAAGAGGTTCTTTGTGTCTCTCTTTTATAAGCTTTTTGAACAGCCATTACATGAGTTAATTGTTTGCTCCTTCCTCTTTAATTACTAAAATGAACATAATCATGCCCTCAATGGGCATTTGTGACCTCTTTTTGTAGAAAGAATTAAAAAAAATTAAACATATTTATCCATGCCACACTTTATACCCTTTTGGTGTTACATTGTTTATATTAGTGTTTTAGTTGAACCATGCCTTTGGCTTGAATACTACAGAACCTGGTGGTCGCACCCTTACCAGATCAGCATCAGATCAGTGGCCGTTTGTGTGGTAGAGCCCTTATGGCTGATGCAAATCATTGGACTTCGTGCATGGGTAGCTAGTTGTCTATAGGGCTGATATTAAACATTGCCATATGATACATTTCCATGAACGCAGTCTGTAGGCTGTACTGAATGTCTCATTTTAACATAACAGAGCTAGTTTAAATATGGGTGCTTTATTAACATTGTGTATTTTCTGATTATTTAAATGCTGCATTATTGCAAATACTGTATGTTTTCTGTTGTTAACCTGTTAAATATTATTGGTTGGATTTCCCAGATTATCTACTCTGTGACATTTAAGGATGGCTAATAAAGTATTATAGGGGTCACTGAACAGGGTTGAATCTATTTTAGCGAGTCATATAATGTTAATTGTGTGCTTTTATTTGCAGACTGGTTGATGTGGGTCCATCTGTTGTATGCTTTTTAATTAGCTCTGCTGAGTCTATGAAACACGCAGCCAAAGAGGTTTAAACCATAATCCATATTAATAGAGAAGCAGTTCTAAGTAGATTACTTTGAGCTTGTTGTTCAATTTTCAGATTCCAACACAGTGCCATCATCAAATGGACCACACAGTGTCATCTCAAATGGAGGACTGAGTCGACCAACAATAATCCCCAATGGGATGCCAAATACTGTAGTGCCATGTGGAACAGAGAAGAGTCCAGGGAATGGAATGCTTAATGGGCATGCTTCTGTTCATCCAGATGGTCCATTTATAGGCTATATCATTGCAATCCATAGAAAAATGGTAAGAAACATGTTTCTTTTGGAATGTTAACGTGACATTTAGTCTGTTAGAAACTCACCAAAGGACTAACAAAACAGGCCTTCTTGGGCGCTTAGCCTTTCCTAATATACTTGCTTATTTTTACCTCTACCTAGTCAAGTGGATTGGTCAGAAGACTTGCGATGGAACTGCATTAGGGTCTCTGTACGGCAGAAAAGGATAGTTCCAACTGCTCTGCTCCTTGCACTCCATGTCTTCCTAGTACTATTGAACCAGCACAATATACTAGCTTAAGCCTAGGGTAGGAGTCCCTCTACCGCAAAACCAGGGGCAGATCAAGTCCACCAATGTGCGACTGCTGAATGGCCCGGGTACAAGGGAGATCTCTGTTCCCCACAACCAGCCCATTTACATCGCTAAATACTGTGCTGAGATTGTATGGCTCTTACATAGACTGTGCTTCTTAAGACACACAGAGTGCAAGGATATAATGTCATATCCTCCCGCTCTGCAGCGACCATGGGTCAGGCCTAAGGCAATATCCACGTTAAGTACAACTTCAATTCTATCCATTTTGTTTTAGCTGCCAGTGCGGCCTGGTTCTGGCTGTGGAGGACTGCAATTTGACCTTCTTAGTAAAATTTTGCTGAGCTCCTGGTTTTTTTTTTTGTTTTTTTTTTGTGGCACATAATCTAGCACTTGTAGGATGTTGTCATGGAAACAGAAAAAGCTTCTGAAAAGTTTTTATGTGAATCATTAAATGCTCTCATCTACTTGCTTAATGTACTAGTGAAGCAGACCATGATATATCGCAAATATATCACAGACTGTTCACATAGTGAACATTAGTGAGCCTCATCAACTGCCCCTTAATATAAAGTCATATGGTTATGTACAAGGGGAGGACACACACGAAATTGCCCATACAATTGAACATCGCAAATTGATTTCAATTGGCATATTTGCCTTTGCTTACAGAACATGTCTAGAGTGTTGCAGACATACACGGAAAACTGTGAATACTGTCACCTAGTTATAAGGTTATGTAGTAGTGAGGAATGCGTGGTACTTGTCTACTCATTTTGAAAAGTGGAAATCCATTGTCAATCACTGTTAGGTGTATGTTAATAGTTTCATATGCACATATGTACATTTCATATATATACATACATACATACATGTATATATATACACACATATGTTTTACCAAACCTTTACATTCTAACTAGCATACCCAAACATCAGTAGCTCCATCCACATCCTCAAGTTATCCTCCTAGCGGGTATAAATGGTATATCCTCCTAGCGGGTATAAATGGTATATCCTCCTAGCGGGTATAAATGGTAAATCCTCCTAGCGGGTATAAATGGTATATCCTCCTAGCGGGTATAAATGGTATATCCTCCTAGCGGGTATAAATGGTATATCCTCCTAGCGGGTATAAATGGTATATCCTCCTAGCGGGTATAAATGGTATATCCTCCTAGCGGGTATAAATGGTATATCCTCCAAGCGGGTATAAATGGTATATCCTCCTAGCGGGTATAAATGGTAAATCCTCCTAGCGGGTATAAATGGTATATCCTCCTAGCGGGTATAAATGGTATATCCTCCTAGCGGGTATAAATGGTATATCCTCCTAGCGGGTATAAATGGTATATCCTCCTAGCGGGTATAAATGGTATATCCTCCTAGCGGGTATAAATGGTATATCCTCCTAGCGGGTATAAATGGTATATCCTCCTAGCGGGTATAAATGTTATATCCTCCTAGCGGATATAAATGGTATTGGATAGTACTATGGTTGACAATTTCTTATTGATGTTTATTCCTAAAAAAAAATCTGCAACCTATCAGCAGCTTATCAGATAAACTGGAATAGAAAGTTTCTTTTAGAGAATATACCTTTAATACTTTGGTCAAGTACCAGTGTTGCAATCATGAACATTTCTCTATCCAGGCACATTTCAATAGTTTTTTTTTTTTATGTACTTGACATACTGATAAAAGCCCTTTTCATATTCTGTCACAAATGGAGACTTCTTTGGAAGACTGTTATTTGCAAATGTGAAGTCATGATTAGTGCTCGTTCTAGCTGACAGCTGTCTGCATGCTACATCAACCCTCTGGGCAATATAACACGCTTGGCATTAAGAGCACACATAGGCTTGACATTTCCGTCCTCGCATACTTTTTAGTACAGTACTAAATTTAAAATATCCTTTTACCTGCTAAATGGATTCAGGCTTAAAAGACCGTAGTTCCATATAGATGCATTAGGTGAAAAGTAGAGTACTGACGGTAGATTCTATTTATGGAGCTATAGGTTTTAAAGGGCTGCAGGCAACGGAGACAAGAGACTCATCTTTTGAAACCTGCAATGAATGTGATTAGGCATAAGCCAATGAGTGCAGTACGTTCACATATTATAAGACTGTATTATGTAATAAATACATTTTATTGAGGTGGTATTTTGCGATTTTCTGTGGGTTCAGTGGGTCAATGAAGAGTCTGCTTTGTTGCAAAAGATATTCCACGTGTATCTTACGCTATCAATGGTCAGACTCACTCCAGGTGTCTTATCAACCATGAAATGGCTCAGTACCCTTGCACAAAGTGGCCAGCTGGGATGTGTTTACGCTGCTAACACAGTGAGCCTGTTGGCAAAAAATACCAGTGCGGTCACTCAAGGCATAAGGCTGTTATTGTTACAATCGTTCATAGCTTGGGACTTGGCTGTGAATGTTCTCTGTCAAGACAAAAAGAACATACAAAAAGATCTTATTTATTGTTTTATATAGCGCCATCATATTCCGTAGCGCTGTACAATGGGTGTACAGGACATAACAGGTAGTATGTAACATAACAATTTGACTTACAGAGGCAACAGGTGAGGAGGGCCCTGCTCAAACGAGCTTACAGTCTACCTGTTATACGAGTGTATAAACATTACCTTCGCTTTGACCTTGTCTGATCTTCTGGATAGCTTCTGGTTTATCTGGGGCATGTGTAAGTTCTCTTGCTTTGTTGAAGTTCTTCATCAGTTTTTTGCTTGTTTTAGTCAAAACCTTTTGGGATTTAGATGTTAAGCAGGTTTGGCTAAGTGAGGAGTTGAAGGCTGGGAAATAAGACAAAGGACCAGAGTCAGGGTATATTTGTGATGATGGAGTCAGAATATTGGATGTAAAACATAATAAATGCACGCTTTTAGGACACTGAGGTCCCTTATTTAGGTATACGCCTGCAGACAATAGTGATAAGGAACATAACATAACATAGGGGAAGCAATGAGACAATGGACTCTCTACATTACTATTGCATACTAAAGGGGAATCCCACATGGACATTCACCAGAGAATTAAAATGCAAAAAAAACATCTGTTGAGAGTCAGGATTTTATATTTGCGGCCTTAAGAATATCTCTGGGTAGAGAATATCTTTCCTTCATGACACTACAGACTTATCGGTGTCTTTAAAGTTTGCATTTAGTGCCATCGCATCCGGTATCATTTTTACTTTTGACTCCTGTCTATTTTACTGTGTAACACATTAGCATCCTTTCTCACAGAAGGCGAAAGGAAAAAAAGATTCCCGCACAAAAACATTTTTTTAGATCATGCAAAATTCAGTGCTAAGAATTGCCGCTTATATAGTATAGCAAATATTTTTTTTATTTGAAATTGAGTTACTCAGCTACAGTTTGTGCATTTCCCTCCCTTTGATAGATGAGGACGGAGCTGTATTTCTTGTCCTCCCAAAAGAATCGACCAAGCCTTTTTGGGATGCCTTTGATTGTACCTTGCACTGTCCACACCAGAAAAAAAGACTTGTACGACGCTGTGTGGATCCAGGTATCCAGATTGGCAAGTCCCCTTCCTCCACAAGAGGCCAGTAACCATGCACAAGACTGGTAAGTTATCTTTACCTGTTAATAAATACATCAGATTTAGTTTTTTGTACTTTTAAATCGCAAAACAGTTTACAACATACTGTGTTAAAGGTTATCAAAGATTATAAATATATATATATATATATATATATATATATATATATATATATATATACATAAACCTTTCCTTCCAGGTGTGTCACTGCTTCAACACTCTGGTGCTCTTCTTCACTTAGACAATGCTATTGTTGTTCTTTCTTTCTTTCATTTGGGGGAGTGTTGGCAACACTACGGAAAGGAGAAGGCTTCCTTTTGCAAATCCCACAAAAAGGCGAGTGGTTCATACTTTCTATGTGCAGCAATCAGCAAAAGCTAAGCATAGCACGTAGAAAATATGACCTTCCGTAGTTACCTTACCACAGTCCCACAGGGAGAAAAAATTTGAGAATCACCCCAGGTGAAGAAGAAGGTGCAGCAGTAAAATGGTACTTTTGGCAGACTCAGTAAGTCACCAGGAACGCAAGGTCACTGATCTATAATATATAATTTTACTGAAAATTCGTGATAGTTGAGCAATACTGTGATAAATATATTTTAGGGTTTTAGTATTTAATTATTTACTCCCTTTTGTCTTATTTCCAGTGATGACAGTATGGGATACCAATATCCCTTTACCTTGAGAGTGGTCCAAAAAGACGGTAATTCTTGTGCCTCTTGCCCATGGTACAGGTAAATATTGGGAGTAGCTGATTTCCATAGATCCTTTGATTATCGGACAGTATTCTCTGAATTGCAGAGTTCTGTTGCTACATCTTGCCTTGCAGAAAGGTCCAATTTTTATGATTATGTCAAATTATCCCAGCTGCATCTGTCCAAATAATATACCGTTTAGAATGTTTTGTGATATAGTCGGGGTATTACCAAGCTCCACTTGATTCAAATAAGACAAAGACAACTAAGTATGCTCTGCTTCCTTTTTTTGCTTTCATTTATATTTATTTTAGTAAAAAAAAACATGTTCAAGCCAGTTTTATGTTTTAATAACACACACTCTGGCTAAAACTCCTTTGTAAACTGCACTGTAAATAAATCTGTTCTACATGTTTAGAGTATCATATTTGTGGCATTTCCCCAGCATTCAGAAACAAACTATTTCAAAAAGTTTAGTTACGTGATTTAATGCTGGAGGCATCTTTACCGTAAGAGTGGTCTGGAATGCAAACTATTTACCAGTCCAATTCCTCTGATTCATCTCGGCATGTAGATTACTTTCTTAGCCTGCACAGTAGAAATTGATTTTACTGTGCCATAGGACTCTTCTACCTGTTTTGATGTCTAAGACTGAACACAGAATAAGTTCCAGTATTTAGCCATTCTTAGATGTTGCTCTTTCCATTGATTTTTAATTTAGATTCTGCAGGGGATGCAAAATTGATTGCACAGTAGACCGTGCGTATATCGGTAATGCATACATTGCTGTGGATTGGGATCCCACAGCCCTGCATCTCCGTTACCAGACGTCACAAGAAAGGGTAAGGAAATGCGTAATTATAAGGATTGAGATTGTGTTACAAAGACTGTTCTACCTACTGTTCCTAATAGAGTATGTTTGTAGTTATAGAATTAAAACGTCGTGCCTGTTACTGTTGAAGAGCCAAGTCTTTCTAATCAAAAAGATTATTGAAAATATGTGGAATATCACATGCTGACCTAAATACAAATCTTCATTTTGTAAAGTAACCTTTATCAGGTCCAAAATGACCTTTTTCATGTCTTAATTGAAGGATACAACGGGTTTAATGTACAGAGTCCAGGTGTTTTGTCTTTCCCAATAGACATAACCCACATAACCTTAAAATCACCGTTTGTTTCCCCTGGGCAGATTGTAGAGGAACATGAAAGTGTTGAACAAAGCCGTCGAGCACAAGCAGAGCCTATTAACCTTGATAGTTGTCTGCGGGCCTTCACTAGTGAGGAGGAACTGGGAGAAGATGAAATGTATTACTGTTCCAAGTGTAAAACTCATTGTTTAGCCACCAAAAAGCTTGATCTTTGGAGATTACCGCCAATTCTGGTATTTATCTTATTTGTCTCTTTAATGTGTTTTTTTTTTTATTTCTTGGATTGGTGATCCTATTATAATACAATATTTGTATAATGTGTATGAAGGGGTCATACAGCCCCTAACACTATCTGTTATCAGTGGAAAATATGTTAATCCCAAATCATTTGTAAATCACTGCATGTTATTTCTAGCATTCTGAGGGTGCGTTGCTTTCTGATTGTAGTCTTGGATCACTCACAAATCAATTGAATAAAAAAAGTCAACTGGATGCAAACTAAGAAATCGTTTCCATGTAAATTAAAATATATCTCTCTCCACCTAATGTATCGGTTTGTCTTAGTCTGTCAATTCTTGTCTTGTCATACCCCTTGAATATATGTATTGTATTAAGCGCTGGGTAAACTGTTGGCGCTATATAAATAAAAGATAATATTAATATATATCTTCACTCTTGGAAAAATCGCTTTACATGCCCAAGCCTAGGAATGAAGGTCATATGCCAACTGTTACAAAAAAATCCAAATGTTTGTTTGCTTTAATGACATGGATTGCATAAAATCTGCTTTTTTGGATGATCAGGCTCCCTGTAGCGCCATTGTTCCCTGGGCTGGTTAAAATGGAGATCACTTATCCACCCAACCAGCACATTACAACCAGCACATTATCATTATGCAGCACTGTTCTGTGTTGAATCAGCCTCCATAGTTCATTGCCACCCGATGCCATGCGTCCTTAAAATGTGGAGAACTGGGATATTACATCATATGCCTGCACAGCAGTAAGGATGAGGGCAGCTGGTAGCAATTTGCTATTATAATAATATGACTGACACGTAATTACGTTTATCAGCAGTATTTTTAACAGGGCAGTGCCATTTAAGAATAAATATGAATTGTGTTTTTAAATAAAGATATAATGTTTCCGCTATCCCTTTTTCTTCATTAGATTATCCACTTGAAACGATTTCAGTTTGTAAATGGTCGCTGGATAAAGTCTCAAAAAATAGTCAAGTTTCCCAAGGAAAAATTTGATCCAAGTGCATTTTTGGTACCTCGAGGGCGAATTCAAAATATGAAGAAGCAAATAAAGTTCTACTCTGAAGACCAGGGTGAGCCACGGGTGACCCAGGTCGAGCTGAAGAAAGCAGAGCCTACAAACATCTGCTCTTCTGGAGATGGCGATTCAATCAGCAAATCTCAACCAATCCTCAGTTCTTCCACTGGAAATATTAATAAAGGTCAGTTTATGTAAACTACAACTACAAATCAATATCAGACTCAGCATGGTAGCTTACATATCATCCTGTTGTCTGACACTGTAGTTGATTTGCAATAATTCCATACTTGTGATCAATCGTTTGGTTGACGTAAATGTCCAACACAAACATAGCTCTTGCATTATTGATAGCCCCAACTGGGAAGATTTGTGTTTTCTTAAAGGGGGACATTTATGTTAATGTTGCTCAATATACGGGCTTTAATATTTAACTTTGAGCCGTTTAATTGGATGTTTGCCCACCAATTCTTTATCTGGCATCCATTTCTATGCCTGGCCTTTGACATCAACATTTAATGTTATTGTGCTATTGCAGTTGAGACATCTGCACAAATGCAGGATAGAAAGCTTTAACTATTATCCTAACAACTAGAATAATTTGAGTTTCAATGGTCAAATGTTTCACAGCTTGGTGATCTTTTGATTTATTTTCATTAAATGGCTTTTGCTTAATTATGTTCTCCTGATAAATGTTTTGCAAATTATCACTCACATGACATTGTTTGTTATTTTAGCATCTCCGTTACAAGGAAGAAAAGCAATGGCAAACTGTTCAAGTAAGAATAACAGTCCAAACCACAGTCCCAGAACATTAGGAAGAGGTAAAGGACGGCTACGGTTGCCTCAGCTTGGGGGGAAAAAACTTTCGAGCAGCAAAGAAAATCTAGATCAAAGCAAAGATAATGGAGCTGAAGAAGCTAGAGACATTTCTGATCAGGTGGACTCTAACAAAGGACACCTTTTGGGTGGAAGTCAATCAGAATTACTCAACATTCAGGATTCTGATGTGGTCTTAACCAATGGACTGAATTTTGAGAAAAACACATGTAGTAATGGGCAGCTAGAAAACCATACTGGTGAAGATGAGGACAGTGTTGATGACCAAAGAGATGACATCTGCTGTCGCCCTATTTACAATCTTTATGCAATTTCGGTAAGCAACGTTCTTTTAGGAGTTAATGGCATAGTGCGTAGTGCGATGGGTTACCAATGGGCTGCAAATCTGGTTTAAAGTTTTTCCACTATCCCCACATCCAAGCTGTGATTATAATTCAGGCTGCTTTGCTAGCAAATAGTTGAATAGTAAATCCCCCTATGCATTGGTCTGGCCATTGTGCCATCTTGTTAGGTTTGCACACATACATGTGAATTTTTTTTTTTTCTTCTCAGTGCCATTCGGGAATTCTGGGTGGAGGTCATTATGTCACTTATGCCAAAAATCCTAATAACAAATGGTACTGCTACAATGACAGCAGTTGTAAGGTAAGCAGTGATCTCTTATTGACTTATGGGCTGAATTAACCTTGTTACTGGAAAAATTCCAATGCCATCTGTACATTGTGGGAATCCAACTCACCACAGGGTCCCGGGGTCAACAGGGACAATTTTTTCCCACCTTTTGCATTAAGTTGAGGGATTTCTCTATTATATAGACTCTTCGTAGCATAAGGAAGCTTGATTTTATAGGTCACAATGCTGGTATTTTCCATACTCAGATGTTCAACCTGTACTACAGGTTAAACAACGCAGTTAGATCAGGAACATAATACACTGCTAGGATTAAATGGGGAAACAACTGGTATTAAAATCATTATTTTTTTTTATTTGCGAACGTGGCTATTTTTTTTTTTTTTACTTTAAATTAGTAATGTAGACATTAATAACTAGAATTATAGTTACTGTGCGCTCCCCCCTTTTTCACATCTGTAGGGTAAGCCATTTTCACTCATTTTTGTCTTCAAGGTAGGTCTGTAATAGTTTTTGTAATCAAACTTTTCATGTGTAGAGATTAAACAATTTTTCCTTTTCTAAAGGGAATTCTAAAGAGTTTTTTTTTTATTATTTCATGGCTCCTTATAGTAGCCAAACTAGGTAATCTGTATAGTAAATGTAATTTTAAAAAAATGTGTGTTATATATAAATATCTACTTTTTTGAGGAAAATAATGCACTGCAAAGCATGTGTCTTGTATTCTGAATACCAATTAATATATATATATTGAATATTTCTTTTTGCACATGTGTAATTATAGAGGTTTGATGTGCTTTATAACAAAGTGTTCCTTATTCCTATGGTAACTTCCAGTTTCCCAGTATGGTGCTGCACCAGTTATAGAGTTATGGGAGAAATATTAGCGCTTCTGCTCCATTCGTGTAACGATTTTATCAGCAACCAAAGTAGGAAGCAGAAATGTTTTTTTATGCTTTTTATATTTATGATTTTCATTTTTATTTTATCAAATGCTAAGCAAAACCAATGTTCTAAGTCTTCATCCCATTTAAATTCAGATCTTTGCATGTTTTCTTCCCATTAGGAGCTGCACCCTGATGAAATTGACACAGATTCTGCCTACATCCTTTTTTATGAGCAGCAAGGAGTGGACTATGCACAATTTCTGCCAAAGATAGATGGGAAGAAAATGGCAGATACTACCAGTATGGATGAAGATTTTGAATCGGACTATAAGAAATATTGTGTACTGCAGTAAAATGTTTGTGCTTCCAGTGTAGTGAGAATGCATGGCAAAGGTGGAAAAGCTGGATTGAAACCGAAACGCGTCGGAAAGAAGAGACAACGAAACGTTGAAACCGATAGTAATTGATCTAGCTATATTTGTGGAGAGGTCCCCTATGCATGTAGACTTCTTCACTAACATGACGAAAGATCAAGATGTTTAAATAATCTTTTAATATATATTTTAATTTATTTTAAATACGTTTTTCGTAGTTTTTCCCTCCCAAGCAATCAGCTGTTGTTTACATCAGAAATACAACACTAGATTCTTCATAACGCTTTAACAAAGAGCTGTAATTGAAGAAATCCAACAGTAAACAGCATTTGGGGCTGAATTATATTTATTATAACTTATATTACCAGGAAAGATCATTAGCGTTCTCCAAAACCATATCTTGCAAAGGCAGTGAAGCTTGTATATGCAATATTATTTCTTTTTAAAATATTAAAGCCCAACCTAATATTTCCTACCGCAAAATCATAGTGTTTTATTAAAGATATCATAGTTGATGTTCAAGCCCCTCTCCTTTCCATACAATAACGTACTACCCTTTTCTAGTAGGCTGGGACGTCAGTGGCATAGACAAAGCACTTTAATAACACGGGTTTATTTGTTGGTGGCTTGCATCTTCAACTCATTCATCAAAAAACATAGAAACTTTTAAGGTGGTTTTTATGTTTTTATGGCAACGGCCCATCAGCGCCTGCTTTGGGATCACATAACAATTGGGCATTCCCTGAGATAAAAGAAATAAAGCAAACCTTTACCTTATTATAGAATTCCTAGGAATGTCGTTGCTAGTACACCACCTTTAACAGAACATTAGGGGTCATCCTGGGGTAGGTGAGAAGGCAGATCAGGTCATTTAAAAAGCCTAACCCGGGGTTCTATTCCTATAGACATTAAAGGTAGGTGTCACCTTTAGTACTGAGCATATTGATTTCTTGTTCCAAGCACAAATAAGCAATGAGTTTCTTTTTAACATCTCAAACACATCGGCCTCAGACAGTCACATTCAGGAATAGAAAAGATTCAATGGCACAGAGAACTAACTTTTTTATTCTTTTATTTCTGCCAGCGTAAAACATGTTGATAATAAGGTCTCTGCAAAAAGGAGCATGCGTATTTAAAGATGGACAATTCATTTATCATCGTTGTGCATGTCCATTTGTTTTGTTTTTTTGGTATTTGTACTTATATATTTAAAACGGCAAATGAAACCACAGTGTTCTTATTAGAAATATCATTATCGGCTCCCCCTTTAAGTTGTGTTACAAAATTAAGGCAAATAATGATGTTTTTATCCATTATGTGATTTCAGATTACAATGGTTCCAGCTATTTTATCTATAGGAGAGATTCTCAATAACTGTCCAGGCTCTTCAGTGTCTTTCATGCCCCAGTGCTTAGAAAATGCTAAAGAACCCTTAAGTTTTTACTGCCATAGGAGTCACCATTGGCTATCTCAGCCCCCTGGCAAGGCATTCTGTATACTCATGGTACTTTTAGTGGTATATTTCCAATTATTTCCTCAGGAATTGTTCATAAAGTAGATTTGTTAATCTTATTTATGTTTACCAGTTTTATTGCATATCTTTAAAAAAATGCCACCATACAAGTTGGGGATTCCAGTTTTTTTTATATACCACTATACAGAAAACACTGTCCATACACTGTGGTTCATTTGCCTTGTTGGTGATCAAATTGCATTTTTTCCGACAGGACCTGTTCTCATAAATTTAATTGAGCATTATTGTCGAACGATGAGATACACGTTTTAAATGGGGTTGGTATATCATTGCGTGGGTCTCCCATTGGGTGAAAAGCTGTGCTTCCTTTTCTGAATCCAGGTGATTTGCAGCCAACATCTGTCTTAATTGTTTATGGTACTAATTCACTGATCATCTGTGTCTCTCTCGTCTGATATATATGAATCAGATCACTTGAGGGGTTATGTCTGTTTTTGAATGATGGTAACGTGATAAGCACAATTAGTAACTCGGTAATACCTATGTTGTGGCCTGTTTGCATTTTGCTCCAATCTACTCCACGCATAGTTTTTGTTTTAATAGTCAGTCCCAAGTGCCATGTCATTCATTTTAGAAACACCTGTCTGAATGGTGCTAGTGTGACCCCCCACCTGACTCAAACTAGTGTTCCTAAATACACAACCCTTTCTGCCATCTGTTATGCATCTTTCCTGTCTATTTATATATGCGGTAGCATCCCACCTCAAAAAAACTGCTACAATAATTTTACTAAAACATAACATTTTGTTTTTATTGTTCGTGTTCTTTTCCGCACTGAACTGAAACTTTTGAGATCCTGGAAGCTCTTATTACCTTTGTCACCAAATTGCACCTAATTGGCAGTTACACCAAGCTACATATTTGACTCATTGAATTCACGTTTTTTAGTATGGTCATACAGAAGAATCAGACGTAAATGACTCATTCAAGCCATCCATTTTTGGTGTCCTCTTTCTTAAGCTCAATTGGCCCATCCAAGTGGGTAAAAATCAAGGCTAGTTTTCATTATGGACACCTTTTCTGGTGTGAATATTGGTATAAATTTTGATTCCCTTATTTGAGGAGACCTTGCCCAACTCTTCTTGGAGACTCTTTGATGTAATAACCGGTATGTCTCCTTTTCCAGTTAGTAGGAGAGCACAATAGTCTTAATTACTGCAGCCTATCTGAGATTAGGTAGTATCCGTCAGCACTAGTAATTATTCTAATAAAAAAAATAAAAATTAGCTATTATACAAATCAGTCTTTCTGGCTCACTCAAAATAATTCTATTTTTGCTAAATACTTTCATCTTTACTGACAGGGACTGTATCAAAACTATAAGTATTGTCTTTCGTTTTTTGTCTCCTCTAAACCATTCACATCCTTTAAACCCTGTTCGTCCCAGCGGGTCGTGCATGCCCCTTTGGCACTAAGAGGGTTAAGTATAAACACTTACTATTATTTTTTTCAAATAATAAAAGTGCATCAATTTATTGCGAACAAATCCTACTGGAAAATGGCCATCATTTCTAATTATGTAATCATTTTATTTATGTTAATAGCTTATGTATGGTTTTTTTAAAAAATCTCATTTGTCTTATACTTTGTTGTAATTCTTATTTTTTTTTAAATTATACAAACTCAGATTACAAAAGTCATTTATTAAATTAACAGTTAACTATGTTCACTTTGTAAATTCTTGTATAAAGAAAAATATTGACAATGCACTGACTTTAGAAAGATTTTTATGTACATACGTGCTATGTAAATAATATAGTGTTGGTGTTATTGAAATATGAGATGTATAAAAAAAAAGTATTGGTAATTGTATATGGAGTGATGCCGTTTATCTGTAACTATTATTCCAACAAATTAAAAAGCTGTGGATGCAGATTTGTTGTCTTTTTATTTTAAAAGGAGTACTACTTGCATACAACATATAAACAGTTCAAAGAATATACGGTAGAAAACAGAACAGGCTATAGGCATACCCCACATTAACATACACAATGGGGTTCAGACAGGGCTGGTGCAAAACATAATCTTGCCGCCCCTGGCTCTGCCCCTCTCCTTTTGCCACTTACTGAATGACTGTGGCCGGCGCCCCCTCCAAGTTGCCTATAGGTGACGCCCGCCCTGGGTTCACAGCATTATGTAAAAGGAAAATGTACTTAGTGAAGAGCTGCCTTTTTTCACTTATTGAATGTATTGCACTGCAATCATCCGGTCATTTCCTCCACAAAACATGAAACGCTCAAGACGTGCAAAAGACGACCTGACGCCCTGGTTTCATGCTGTGTCCAATCTCTGTGACAGTAGCTACTGCTAAATTAAACAAGCAGTGTTTCTAGATATGATGTCAATTTAGTGGCAGGATCATTGAGGTGACTATGAAAAAAAGTTTGAGTTACTGGCCCTATAATTCCGCACTAAACATTAAGTTACTATATTAGCGGACATGGGATTTTACATAATATTCCCCGCAATTTTCCACTATGTTAATCCTTTTGCCAGGACAGTGATTCTGTCGAATGACTTGAGTGGTAGCAAATGTTAGTTACACATTTAATATAAAAAAATGATATGATCATACTAGTAGTAGCTAACAGATTATCGCTGACTCCTAAACTCTTTTAAAACGGGCGTCCGCCACCATACAGTGTATGGCGGATGTTGATGCCCTGGGGAGGGGCCAGACACGGCCCCTGATGCCGATCGCGGTGTAGCTGAATGCCTCGACGTCGAGGCATTACAGCAACACCGTTTGGGTGCAGAGAGAGAACGTAGATCGCTTTCTGCACCTGTCTGAAGTCCTGGCGGTCCTGGCACGTCAATTGTCGTTAACCCCTTTGTTTTTAGATGACGTGCCCAGGCCGTCAATTGTCTTTAAGGGGTTAATATATTTTGTGGTACTTTGGTCAATTGAACTGGTTTGGGAGCCATTATCACAGTAGAGTATTAGAATTTTAACCGCAAAATATTTTCATTATTTTAATGTGTTATTCATACTTAATGTTGGACTATACATCTAAAAAAATGGTATAAAAAGAAAGCTATATCTGTCCTGGAAAGAAAAAAACAATATAAAAGAATCATGGTTAAGGAAACTGTAACCATAAGTAAAAATGCTGAAAAGGTCTCCGGTTTCACAAAAAAAATAAAAAAAAAAAGATAGTGGAACCAACATTCCTTTATTGGGTTTTATGTGTAAAGAGTAATTCCAGTGCAAAGTACAGGTTTTCAGGGAAAACAACAGTCCATACCTCATATATTCTAAATGATTGGTTGTCTGTATGCAGCCTATATGCTATTGTCGTTGACAAGAAATGAGCTTCCCTTCAGTAAACAGCAGGTGGCAGTGTTACATTACAAAGAGTTATTAAGTCAAATGCCCTTCAATTCCTCTTAGGACCTCCATGTCTCCCCAAGTCCAGTAAGGAGAAGCACAATCCCTGTTTGGGTGTGGGGCCCACCATTGCCACAAATGTCATCTAACCACTTCAAGAGAAATGCTAAGAATGTGAAAGCCTTGGTGTTCTCTCACATTAGCTAATCAAGCAATAAAGGGCATTTTTAGCTTCTGAAACGATCTGGGGCTGTGAGATGTGATGTGGTGCTCTAGCTGTAAAATTGAAGCTAGCTAAAATAAATGCAGCAGATATATTCCCTATATACCGTTACTAAGCTGCTTCTCAACTTACTTTTGTGTTTGTGGTTTCCCTCCTTATATCAAAGTGGTGACCCGTGTGCTACTCATCAGGAGGGGGTCACAGGGTCCAGATCGGACGGGACAATTTTGGACCAGCCCAGGGAAGCAGGAATGCAGCAGGGTCATGTAATGTGATGCTGCTCCCAGAGTGTACAGGAGTCGGAGAGAATGCTGCTGCTAGAGAAGGAGGGAGGCAGCAGTGAGAGTGTATAAGTATTGGTGTGAGCATGGATTTGTATGTGTTTGTGTATGTGAGCATGAATGTGTATCGGTAATTGTGTAAACATTTAAGTGTAAGTCTGTGAGTACTTACTGGCCTCCAGCAGTGAATGAGTAAACATTTTACTTTACCACCACGTAAAAGGGGGAAATGGGCTTTGGAGGGTGGACATTAATATGGTAAATTGGTAATTAACTAAACATTAGGGTGAATTCTGGCCTTTTGGACATAAGACTAAGATAGAATGCTCATAGCTACCAATGGGCCAGTCTTTTTTAAAGTACAGATGACAGATGCTTTTTTATTTCATTTTAAAAAGGTGATAACCACAAGAGGGCATGTCAACTACATCACCGCTTAGATGCCTGCATAGCACTGAGATCCATAAATGCAAATGACACTGTCTCTGGGCATGCAGGTAAAAAAAGTAATGTTTCGCTGTAGTGAAAGGTTACACCTGAAACCAAGTAACTAAATGATCAAGATGTCTGTGCTGAAGCTAGGATATCCAACAATTTTTTCTCTGTTTATGGCCCTTGAGGACTGGAGTGCCTGATATAAGCAGATATATAGGTCACATTAAAAATCACTGCCTGCAATGAGCAAGAGCGCCCTATTAAAGGAGTCAAGCACTGGGCACCAAAGCATGGCCAAGAAGCCTTCGCACCAACAAAGATTAACCTATATACATAATTCTCCACATTAAGTGCATTAAAAAGGCAGAAGTACCGCCCAGCATTTCAGAAAGCTGAGGGACACGTGTCGACCGCTTCCGTGTCCCTGTCTCCTTCCCCACAGCTCTGCTTCTTCTCGTTCTTCTTTCTGCTTCCGCTATTCCCTGTGTCTTCTTTCTTCATCCGCATCTCGGTGAACCAGGCCTCCAGGACCATCTCCCTGATTGTAGGAGCAGGGGAGAGGCTGTCCCTGACTAACCCCTTTTGCAGAAGTACTCCCAGAGGCTGGAATAATGCAGACGGTTTTACGGCGTAAGAGAGATGCAGAAACGCTTCTCTTTCTCCACGATTCCATCTTTATTATTGTAGTCTTTTGGAGTGCTTACGCTTGCTCCTTGGGGAGAGTGTGTTCCCAGAGACTCCGCCCTTTTGCAGAAGTGATCCAAGAAGCCAAGAAGAGTTTTGTTGATTTTAGTGTGAGTGGGGGTGGATGGAGGGACAAATATAGGATCCACCAAGGGTTGCAAATACTCTAGATACTCCTTGCCTCTACCACTTATGCTAGAAGGCTGTTCCATTTACTTTCAGTAAATTCAAACTTCTTTACATTACATCTAAACCTCTAGTTTAAGACCATAGCCTATTTTTTCCCGCCTTATTTCTATATTTAAAGTTTCTATACGATCCCCTCCTTCTCTTCCTTTCTCCAACCAGAGGGGGCCAATAGGAATGCTCGTGGGAGATGACAATGTCACAATAGACAGGTATTCGTTGTACCAAGAAGCATATAGCTCCATAGGATAAAAGTTAGAGAGCACGTGACCCTGGCCGCTATAGAAAGCAGCAGCTATAGGGAGGTATGAGGAAGAGCCTGCGGGAGGAGGTGAGGTTTTGGGGCGGCACACCGAACTCACACAGGAAGAAGAGAAGCCGGGCTCGGGTGAGTAAACTACTCTCCTCATCGTCTCAATGGAGTCATTCATGAGTGTGCGCTGCGCGGCTGTATCTGTACCGTACAGCTACTGACTTAACCCTTCGTGCGCTGCTGCTGAGACACTCTCGCCTTCGTGTCAGGGCCACTCACGTCACATTGTTAGCCTGTAAACGTTATGTGAGATGACCGGTGCCTGTCAAAGCGGCTGTAGAAGATTCGGGCGTCCCGTGTGTGAAATCGTGTGCTTAAAAAGTTTGTGTTCATTTTTGTTTAGAGAGGCAGAATAATAATAAAAATACTAATAATAATGTGGCTCGGATGTTGCTCATCTGGCTGTGAATCTCTCCCCCGTGCGCTGATCGTTTGAAGTTTCTATTACTATTTATTATCTATTATTTGTCGGGTGGCGTGTCTAGCTACAGGTGACGTCATCACACCTGAAGCCATAGGTGGACTGCATCTCCATACTTGCAGAAACAGGGTCATTCATTCTCTCATACACATTGCAAGTGATGTCACAGGGTACGGGGCTGTGGGATCACAACTGATTGGGGGCTGCAAACCTGATTAGCATCGAAATGTTTAAATGCAGGAAAGAGTTAAACCTGACAAAAGTCTTTTATGTTTCCTTGTAAGAAAGAGTTAATGCAGATAAACAGCTGCCATTTCATAAAGGTTGAAATGTAAACTTTAGCTTGGTGCTTCTTAAAGGGACAGTTTAATGTTCATAACAGCTCTCATAAATAATATATGTTAAAGTACTTTATGGGGGGGGCTAAAATGTATTATGTAGAAGCTGCAGCCCTGCTGTTGTTCCCTCTGCGAAATCCCCATACACATTTGTTTCTTTCCCCGCGTCCAGCTAAAAACCAGGCAGGAAATGTTTGGCTGACGCGTTTTCCAGTATGTTAACTTCCATTGGTTTCAGCTGCCAATCAGTGGCAAGAATAGTCAGACCATAAGAGAGGACGGCAACAACAACATCAGCAGCAGCAGCAGCAGCAGCTGGGCTGCATCTTCTGTTTCAGATGCGTGCTTTATTTTCTTTTTGTTCTGGAAGAATGTGTATTAAAGTACTCGAGCGTCTCAATAGACCCTTTAGAACTACCGCACAAGCCAGTGCACCCCAACTTTTGTAAATAAACCACAAAGTGTTTTCTAGAAGATGCGTTATTATTAAACAGTTGTATAACTAAGCATATCCAGGTTTGCTGCAAACCGTCACAAAATAGGAGTTTACTTTCAAAAAAGCTCTTAAAAACGCTTGCTAGAGTTGTCTCTTTGAGTCGCTTGCTTTGGGAGGATACCATCATCTGGGCCTCGGTAAATACATGTTTAGTTATAAAAATAGTTCTCTTATTTCTGGCAGCAAATGCTAAACCGCAATGGTATAAATAGAAACGTTAAAATCATCCAGTACTCCCCTTCACCGGACACATGGAAAACGAACTCGATGTGTTGCCTTTTGTATGTTTTTTAAATCAGTCTTTTATATTTATATACAGTGTGTGTAATATATATATATATATATATATATATATATATATATATATATCTCTTGCAACATCACTTGTATGCTATGATGGTGCCCTACAAGTAAGGATTAATTATTTGTAGTGGATCGGTTTATATGTAATACTTTTTACCTTTTTAGCTATATTTCCCGATGTTTTAATATAGGAAAACGTATTCATTAGCTGCTAAGAGATTTTTTGTAATGTTAAATACCAAGAATTTTTAGTGGATTTTTTTTTTTCTCACTTATTAAACTTTAGAAAACATGGAGCTTGAAAGGATGACTGCCCGAGAAGACTGGCCGGACGAGACGGAGGAAAAGGAAGAAGAGACTGCTGAAAATCCCTCGTGCTGTGACAGGCTCCATGCGACCATTTCCAACTGGATGCTACCTTCAGACTACAGGGATATCTACCTAGAAAGAGCAAACTGCCTGCCTCCTCCACTTTTCATAATCTTAATAAGTATCGCAGAGGTATAGTTGAAATATTGGCTTCCAAAACTAAAGCATATTTTCTTAGACTCATGTCTATTATATAATTTTTTTTTTGTAAAGTCTAGTTTTTGTTGATGTTTATGTTTATCGCATCTACTTTTTAAACGTATTCCCAAGATGCTGAATGAAGATCATTAACATCTTATTACAAGTGGGTTCCGTTTCTATTCAGTTACATCACCAGGGGTTGCTAGTTATACCTATAGTTTACTGAGAGGGTGTCAGATAAGTGGGACGGCCTCCCAGCAGAAGTGGTGTAGGCTAACATGTTGAAGGCGTTTAAACATGCATAAGAGAGACAAGACCAGGGGCTATAGCAGCCGATCAGTGTCAGGAAAGCACTTCCATTGACTTATTTGTGAGCTTTTTCTGTGCACGCTCCCTGGAACTCTTGCACAAGCCATTACATGATGAGATGTCTTCTCTCATTTCCTGCAAGCCAAGTTGCAAAGGGGTGAAAAAATAAGAGGACACCACTAGCTGGAGAGTTGCAGTCTTATCTTACTGACTTGACTTGGATGGTACAGTATACAGGATATTTAAATTAGTGAAATTCCAAGGGGGGGCGTCCGATCAGAGTGCCGAGGTGACATAAATTCCCCATGCTCCACAGAGAGAACAGTGGCCGTGAACAGGGCAGCTGGGTGAGCTGACCTGGGTAAGATATAGTTTCACCTGTGCTGTGTACAGATGTGTAGCATCGACCTTTTTTCTTTTCAATTATGTACATAAACTACAGCCTTAAATAATAGCGTCCCACCAAATGTATACACAGCCACCATTTTTTTGACACATGTATACCCTTTTTTGCGTCTAGTTGGCTATATTCATTTACTACGCAGTGTGGAAGCCACAGAAACAATGGATCACTTTGGATAACGGTGTCATGAATAGCCCTTTCATTTACCGCTTCGATAAACGTGAAGAAGCATGGAGATTTGTCTCTTACATGTTGGTGCATGCTGGGTGAGCCTTTTGAAATATCCTACTAAGTACCTGGTAGTAAATAGATGAATTAGAGGTATGTATGGAAAAGGAAACTTTTTGGGTCTGATAACTGTGATGGCAATGTTGGCAATGATTTTCATTATCGATTATTATCGATTTTATCCATTAGTTGTTGTAGCCCTAATATATATATATATATATATATATATATATATATATATATATATATATATATATAATCTATCATCAGCAACATATCATTGCAAGTGTTCCTATGAATGTAAGTGAGGGACAAAATAGTAAATGAAAGGGTTAGTTTGAAGAGGCTTAGCTCTGACTCTGTTACTTCTTACATTAAGCCTTTTTATCTTTTACAGAGTGCAGCATATTATTGGGAACCTTTTCCTTCAGCTTTTCATTGGGATCCCATTAGAGATGGTCCACAAGGGACATAGAATTGGCCTCGTTTATATCGCTGGGGTCATTGGAGGTCTGTACTCTTTTTTTTTTTTTTTTTTTTTTTTTTTTTTTTTTTTTTTGTAGGGGCGTATTGTAGTTATTTTATTTTTATTTTATTTTTGTGTAAATTAAAGGAAACTGAAATTCTTTTTGTGTGTAAAATAGAAAGAAAATCATGTATCTTGTTAAAGGCAGGATAAAATCAGTCCAAGAACTCGCACACGCCATGTTGACCATCTCCAAAACACGAACAGCATACTACATATATTTATATTTTTCTAGCTAGTTTTTGTTATCTCATTTGTGATAATGCTTATTGACCCACATGCACCTGTGTATGCTGTGTAAATGTACGTTTCCCACGCTGCAGCCAAGCATGTGACTTTAATTTGATTTGCACTGCCAATCATAGTACTCTGGTTTAGGGATACTTTAAGTTCTGTTACTAATATTTGTATGCAATTTTTTTTTTAATCATTGGGGTTTTCTTATTAGGATCTCTGGCCAGTTCGATCTTTGATCCCAATAAACATCTGGTTGGTGCTTCAGGCGGTGTCTATGCCTTGATAGGAGGGTATTTTATGAATGTTATTGTGGTGAGTACAACATCAAAACAAAACTGATATTTCTGTTATTGCTTTGTCTGTAATTATTCCCTTTACAGTTGCCTTTGAAAACATGTAATACTTTAATTGAATGGTCTTTCTAGCTATTGAAAGAGAGAGTTCTCTACCACAGTCCTTGAGTCTTTGTTCATCAAAGCCTCGTATCATGTTAGCCTCGTAGCGTAAAATCATGTATTAGAAATGATGTTGCCTTCATTTATGACTACATAAGAGCAGTGTGTGCGACCTGACAAAAATATGCCCAATATATCTTAATTTCTCATATAATAACTTCATTGACTGGCCCACTAATTTCTACAACTTTTGAGGTGGAGTGCTTGAATGACCATCCAGAATATAGTTGGTGTCTGCCCTCTTATTTTTAATTTATTCCATAATGTCTTCATTTGTTACCCATCTCATGTGATGTCTTCTCTCTGTCTCTTGGTCAATTAAATTATAAAAAGAATAAATGACTAGCAGATGTGCCTCCCTGGGACTATAATTTATGGAAGATATGCCAGCTAGTTTCCTGTGTAGCCACTACTGAGTTGGAATGATACCGTGATGTTAGAAGGTTTTGAAACAGTCTAACCAGTTGTTCCAGTTCTGTTTCCTAACCGAGCGTTAGGCTTTATTTACAGGACATGTACTATACTACATAACAAGAAATCGACTTTAAATGTATACTGTATACTAAAGAAAAGGCAAATGTTTTCCACCGGTTACACCCTTTACAAATCCTGGCCATTTCATCTTTTGAGCAACACTCCCTGTTAACTTGTTTTAAGAGTTAAAGTGAGTTTACTTCACTATTCATGATAAAGGGCCAACACTGGCAAGTTTCTCCAGCAAGAATGACGGAGCAGGCCCTGTGTAATGCATAATTCACTGCACGAGGAGGGTTTAGACCTTCAATAAGTGAAGTCAAGGATAAGTCTCTAGTAAATAAATCCCATTGTACATCAGAGCCGTAGTGTGTTGCTACCGACAGCCAGGTGGACAGACGACAGCCTGGAACTGACTGTGACCAGGAAATGTTTGACTATGAGCGTCACATTAAAAGGAGTTGTATTGTATTGTTTGATGTTTAAAATGATTCGATTTTGTTGTACTCTCTAGTATGCTAAGCAGATTAACCTGATCAGATCTGTGTTGGTTTTCTTTTTTACTTTAAAGGTTTAATCACATAAAAAAACAACAAACTTTTAAGAACTTTTTTCCATTTTGTGAAAACTATCTTTTGTGTCCCGTGGCAATTAGGTGTTCGTTTTCTCTGATTTACTTGATCAAAGAATTGTTTCAGAGAAGGGTTAGTGTGGCAAAATAAATATGTAACAGTGTAATATACTGTTAGCCGCGTATGGTGAGGCTCTATGTGTGGTACTACGGGGCAGTTCAATTGCTAGATATGCTATTGAATTTAATTGGCTGCAGTGATAGGTTGGGGGGGGTGTTCAGTTAGAGTGAGAAGGATCTGACAGCTTCCTGGTCCAAGGTTGGATGTTATTCGTATTAAAGTGTTTTAATGCAAATGAAAAAAAGTGTTTTTGGCCCTTCCCCCGTAAGCAATGTGAAGCTGATTAGTGATGAAGGTAAATAAATTATAACGGTATACATCCAGCCTGAACCCACTGGTCGGACTATATTGTCACAGTTAGGACGTAAAGCCATTCTGGAAATGATGGTTCTGATGTTGAATTCAACAGGTGAAACGTCAAAAACCGGTTTGGATGTGTTTTTTTTTTTTTTGTTTCTAGAATTTCAAAAGCATGGTGCCATTATTTGGAATTTTTCGAATCGTAGCCATTGTATTAATAGGTAAGTTGTTTTTTTTTTCTTATTGGCTTTGCAACTAGATTCGGCAATGTTTTAAGAGCTCGGTCTTCACACTTGATTTCGCATTTATAGAACCCTCTTATGTTAAATTATACAATATAAAGTTAAAAGCCAAGTTTAGTTGTAGTTGAACACCCTCATTGTCCCTTGAAAAGTCTACTGTGCACCTAGCAATGCTTTACACCTTAACCCACTTAGAATGTTCACAAGGAAGTAGGGCTGCAACTAACGATTATTTTCATAATCGATTAGTTGGCCGATAATTTTTTCGATTAATCGGGTAAAAAAAAAACAATATGCAAATTTTTCGTTTATTTAAAATAAAAACTTATAACTTACAATGGCCTTTTTTACGATTTGCCTTCTTATTTTACTGACATAATAATTAAAGCTATATTTTAAGAAGAACCCCAAAAATACCAAAAAAAGCTTTACTAGTAAATATTAATGTAAACTATTTTTGCTCAGTTATGCACATCTCACCCCCAGCTTGCCTCTCTGTCCCAGAAATGCCTTATACCCCCTATATGCTACTCTGCCCCATATACCCTCCTATATGTCAGAGATACCACTGTGCACCCTTATACCTCCTATATGCCACTCTGTCCCCTAATATGCCTTATACCCCCTATATGCCACTGTGCCCCCTGATATGCCTTATAGCCCCATATATGCCACAGTGCCCCGATATGCCACAGTGCCCCCCTGATATGCCTTATAGCCCCCTATATGCCTTTTACCCTTGATATGCCACCATGCCCCCTGATATGCATTTTACCCTTGATATGCCACCATGCCCCCTGATATGCATTTTACCCTTGATATGCCACCATGCCCCCTGATATGTCTTTTACCCCTATATGCCAGAGATGCCACTGTGCCCCCTGATATGCCTTATAGCCCCTTTATGCCACTGTCCCCCTGATATGCCTTATAGCCCCTTTATGCAATTGTCCCCCCTGATATGCCTTATAGCCCCTTTATGCAATTGTCCCCCCTGATACGCCTTATAGCCCCTTTATGCCACTTTGCCCCCTGATACGCCTTATAGCCCCTTTATGCCACTGTCCCCCCTGATATGCCTTATAGCCCCTTTATGCCACTGCCCCCCCTGATACCACTGTGCCCCCTGATATGTCTTATGCCCCCCCGATATAAGAAAAACTGACATCGCTAAAATAGGTTTTTTATATTTATATTTATTAAATATAGACAAAAAAAAGACACAATACAATATAAATATATATATAAATATATGGACAATATAAACAATAAATCAAATATTACAGACATAAAAAAATAAAAAAACACAAATTAAAGAATGCACATAATTAATAGATCCCGCAAAAATTATACCTGCCCCACCAAGGGTTAATATATCAACAGAAGAAACACAGGGCAAATGAGCATAAAAATAAAGATAATACTTACCCAGTGCTGCTTACTTGTCCTGGTTTTTCTTCTTCTGATATATTAACCCCTGGTGGGGCAGGTGGAAGTGGCAGTACACAGTGCACATCGCGCACTAAAATCCAAACCCCCAGCAGCGCTGCACGGGACCTGGATCCTCTCTGGCAGCCGGTAGGGGTCTGTGCGATGCGCGCAGACAGCCGCTTCTCCCCTCCGCTTCCGTTGGGGCTTCCATGATGGAAGCCGCACCGGAAGGTCACGTGACGCTGGGTTCAGTAATAGAAGCCCCGTCGGAAGTGGAGGGGAGAAGCGGAAGGGGAGGGGAGAAGCGGAGGATGTCTGCGCGTTTTGCACAGACCCTCACCGGGTGGCAGAGAGGATCCAGGTCTCCTGCAGCTTTGCGGGGCGGTCTGGATTCTAGAGTTATAATCCGATCTCTATTTGAGATCGGATTATAGAAGGGAGTTTTTGCTCTGAAAAACATAATTTTATAAATCGATTCAACTAATCGATTATGAAAATCGTTGACAACGATTTTCATAATCGATTATTATCGATTTTATCGATTCGTTGTTGCAGCCCTACAAGGAAGCAGATTATCTATCCCTATACAATGGCAGGTGACCCAGAACAGGAGGATCTGATACTGGAATATTAACAGAATTGGACCAGAAGCTCAAAATACCCATTGTCTGACACAAATCTCACTCCACAATTGTCTAGCGCACGGTGGTGTCCAACCTTGGGTTACAGCCTCTCCCTTGCGATAGTCCATTACTGCTTGATTAATAATCCTCCTATAGCTGCAGCTGAACATTGTAATAGTGATTTATTGTATTTTAGGATTATATGTCTATTTCTTTTTGCAGTTGGGACAGATGTTGGTTTTGCCCTTTACAGAAGATACATTGTACATGATACTGATTTACAGGTTAGACCATCTTGTTTTATATTGGTTCTGATGACATAGAAATTGTGAAATGATTCATTTAGCATGAACTAACCATTTCCCTAAAATCTACCGTTACTTCCTATGAAAAAACAGACAAGTTAGTTTCCCTGATTTGAGCTACTATTCTAATTTAATTCTAATTGTGTTTCACTGACCTATGCCTAGCATATAATTTAATTATAAAAGTAATTTAAAAGCTAACCCCGAGATTATCAAAATATTAACCCTTTAATAGGTCATTGTGAAGATTATATGTAGTTACTTACCAGATGCATCAACCAAATGGCTCTAATGCCAGTCCTCATGGAAACCCTGACACTGTGTAGATACACGCTTCGTTCAGTTACCTGCATTCAAGCAGGTAGAAACCTGTACATACTGGTAGCAAAAGCACAAGTTGGGCGTCGTATATATGATCACAGCAGTGTAGAATAGGAAAGAATCCGTTCCAGATTATGTGACCCTAAAAATCTGCCCTCTCACCCTTGGACTGGGGCAAAAACCCTGAGAGTTCCTAGATCTGGTACCACCTTGTCATTGTGAGACCCATCTCCATTTTTACACAAATATTTAGTCCTAATTATGTATTATAAAATATATAAACATCTATAAATTCCTCACAGTAGATTGGTGGAGGTCAGAAGGTTTCCTATTTAATGCAATAGTCAGAAAACATTCTTCAATATATTCTTACATTTGTATTATTAATATATGTATCTGAATGTTTTCTTCATTGCAATACGACTGTAGCACCATTCTAATTAAGGGGTTGAATTCAGCCCATTGCTATGCAAATACAAATCTGTGCATTTTCCGTTCTAGGTATCTTTCGTGGCTCACTTTGCGGGGTGTCTAGCTGGAATGTCGATTGGTTACACCGTCTTCAGCTGCTTTGACAAAAACCTCATTAAAGATCCCAGGTTCTGGATATGTATCGCTGCCTACGTAGCCTTTCTGATCTTTGCTGCACTTTTCAATATCTTCTTTTTTCCGAAGTAGTAGACACGTCCGATTCCAATGATGTATCTTCCAGTACTGGAAGCTGATAAAAGTATCTTGGGCTACAACTTGCAATATATTTACAAAACATTAAACATAATATTTTTTATATATATTTATAGCATTATAATATTCTTAGCAGTGTTGTGACAAATTGAATTTCTTCAGGCCAAAAGAGCAGAGACTTTACTTTATCCGAGAGAAAACGTATACAATCCCACAAAAACAAAATAGACTAACCTTGGTATGGTTATACGCATTTAAGACCTCTAAATAATGTATTTACAATGCAGGCTTGGGTATAAATTAAAACATTCATCATCAAAGAAAAGCACTGGTCAAATATTATTAATGTTAGTCTATCAGTGATATTAGTATGAAAAGCAGTGATAAGGCTATCGTGCTTCCATAAGGTTTGTGTATTTTGGGATATCCCAATATTTTCATTGAATTTTATAAAATAGACATGTGCATAGATCAAGATGAAAAGAGAAATTGAATAAAGAACTGAGATTGAAATTAGGCCAAGTATATTGCGGAACCCTGGCGTAACATTTTAATGACATATGCTATTTACTTATTTGCAGTTAGTTTCCATTTATAGGATGGGATTTTAAGAGTTACCTGATTCTGTTCATACCAGAAATGTGAGGGTCTGTCAAAATCCCAGTTCTTGATTGTAGAACTATGCAACCAATTGTATGTGGGTTTAATATATTGAGCTTTTAATGCATTGTGTGTAATCATGTTACCATTACCATGAATGGGACTAAATAGAGATATGAGCTTGTCATTCCTACTGTTAATGCAACAGAAGCTAACGACCAAATTAAACTCGCCCAGCATGATGTCTCAGGGATCTGCCTATAACCACGTGTATCTCTCATACCTCTCTTACACGTGTATCCGCTTTGGTTCTAAAAGTGCTTAAAGAGGCAAAAAATCTATCACAGAACCAGGGTACTTATCAAATATAAAACACTCATTATAGTATGAAATTCGGGGTGTTAAAATTCCTACTAGTGTAATTTTACCAAAACACAGAGCAATACAAAGACCAAATTTTAATTTATCTATATTTTATATCCATATGTCATAACATGATTTATTATGCGTTTACAACATATATATATATATATATAATGTGCCTATGCTTTGCTCAGTCATGTAAAATGTATTTGTTATTATGTGGTAGGTATGGTAAGATTTAACATCTGTAATTAAATTATCTTTGTATACTGTTATCAGTTTATGACCTATGGACCCAGGTGGTCTGTTTTGCATTGTTATACTTATTTTTTGTCATGACAAAAAAAAATTGTGATATACTAATATTTTATGGAGAGCATTGTGTGTATGATATGTTTTTTTATACATATTGAGTTAATAAATATACTTGTTTGTGTTTTCTAAACATAACCAATTTCTTTATCATTGGAACACAGTGGAATTACAGTTGCTGTTAACAATAGAACCAGGGGCCTTTAATACTATGTACCTAGTGGTCAGGTCTCAATACTCTAAATCATTTTCTCACTAATGCATGTAATCAACCATAGACTACAATAAGCCCTATAATGTAATAGTGTTAGGCGCGTATCAGACTAATCCTGCTCAGGGGGCATTAACCGAAATGTGAGACATGTTTCTTCTCCACAAGGGAACCGAGAACCCCAGATTTACCTCCGTGAACCTTGCTTGTGAGGTGTGGTATACCTTTAAGCACAGTCAACAATGACGTCAGCAGCAAAGGCATAGAAGTATATATGGTGTGTGTTGGATGTTCATTGAGCCACAGCACAGGGCTAAAGACAGGAGGGCAGAGCAATAGAGACAGGCTATTGAAAATACACTCTATACACTTTGGTGCGTTTAACATATTGCAGTCACCACGTTTACCAATAAAAGCATATACTTCATGTGGAAATACATTAAGCCATTTTAAAGATTTTTTTGGACAGTATGATTAGTGTCCTAAGAAAGGCTGAGAGAGGAGTTGGGGCTTGTGTATGAGCAGAGAAGGACATGACACAGAGGTCCGTGCTCAAGCAGTTAAAAGGTTAAGGGATGGAGGGAGATCCTCACAGACTGCCGCACAAGGTTGGCGAGAAGAGACTGGTGGGAACCAGGCATGGTGGACCTGGTGGGGAACACGCATTAGTCAGGTCAGGTGCAGCCTCAGGTCTACCCAGCAGCCTAGTATGCTGCTCAACACCCAAGAGGAGGATGAGGTTCTTTCTGACATCTTTCAGAGTTCTGCCACACACTGCCATCTACAAGAAGTATGCAAAATATGTCTACAATCAATAAAGAAAGTGTGATATTTTTTATATATGCATTTAAAATATGAGATCCTGTATTTTAAAACTATTGAATTACAAGCAGCTCATTACTCCCATAATATATTTGTATTCTTAAAGTATGAGAACCATACACGTGCATGATATCGTTCTACCTTGCTTAAAACATGTTCTACCAATTTACTGCAGGTATAACTATACTTAACAATGGAAATGATTAACAGAAAAAATACTTTTGCAGACTTTTTCAATCAAAAGCTGTTTTCTCAAAATCTTAAGTCATCTCAAATTGTATTAGCTTTAAACAAGAAAATAAAATGGTCTGTTCATAACAGAGCAGGCCATACTGTATTACATTTATGAAAACATAAATATAAAAAAAGTTAAAAAGTGAAGCTTTACTTTAAAGGGCCATGGGATTTACTCTAAAGTGTAAGTTTGCAAGCAGGGCTCTCTTTAGTACCTTATTTGCTCGATTATAAGACGAGGTTTTTTTCAGAGCAAATGCTCTGAAGAATACCCCTCGTCTTCTAATTGGGGTCGTCTTCTAATCAGACCTCAAATAGAGGTCTGATTATGAGACTAAGATCCAGATCCCCCGCACCGCTGCAGGGGACCTGGATCCTCCTGTCTCCCCCCCCCACACACTTACCGGTGCTTCCTGCTGTATTGCCGGGGCAGCGGGTTGACCTCTACCCGATCCGCGTAGACAACGTCCGCTGCAGCCGGAAGGAGGTGTGGCTAGCAGCGGGGTTTGTCTGCGTCCGCCGCGCATACCTTCCCCGACTGTCAGAGATCAGAGTTCCCCGCACCGGTGCGGGCAACTCTGATCTCTGACAGCCGGGTAAGGTATGCGCGACGGACGCAGACAAACCCCCGCTGCCAACTCCACCTCCAACCCGCTGCCCCGGCAATACAGCAGGAAATTGGAAGCACCGGTAAGTAAGTGTGTGTGTGCGTGTGTGTGTGTGTGTGTGTGTGTTAAATGGGAGCATAGGGCATTTCTGGAATGCCTTATACCCCTATATGCCACTCTGGCACTTAGGGGGTTAAAAGGCATATTATGGGGCAGAGTGGCATATAGGGAGGTATAAGGCATTTCAGGAGGCAGAGTGGCGTTAAGGGGGCATTTAATAGAGCACTCTGCCTCCTGAAATGCCTTATACCTCCCTATATGCCACTCTGCCCCATAATATGCCTTTTAACCCCCTAAATGCCAGAGTGGCATATAGGGGTATAAGGCATTTCTGGAGGCAGAGTGGCACATAGGGGGTCAAAAGGCATACCATGGGGCAGAGTGGCATATAGAGGGTTAAAAGGCATATCATGGGCCACAGTGCCATATTGGTGTGGCAAGCCTAGGGGCAGATGTGCGTAACTGGGGGACAGGTTGGACAATACAAAGAAATAAAAACAAAAAAAATATTTTTCTCAATCATAGCTTTTATTTAAAAAAATAGTTTACATGAATTAACATTTACTGGTAAAACTTTTTATATTCAGGCTTTTTCTTTTTTTCCTAAATTAATATTCAGATTTTGGGGGGTCGTCTTATAATCAGGGTCGTCTTATAATCGAGCAAATGCGGTATATTGGTTTGTCTTAGTCTGCCAATTCTAGTCTTGTCATACCCCTTGAATATATTGGAAAGAGTACTGCATAAATTGTTGGCACTATATAAATAAAAGATAATAATAATGACTATTTTGCCATCTTTTCCCTGCTTTGCACGGGATTTTAGGAAGCTTGTTCGTGGTTAGAGTTTGGATATTGGTGCTCTTCTGTGTAAATTAAAAAATTGCTCCCACGAGGTTCCTGCGAGTGATCATCCTCCTGACAGCAGGATCCTTGGACGTCAGGTCTGCAGATAAAGGAGACGTGGGCCAGGTCTGGACCCTCGTCTCCTTTATAGGCAACCACCGAGTTTCTGTGGCTTCTTGGGTGAAGAATTGGTGTGTGCGAGAAATGTTTGTTAGGAGCAAGTAGCAGGATCTTACGAGGGACTTAATGTGAGAAATGAAGGAGAAGTTTGAATCCAAGATGACCCCAAGGCAACGGGGCAGGTTAGTAGGAGAGATAGTCGTATTGCTAATAGAGATAGAAAATTTAGGTACAAGGGAGAAAGAAGGAGGGAAGATAATGAGTTTTAGATAGATGAAGCTTCAGGTAGCATTGTGACATCCATGAAGAGCTAGCAGTAATATGAAGAATCATTTGGGGAAGATCAACTACATTATAGATGATACTGGAAGCCAAATGAGTTAATTAGTTTTCTAAGAGATGACATGTAGAAAGAGAAGAGCAGAGGACCAAGGACTGATCCCCGGGGGTGCCAACAGGAAGTGGAAAAGGTGAAGATTGAACAGCGAGAAAGATATGTGGAGATCCAGTGGAGAGTTGTATCATTAGATACTTTTGTTAGAGTTGTTTCAGTAGAGTGAAGGGGTCTGAAATCAGGCTTTACTTTGTCAAAGAGGAAATCAGAGGAGAGGAAGTTAGTTAAGATTGTATACAATTTGTTCAAGCAACCTAGAGGCAAAAGGAAAGCCAAACAGAGTGGCCCGTATTAAGTCAACCAGGTGGGATCTTAGGTACCGTTCCAGAGTAGAGGGAATGGTTAAATAGGTGGGTAACTGATGGACAAAGGGAGAGGAAGAGAAACTTTGCAAGATGTGATAGGATGAGCAGGGACATAACTAAAAACCACAGAGCCCCGGTGCGAAAAAGCCTGGGGCCCCCCAACTTCACCAAGCAACATTTGCCCCAAACAGCTTGTGATTGCCACTATTTGCTTCAAGCAGCTTATCAATGACATCTTAATCTCAAACACGCTGCCTGTGCCAGCCTTTCCCTCAGCTTGTCAGTGCACCCAAACAGCTTATCTGTGCCATCTTTGCCCCCAAACAGCTTGTGTGCGCCATCATTGCCACATTCACTCTGGCACATATATGTAATCAAACTTACACAAATTTACAATGCAGAGGCCTCCACTTCAGGACTTCAGTATGTAATATTTAGCTGGAGGTAGCTCTTAAAGTGAGGTGTTCCCATTTGTAGACACTGAGACATATTTGCACTGTATATTCAGGTTTTTATGATTTTATGAAACTAATCCAGTAGTTAAAAGTTCTTTTGCTTTCAAACATTATAAGAGAAGCAGTAGTACAGTTTGACTCTATCTAGTGTTCCTCCTGTCATGTTTTGAAATGGTCTTTTTAGGTCATCTGACCGCAGAAAATATAAATCAATGCTATAAACGACAACGCTATTGAGCGAGCGGAATTAAAATGTGTTTGATCTTATGATACACAATGTTTCCACCAGCTCTCTCTATTCTTATTGTTGTTATGTAGCACTGAGAGGGTTATTGCAGCAAGGTAAGTTGCGTTGGTTTTCTATAATTTGTTCCTAAAAATTTGACTTAGGGTTTTATTGCATACATTAAAAAGCTAAATTGTAGTTTATGTATTCTGTTAATTCATTAGGAGGAATTATAAAATATATTAATTCTTTTTTTTTTCTTCCTAAGAAGTAAATTGGTTAAGGCATTGCATTAAAATGCCTTGAGAAATAGATGATAACTGCATGTAAGGGATTTACTATATAGGTAAAATGGTCCTTTAATAACTACAGTATAATCAAGTCTTGTTTGTTATTTTCAAATATTAAGCTGACTTTTTTTTAAGAGGCACTCTTCTGTAGCTTCTCGTGGCCTACCATAAGAGATCTTGTTCCTTGTTTAAATGACATTAAAGCAGCTATATGGTTTAACTTCATAGGTTTAATGACGCATGTTTAAACTGGGGCAGGGTTTTCATTTAACTATGAAATCGGACATGACCGATTGATTGACTTTCTCTTGCTCCGTGCCAGACTGTGAGGCTATTGATTGTGCTCAGCCCAGAGTAAATGTTGTGATTTTTTTTTATTATAGACTGAATCCTTATATCACCAGCCTCAGTGGTAAATACTATAAGGATAAACACTGAGTGATGACCATTCATTTTATGATGTATCAGTATAAGTTAGCTACTGGTGTGTAACCATTCATAATCAATAGGGCATTTTTCATTTCAAATTTACTAGTTGGAGGATTTCTTTAAAAAACATTAAATGTTACAATAATGTTAACAAAAATGTTCCTGTTAGGTAATTATGTAAAAGCACACCACAAGTAACATATTTACCTAAAAGAGAAGATAGTGTACTGATGACCAATATAAATATGTTAATACCCACCTGTGAGAAAGTGGAGAATTTACCAACAAAATTCCCAACAGTCTATAAGGTTGTGGGCTTGTGCCTAAACACTGCATTAGTGGCCCAAGGTCTTTGGTTCCTCTCTGATATTTAGCCAAATCATGAGATTCTAAAGGGTCCATCATGCAAGTTGTCCAGGACCATCCCTGAATATTAGGAAAGACAATTGGATTATTCAAAATGCCCCTATCGACGGGTGAAAATTAAGTCAGAAAGTTTCCAGAGAGGGCTACTCTGAAATCCCTCCCCACCTCCTTAAAAACCTGTGTCAAGGGTTGACACTGCAAGATTGGTGCTGATAGGGGGTTTGAGTGGGTATTAAAAACATTGTTTTCTAGATCACGTTTAATCAATTAAGTTTACCATATATGTTGTAAATTATCCACATTTTTTTTACACCTTAGAAAAGTTCATACATGTGTTTTAGGAAAACTGGAAATGGATATAGTGTTTCTTGAAAATAAATAGCTCCATCTTCGAGTGTGTCTCTAAGATGATGCTCACCATGCAAGCGGCACCTTAGCATGTGAGAGAGGATTAGCCAAGGAGAAGTGGTTGGGAGTAGAAGGGGAATTAAGAGTTGAGAGTGGCTGTCATGGAGAAAAATAGAGTGGCCTGGACCAGAGAAACAACAACCCAAGATCCACCTGGTGGAGTAGTGCATAAGTGACTCACCTAGAATCCACAACGTTGCAGATTCCAATCCCTGCGGTTCCTGACACGTACACTCTGGTACACATATGTAAACACAGTTACACAAATTACACACGCTTATTCATACTTACTAACATACCCGTGTACACATTCAATCTAACACACACTCCATTTCACCCACTTATACATCCATGCTCACACACACAATTACACATTCATGCTCACTCACGTACACACACAATTACACATCCATGCTCACCTACATACATATATACAAACACATTTACACATTTACATACATCCTGCCCGCCCCACTTACCTCTCACCACTCCTGCAGCTTGCTAGCCTGCTGCTCGCAATTTGTCACGTGACGTCATGTGATCCCAATACACTCCTATCTTCTTACGTCGGATAGTTTCTGTTGGTGTACAGCAACCTCTAAGTGATGCCACAGATTCTCAATTGGATTGAGGTCTGGGCTTTGACTAGGCCTTTCCAAGACATTTAATCGTTTCCCCTTAAACCACTCGAGTTTTGCTTTAGCAGTATGCTTAGGGTCATTGTCCTACTGGACGTTGAACTTCTGTCCTAGTCTCAAATCTCTGGAAGACTGAAACAGGTTTCCCTCTAGAATTTCCCTGTATTTAGTGCCATCCATTATTAATTCAATCTTGATCAGTTCCCAGTCCCTGCCAATAAAAAACATCCCCACAGCATGATGCTGCCACCACCATGGTGTTCTCGGAGTGATGAGAGGTGTTGCCAGATATAGTGTTTTCCTTGATGGCCAAAAAGCTAAATGTGTTTGCTTAATTTTTTCTTTAAGCAATGGCTTTTTCCTGGCCACTCTTCTGTAAAACCCAGCTCTGTTGATTGTACGGCTTAAATTGGGCCTATGGACAGAGCTCGGGGGTGTACTAGCAAAACCGTTAACTGATATATTTAACGAATCATTGGTAACGGGAGTTGTCCCTGGGGATTGGATGTTGTGCCCATTCACAAAAAAGGCAGTAGGGAGGAGTCGGGCAACTACAGGCCAGTTAGTCTTACATCTGTAGTGGGGAAATTAATGGAAACTATGTTAAAGGAAAGGATTGTGGAACATCTGAAGTCACATGGGTTTCAAGATCAAAAACAACATGGGTTTTCCTCAGAAAGATCATGCCAAACAAATCTTATTGATTTCTTTGATTGGGTGACTAAAGTAATTGATCACGGTGGTGCAGTAGACATTGTGGATCTGGATTTCAGTAAGGCCTTTGACACTGTCCCACATAGACAACTTAATAAATAAACTGCAATCTCTGAGTTTAGATCCCAATGTTGTTGAATGGATTAAGGAGTGGCTGAGTGACAGACAACAGAGGGTTGTAGTCAATGGCATATATTCAGAACAAGGTCTTGTTACCAGTGGGATACCTCAGGGATCTGTACTTGGACCCATTCTCTTTAATATTTTTATTAGTGATATTGCAGATGGTCTTGATGGAAAGGTATGTATGTTTATTTGCTGACGACACAAAAATTTGCAACAGGGTTGATGTTCCTGGAGGAAGAAGCCAAATGGCAAACGATCTAGGTAAACTGGAAAAATGGTCAGAGCTGTGGCAATTGGCATTTAATGTAGATGAATGCAAAGTAATGCACCTGGAGCATAAAAACCCAAGGGCAGAGTATAGAATATTTGATACTGTCCTAACCTCAACGTGTGAGGAAAGGGATTTAGGGGTAATTATTTCTGAGGATTTAAAGGTAGGCAGACAATGCAGTAGAGCAGCAGGTAATGCTAGCAGAATGCTTGGTTGTATAGCAAGAGGTATTAGCAGTAGAAAGAGGGAAGTGCTCATGCCGTTGTACAGATCACTGGTGAGACCTCACTAGGAGTATTGTGTACAGTACTGGAGACCGTATCTCCAGAAGGATATAGATATGTTGGAGAGAAGGGCTACTAAAATGGTTTATGGATTACAAGATAAACCTTACCAGGACAGGTTAAAGGATCTTAACCTATATAGCCTGGAAAAAAGACGGGACAGGGGGGATATGATAGAAACATTTAAATACTTAAAGGGAATCAACAAGGTAAAGGAAGATAGTTTATTTAAAAGGAGAAATACTAGCACAACAAGAGGACACAAGCATAAACTAGAGAGGCAAAGGTTTAATGGTAACATCAGAAAATATTACTTTACGGAAAGGGTAGTGGACGCATGGAATAGCCTTCCAGCAGAAGTGGTAGATGTTAATACAGTAAAGTCATTTAAGCAAGCATGGTATAGGCATAAGGCCAAGCTAGATATAGGATAAGGGCAAGTACTAAAGGAAAGTACTGGATGGGCCTACTGGTTCTTATCTTTCTATGTTTCTAGGATAAATTTTTCACACTGCATTGTCGTTTATACCCCTTAGTGTTTTTGACCCTTGTGTATTGATGCCCCAGCCAGCACCCTTTTAGTATAGATTAATGTGGTGCCCCTACACCATTGTATGATTGCCTCCAGCCACCACTATTTGTATTAATGCCCCAGCAAGCCTCTCCCTTTATTTTTGATTTATGTGATGGCCCCATCGCATATACATGTTAGACATACAATTAACATACAAACCCAGCTTTGCATGTACAGATCAATTGAAATTCACTTGTGAGCTCAGCACTGAAGGTATATTTATCAAATAAACAGAATCAGACATACAAATCCTGTATTTGCAGGTATAGAATAATAATATATGAAACATAGCATTACAGGTATAGATCAAATAAATACATGGAAACAGCATTGCAGGTATTAATCAACTGAACAATACATACAAACCCTGTATTTGCAGGTATACATAAATAATGTATGGAAACATAACATAGCAGATATGGATCTACAGAATAACACAAAAACGCAGCTTTACAGGTTTAGATCAATTGGAATTCACATAAAAACACGGCATTAAAGGCAGTAGCGTACCTAGCGGGGGGGCGGGGGGGGGGGGCGGTCCGCACCGGGTGCCGCTGATCAGGGGGGTGCCAACTTGCCGGCACCCGGCACCCCTCCAGAGATGGACAGTAATGTCCGCCGCTGGAGGAGAAGGCTCGCAAGGGAGCGGTATCGGAGGTCTTTAACAGACCTCCGGCTCCCTTGAGTGATTTTAAGCCGGTTCCCTTGAACCAGCTTAAAATCACTCAAGGGAGCCGGAGGTCTGTTAAAGACCTCCGATACCGCTCCCTCGCGATCCACGCGGCAACTGCTGCTGTGCGCCGGGGTTTGTTGTCATATCCCGGCGCACAACACTGAAGCCGCGCCCACCGCCGTCCGTGCCCTCTGAACCGGAAGAAGACAGAAGAAGAGGAGCGAAGAAGACAGAAGAAGAGGAGCGAAGAGGAAGAAAAGGAGCTTACTGCTGTAAGAAGAAAAGAGGAAAGGTAGGAAATCATTCAGTGAGACTGACAGTGAGAGTGGATTGGTATGTGTGGAATCTGTGGATTGGTATGTGTGGAATCTGTGGATTGGTAAATGTGGATTGGTATGTGTGGAATCTGTGGATTGGTATGTGTGGAATCTGTGGATTGGTATGTGTGGATTGGTATGCGTGGAATCTGTGCATTGGTATGTGTGGATTGGTATGCGTGGAATCTGTGGATTGGTAAATGTGGATTGGTATGTGTGGAATCTGTGGATTGGTATGTGTGGAATCTGTGGATTGGTATGTGTGGATTGGTATGCGTGGAATCTGTGGATTGGTATGTGGGGATTGGTATGTGTGGAATCTGTGGATTGGTATGTGTGGAATCTGTGGATTGGTATGCGTGGAATGTGTGGATTGGTATGCGTGGAATCTGTGGATTGGTAAATGTGGATTGGTATGTGTGGAATCTGTGGATTGGTATGTGTGGAATCTGTGGATTGGTATGTGTGGATTGGTATGCGTGGGATCTGTGGATTGGTATGTGGGGATTGGTATGTGTGGAATCTGTGGATTGGTATGTGTGGAATCTGTGGATTGGTATGTGTGGAATCTGTGGATTGGTATGTGTGGATTGGTATGTGTGGAATCTGTGGATTGGTAAGTGTGGATTGGTAAATGTGGATTGGTAAATGTGTGAGAGTGATGGGTGTTATGCTGTACCATTTCCAATGTCTTTTTCATTATATAATTATGCTCTAAAGTACATCATAACTCCCATCACTCTATACTGTTCCATACAGTGGCAGAGCTGGGAGATAGAGGCCTTGCACCCCCACCGCAGGACTCCTGAAAGGTAAGTGAACTTCAAAGGGGGGAGAGGGTAGATAGGGAGAAGGGAGTAAGACGGGGGGATAGGGGGTAGATAGGGAGAAGGGAGTGAGAAGGAGTAGATAGGGCAGAAGGGGGTGAGAATGGGTAGATAGGGAGAAAGGAGGGTAGCAAGAATATTGAAATAAAGAGTCAGAATGAGAGAACGAATGGATTAATGTGTGGATGAATTGTTTGAATGAGTGAGAGAATTAAAGAATTTGTTAGAATGCATCAATGAATATGTGTAAATAATTTGTGTGAAAGAATAAATGATTGTGTGAATGAATTGTGTGAATGAAAGTGAATTAGTGAATGACTGTAAAAGTGTTTGTGTTAATCATAGGTGTATAGTTGATTTGTCAAAAAGGCAAAGATGGTATAAGCAGGGTGTTTATGGGACAAAAATGGCACAGGCAGGGTGTTCATGGGACAAAGATGGCCTACACACGGCTGTTTGGGAACAATGCTGACTCATGCTGGGCTGTTTGGGGGCAAAGATGGCACGTCCTATGTGTGTGTAATTTGGGTGCTGGTCAGGTTCTATGTGGGCAATGTGGACGCTGTTTTTTTTGGAGGGTTATTAAAGAAAGCACTATTATATGTTCAGTAAATGTTATTTAAACGTATTTATTTTACTTATAAGTTATTAATTTATTTTTTCAGATTTCTTGTTGTTTACAGTTGAAATACAGTTTACAAATTGGTGCAATAAATATTCTTAACATAATTTTGTAGATGTCTTTACATTTGGTGTGGGGGGGTGCCACTTACAGGATCGGCCCCGGGTGCCAAATACTCTAGGTATGCCCCTGATTAAAGGTATATTTAAAACCCCCTAAATTACAGGCATAGATCACAGGTTGCACACCCTAAAGTCAGCCCTGGCGCCCCCACTGCCCACATAGAACCTGGCCAACACCCAGATAACACACATAAGATTTGCCATCTTTTTCCCCAATTAGCCCAGCACAAGTCAACTTTGTCCCCAAACAGCCTGGCCTGTGCCATCTTTGTCCCATATACACCCTGCCTGTGCCATCTTGGTCCCCAAGGCTCAAACATCCTGCTAGGGCCATCTTTGCCCTTCCACAATTATACATCTATGATACACACAAACACATTAACTCATGCTCTCCCTCATTCAGACAATTCATCCACATATTAACTCATGCTTTCCCTCATTTAGACTATTCATCCACATATTAACTCATGCTCTCCCTCATTCAGACTATTCATCCACATATTAACTCATGCTCTCCCTCATTCAGACAATTCATCCACATATTTTTTCAAATCTCCTTTTATTGAAAGAAATACTGCAAGGATCATGAGGACCGGTACAACAGGCATTGTATCAAAACAGTGTACATCAGGCAAGGTAGACAGAAGAGAAAGGCAGTTCACATGTGGACAGCATACGCGTACATCGTACATCAGATACCTCTAAGAATGACAACCAGCAATAACAGTCACAGTGCATTCAGGTCCAATAAACAGAAGTCCCACTAGATAGGCAGCACAGAGGACTGAGTAGGAGGAACATCAAAATGGATAACAAAACAAAAACATAGGTAAAAACAAAAAGGGAAAACTAACAATGCACGGAAATAAATGGAAGGTTGGTTCGCCAAATAGATGTAACCTAGAGGAAGGCGGGAGGGAGCCAGAAGGTCAAAGGTCAAAAAGTAGGATCACCCCATAGGTGGGGGAGAAGTCCCAGTCGTCACACGTCCAAGTCGGGGGGTTCGTCAATAAAGCTACCCAAGACGGTCTGGAAAGTCGAGGAGGCCAAAAAATCCCTCCAAGGAAGCCACTTCAGGCCGTTTTTATAACCGAGTCCCCTAGAAGTCATAACTAAATCCTCCTTCTGGCAGATAAAGTTGACCTTCCTAAGGCAGCCGGACACGGGAGGGGCCATGGGTCGCCTCCAAAACTGAGGGATAACGGCTTTGGCAGCAGTAATGAGATGAATGGATAGTGACCTTTTATAGGAGCCCACACTGGAGGACGTGTGGTGCAGCAAAAATATTTCAGGAGTAGCCTGGAAACTGGGATCATATAACCGCGGTCACTGTATGGCCCGTATAACCGCGGTCACTGCCTCCCACAGAGGCTGTATCAGAGGACAAGTCCACCACAGGTGCAGGTAGGTACCAACATCGGACCCACAGCGCCAACAATGGGGAGGTACGTCCGGGAGGAAGTGATGGAGCTCAGCAGGCACCCTATACCATCTGGTGAGGAGCTTATATGCGGATTCCTGCAGCCTAGTAGATGTAACCCCCCGTAGTGTGAGTGAGATCATCTGATCCCATTCATCGGACTCGAACGTACGGTTCAGGTCCCTCTCCCACAAACTAAGGAAGTAGGGCTTCTTAGAGGTGCGGTGAGCCAGGAGGAGTTTGTATAAGGTGGAGAGGAGGTGCGATCGCCCAGCGGAATCAGAACAAAGGAGTTCAAACGTAGTCAAGGGCCTGATAGCGGTAGAGGCGGGAGATAGGGATGAAAGGAAGTGCCGAATTTGGTGATAGAGGAAAGACATCCTAAAGGGCACAGAAGTAGTGGGAATGAAGTCCGAGATGGGGCAAACAGAGTCCCCCGCGTAAAGGTGAGTAACGCGGAGCACCCTCTCCCCCTCCGGGAGCAGGGGCGTTATGTCAGCACAGGCCAAGCCAGGAGGAAAGTCGGGGTTGGAGGAGACAGGGTTAAGGGGGCCCGGGCAACTTGTGAGGGGGTACCTGGCCAGGGACCTGGCAAGGACGCGGAGCGTCGCCGTGACAGTCGGATGCCCCAGTTCGGTTAGCTGGCGGTGTACCGGCGGGAGCCAGGGTATTGCCGCAATATCGGCAGAGAAAAGGGAGTTCTCGATACGGACCCACTGTTTATGTGGACAGGATACCCACTCAACGACCCGGCGCAGATGGGAAGAAATCCAGTACCCCTCAATGTCCGGGAGGCCCAGGCCAGCTTGGTCCTTAGTGCCAATCAGGTAAGAATGCGCCAGTCTGGGGGAGCGGTTGGACCAGACATATCTGGTAAAAAGCCTGGTCCATTGTTTAAGAAGGGAGTGAGAGAGAAAGACAGGGAGGGTTTGGAATAGATATAGAAGGCGGGGGAGTATATACATCTTTAGTACGCTCACCCTGCCGAACCAGGAAATGTGGTTGAAGGACCACTTCCGGAGATCAGCTGTAACGGAGGACAGGAGCGGAGCGAAGTTAACCTCCACTATGGAGGACAGGTCTGCCGGGATGCGAACCCCCAGATAAGTTAAAGAGGAGGCCGCCCACCGAAAAGGGTAAGAACGACGTATCTGCGTCTGTATAGGGGGAGGGACATGTATGCCCAGGATCTCAGATTTTTGCAAATTTATCTTGTATAGGGAGAGGTCGTGAAATCGACTTAGTTCAGCAGTGAGATGGGAGAGGGAGGTTAGAGGGTTAGTGACCAGGCAAAGCATGTCGTCCGCATAGATGGAGAGTTTAAACTCTTCACCCGCGACCGAGAGGCCAGTAATGGAGGGGTTCGCCCGGATAGCGTTGGCCAGGGGCTCCAGCATTAAGATGAAGAGCATAGGGGAGAGCGGACAGCCCTGTCTGGTGCCATTGGCCAGGGCAATTTTAGCGGAGAGGGTCTCGTTGACACGAGCATGGGCGGAGGGCGTAGAGTAAAGGGCGTGTATGAGTTGTAAGAACCTAGGGCCCATAGCTAGCCGTTCCAGTACCTTGAACAAAAAGGCCAAGGAGACCCGATCGAAAGCCTTCTCTGCGTCCATGGAGACCAAAAGTAAAGGGGTGTGGCGTGACTGGGCTAGCGCTAATAAGTGAAGGACCTTAATGGTATTGTCTCTGGCCTCCCGGCTGGGGACAGAGCCAACCTGGCCACTGTGGATAAGGCCGGGGAGGAGGGGATTGAGCCTCGAGGATAACACTTTGGCCAGTATTTTGAGGTCAGTATTGATGAGTGATATGGGACGATAATTGCCGCATACCTCCGCATCCTTGCCGGGCTTCGGGATGACCGTAATGTGCGCGGTGTTGGTGTGTGTGTCTAGGGGTGCCCCAGCGGCCAAGGCGTTAAAAAGGGTCACCATGTGCGGACCTAGGGTTCCCAAGAATTTACTATAGTACAGCGGAGTGAAGCCGCCCGGGCCTGGGCTTTTACCCTTCGGGAGGGATTTGATCGCCCGACTTATCTCCTCCAGGCTGATGTGCGATTCGAGACCAGCCCTATGCTCAGCAGGGAGTCTCAGCTTCAAATGCTCGTCTAAATAGGTCGCCATACTAGACAGTGTCGGCCCATCGGGGCCCTTACCCCCCTGCAAGTTGTAAAGCTTACTATAGTAGTCTGAGAAACAGCGAGCAATATCTTTCTCGAGGTAGTGTAAGTTACCAGAGGCGTCCCTGAGCCTGGGGATGTGCATAGCGGAACGTTTGGCCCTGAGCGCCCTAGCAAGCAGTTTCCTGGGTTTATCCCCAAGCTCGTAGAAATGCCTCCTGGTGAGGAGGAAATTCATCTTAACCCTAGTGTCCAAGAGGGAGGAGAGGCGGGTACGTAAGGCCTGAAGATGTTCCAGAACGTCAGGAGCTAGGGTGAGTTTGTGTCTGAGTTCCAGGTCGGCTATTTGGCATGTTAAAGACATCAGGGACAGGTGGTCCAAACGCTTAAGCTTGGCTCCAAGTTAAATTAAGTGGCTCCTAATTACCGCTTTGTGGGCCTCCCAGACCGTCAGAACAGGGGTACCGCAGGAGAAGTTGTCATCAAAATAGTTTTTGAGGTGCGTATCGAGCTCCGGAAGGAAAGTGGGATTATTGATCAGGTTCCCATTGAGACGCCAACACCACACTTTGGGGGGGTGGAGGGGGAGGCGGAGAGACATGTGTATCGGAGCATGATCGCTAAGGGTCTCGGCACCTATGGTGGCCGATTGGAGGTACGGGAGGTGGTGGTGAGAAAAGAAGAGAGCATCTATACATGTATAGCGCTTATGGGGAGATGAGTAGAAAGTATAGTCAGAGGTGGTGGGGTGTCGGGCTCTCCACATGTCCACCAGCTGGTTAAGGAGGACCATACGTTTCACCTTCTTGATTTTCGAGTAGGGGAGATGAGATGAGCCTGTCGAACAGTCAAGTCTCGGGTCTAGCACCATATTGAGATCCCCCCAAATATCGTCAGGCCCTCCTGGTAGTCTGCCAATTTGGAAAGGAAGCGGACCAGGAAAGGTATTTGGTCTTTATTGGGGGCATAAACAGTGGCAAGTGTAATTTTGTGCATCCCAATAGCCCTTAACTATCAAGCTTCGACCCTCTGTGTCCTTCCAGAGATCAAGTAACCTGAAGGGGAGGCATTTATGCAGGAGTATAGCAACTCCCTTAGTCTTAGAAGTGGGGGAGCTAGAGAAATATGCCGTCTGATAGCGTCTGTCCGTCATCTTAAATTCCTTAGAGGCCACAAAGTGGGTTTCCTGAAGGAAGGCTATGTGGGACCTGAAGGAATGGAGAAGAAAAAGCAGTTTGGACCTTTGCTGAGGTTTATTTAAGCCCCTGACGTTCAGAGATGTACATTTAAGGGGAGTATTAGCCATTAGACATCAGAAGAATTCATCCACATATTAACTCATGCTCTCCCTCATTCAGATAACTCATCCACATATTAACTCATGCTCTCCCTCATTCAGACAACTCATGCTCTCCCTCATTCAGACAATTCATCCACATATTAACTCATGCACTCCCTCATTCAGACAATTCATTCACATAATAACTCATGCTCTCCCTCATTCAGACAATTCATCCACATATTAACTCATTCTCTCCCTCATTCAGACAATTCATTCACACATTAATTCATACTCTCACTCATTCACACAATTCATCCACATATTAACTCATGCTCTCTCTCATTCAGACAACTCATCCACATATTAACTCATGCTCTCCCTCATTCAGACAACTCATGCTCTCCCTCATTCAGACAATTCATCCACATATTAACTCATGCTCTCTCTCATTCAGACAACTCATCCACATATTAACTCATGGTCTCCCTCATTCAGACAACTCATGCTCTCCCTCATTCAGACAATTCATCCACATATTAACTCATGCACTCCCTCATTCAGACAATTCATACACATATTAACTCATGCTCTCCCTCATTCAGACAATTTATCCACATATTAACTCATTCTCTCCCTCATTCAGACAATTCATTCACACATTAATTCATACTCTCACTCATTCACACAATGCACCCACACATTAATTCATACTCATTCACACTTTACTTATTTCAATATTCTTACTACCCTCTTTCTCACTTTGTACCCCCTCTCCCTCCCTTATCACTTTCTACCCCCTCTCCCTCCCTTATCACTTTCTAACCTTTCTCCCTCCCTTATCTCTTTCTACCCCTTCTCCCTCCCTTATCACTATCTACCCTCTCCCCCTTTGTATTTCACTCACCTTTAAGTCCTGCGGCAGGAGAACGAGGCTTCTACCTTCCTTCTCTGCCACGGCGTGAGCTGCTTCACTGCTTAGCGCTGGATATAATGTCATATCCCCCCCCTTGCCCCCTGTAGTGATGCCACTGCATATGAATCTCCAAAAATGAGAGCGATCCCTGCAGAAACGAAAATGAATTGCTGAAACCAAACCGAAAGACATTTTGGATCATGGAGGAAGAAAGAAGATAGAACGACTGCAAATTCATTTGCAGTACTTCATAAGGGAAAAACATAAACTAAATAACCTTCTAAAATGGACTTGACAGGCTGAAATATTCCGCCATTTTTCTTTTAAAAGAGGAAACAAATATTTTCTGCACATAGTGAAAACGCCATTCATCTGATCTCAAGGGATGTACAATCTGCATGGTCTATAATAATACCTGGGAATTTCCCAGTGCAGGCTAACTGGAGCTCTCCCACTTCTGAGAAAATGACTGGGGGCTCAGAAGAAGACACACATGAAGATTGTACTAAACCTATTCAAGAGTATATTAAAGATGGTGCTAACCATGCAAGGGGCACGGTTAAACATAAAAAAGGGATTAACCAAGCAGAAGGGGTTCAGGGATGAGGGGAAATGCGAGGTGAGAGTGAACATGGTAAAAAAAAAGACGTGGAGATCCCGGGAAGCAGCATCTGGAGACTCTGGGTTAAACCTGGAGAATTTCTAGGTATGCCTATAATGTTAAGTCCTTAAAATGACCTTTCATATATGCTTTTGATCAAAAGAATAGTTATGTAGATATAGATTTTACCACAGAACAATAAGACAGTATATCAATAGTGGCAGGACACACAGAATAAAGTTATGTAAATAACTAGCGTGACATTGTGTTTATGTTGCAGTGCCTGTCAATATTCAGGGGTCACAGAGATGGAGGAAGAATGGGTTTGAACTATATTTAGAACCAGACATATGGTATGCAGATAAAGAGCAGACACAGTGACTTATTGGTGGCAGAATGTCTATACATAAACATCAATAATGTAAATTAGGTTTACATGTATTTTGTAACCAACGTGTCAGATAATATAGCCATCGGATATCTGCATTTGATGTGAGGTCACAGACTGAACCATGCCATCTGCATGTCTCCTATAATGTTTCCTATAGCATCATCAAGGTACATGCTGATAGCAGTTTAGAGCAAAAGTACTAAGAAGTATAAGTATAGATCGAACAGAATGTGTTCCTATCTTGGGTGAAATTTCACCATAAAACCTGACTTGAGTCACCATTAATAACGAAAAGTTCTGAGTCTTATTGGTGCCTCAGCTTTCAGAGAGCTCAAAACAGGTGGCTTGATTCACTAAAAGAAAAATGATAAACTTGACTAATTTTACTTGACTTGAATCTCAAGCACTCGCATGCTACAAATTGATAAGCAACTCCAATAATCATTAATATTCTAGTAGGATGAATGTGAGCGTTGGTGTCTTTTAAAAGAAAATTTCCACAGCAGAGTAAAGATAAGGTTGCCAATCTACAGAGGCAACCCATCTGAAGCAGCAGCAGTCTGGGTAACGAGGGCTGAAGTGGAGATGTAGATCACAAGGCACTGAAATATTCGGATGATTGAAAAGCTGGACTTGGATACCTCTGAATGGGAAGCTCCAAGCTTCAAGTTGATGTTGCCCTCACTGTACTAGGAGGGCCGGTTCCAGAAGAGATGTGTCTGGAATGGAGAGCCCTGGAATTGTCCCATAATAAGCAAGCAAACTTACCCATTTTAAATGCCTAACACTCCTACAGGCCTGATATGTGAGTTTGCATGGTCTACTGCATCGTGGGTGAGCTGTTGTTACTCCTAGATGCTTCCACTTCACAACAATAGCACTTACAGAAGACCGGGGATCATTAAATATGGCATATTACCAAATGCATATTGTGCAAACATAGCTGATCAGCATAACAAAACTGTGAATCACAGCAAGGTGTAATTTCTTCCTTGGATTGGTTAAAATTTCTTTCAAGGTGTTTTGATTCTTACCTCTTAGCCACTCTAGGTATTCAAATATAACAATGTCTGCTCATAACAATGGAACAGCTTGAGCTCATTATCAACCAAAGAATAAACACTAAGCGATAAGCTTTTAGATGTTCTTTATTTTTCTTCTTGTATAAGTATTTTTTTCTTGCTGTAAACATGAACAAATGTACTATGTTGAAAAGAAAAGCAACATAAATCCAAAGTATTTCAAACTCAAGCTGTTCAAATAGTAGCTGGTATTGCTCAGAAAGTGGGAAAAATCATTTTTCTTTCTTGAAGCAGTCAAAATAATCTCTGCATTAACCACTACAGAAGTTCTACTTAAATTTAGCACATTCTTACAAATGGAAGTCCAAACACACAAAGCATTCCAGCGCTTTACAGCCCTAATATGCTTCTCTATTTAAAAGAGAATGTATGAGATTTACTAATACTCTCTAAATTCTATGTAGAATTTGCAAATGAAACTAGATATCCATTCGTAGCAGTTTCCTTGGTACTGAGGGTAAAAATGAATTCATATTCTTAAAAATCTGAAGGGTTTACAAGGCAAAATCATGTTGCAAGCTACTGGAATACAATTGGTTACCCAAACCATTCCTATTTAGCTGGGGGGCATGTCAAGCTGTCCACATATCGATTTTTACATGCTGACTATAAGTTGAACACACAACATCTATCTTTCCTGACCTAATCACGATGAATGCTTCACAGCAAAGGAAGGGATTCACTTGATGGACGACCACCTGACCAGCAGCACCAGAAAGGGTATTTTAATAGTATTTCTTAGAATGTTAACCATCGCCTTTAATATTTTGACTGTATGACCCTAAGTATTTTATTGTTTGTGTTTATGTACAGTATATGTGTTATACTCTGTTATTCTACATCCCTACTCCAAAATGCAATAGACTCCTTTCGATAATGCATTTAACGTTCTGATTGTTGCCACATTTAAAATATATCCACAAACGAACCACAAAATAAAATTAACAGGAGTTAGTTGAGTTTTGTGTCAATTTTCCCAAAAGAATGTTCTATATTATCGGGCGTTCTCCAGTGATTTCTGTTTCTTTCTGTTGAAGGTCGGGAACACATTAGACTGTTGAGTACGGGTGGTTGATGACATAATAAAGTAAGCCCAACGGTCAATAGATAATAAAAAAATATTTAAGGAGTGTATATTGTAAATGTATATTTTTTTACATATAAAAAGTTGCACGATATGTACAACTATTCTTGCCCCTATTCTGGTCCCTTAACAATCATAGTCTTTAGTACAATTTTGTTCTAGAGGTCATATAATAATTTATTATATTTAATTTATTATTAATAATCATTAGTATATGTTGAAAATCCAATTTTGGTCCTAGAATATACTAACTGCTACTAAGTGCAATTTTTTAGAAAAGTAAATAATGGTAGTTCTCAACACTTTATGTTGTAGCTTTGTAACAACATTGGGTTAAAGACTGGCAGTGATATGATATGGATGATTGTATTATTCCCAGATAGTAATTCTTCTGAAAGTACCATTTTTACCTACCAAAGACAGCAAATAAAATTGAAACATATACTTTCTAAAGGAAAGTGAACAGATGGATTGCATTGTGTACTCCTAACTCTCAGCTATTTTTTTATATACTTGACACTTTAGCCAATGGTAAATGGCTAAAATCAATCTCAAGGATTGGTTATTCTGTTATCTTAAATGAAGTAATGGAGGTCCAATTCTAAGTAAATAAACAACATTGTGTTATCCCAATTGTTTTTCTAAGCTTGACTCTATGGCAAGAAATGAAATGCCGAAATAAAGCTTAAGGACTGGTGTTTCGGTAAAATAAAAGTACTATCCTAACTGGGAGTTGTGTGTGATATAATATATAAACTTGATAATAGCTCCAGGTGGAGAAGAACTTGGGTAAGAAATCGAACTTTAATACACAAACACAAAAGATAAGGAAGAGTTAGACTATCGGTAATTTAAAAATGGGAGAATATACCATAAAATCACATGTCACATGGCATTTCTAATTTTGTATCCAAATTAAAATGTCACATGCCACATTTATTTGTACATGAACCCCTTTATTTAAGTGTCTTGGTATACTGATATTTTATAGTCCAAAAGGACATAATACTCTACTGTAGATTTACAAGCACCATGACGTTCCAAAATAAGGTGATCCTTATCTGAGCATTTTATATCGTTTGTGTAATTCTAATGCTTTCCAGCCAATTTCCAGTCATGAAGCTATAAAGAAATGACTTTACATTACAATTACCGGTAATATGATTTTATTTAGTATTATTGTTTACTTATTCCTTACCTTGTCTGTATGGTTACAAACTTGGATGGTGTAAAATACATAATATTATATAAATAACTATTTTTAAATACATTTTATACTTCTGCACTGATGAATATTACCCTTTTCTAAATTGTATGTTTCTTTATACTTTGCAGTGTTGAAATGGTGGACTAAAAATGGGAGACTGGAATTTCCTTGGGGTCATCCTGGAGGAAGTCCACATTCACTCCACCATTGTTGGAAAGATCTGGCTTACAATTCTGTTTGTATTCCGAATGCTTGTACTGGGAGTGGCAGCTGAAGAGGTCTGGAATGATGAACAGTCTCAGTTTGTATGCAACACAGACCAGCCAGGGTGTAAAAATGTCTGCTATGATCAGGCTTTTCCTATATCTCTGATTAGATATTGGGTCCTGCAGGTCATATTTGTGTCCTCCCCTTCTCTGGTTTACATGGGTCATGCCATCTATAGACTGAGAGCCCTAGAAAAAGAGAGACACAGTAAGAAAGCTCAGCTGAGAGGAGAACTTGAGAGTGTGGAATATGAGTTGACTGAGGACCGCAGGCGGTTGGAGCGTGAACTAAGACAATTGGAGCAAAGAAAACTTAACAAAGCTCCTCTACGGGGCTCTCTCCTTTGCACATATGTGATACATATATTTACCAGATCTGCAGTTGAGGTTGGATTCATGTTTGGACAGCATATACTTTATGGAATAGAGATGAAACCTCTATATAAGTGCCAAAGGGACCCTTGTCCTAATGTGGTTGACTGTTTTTTATCCAGACCTACCGAAAAGACAGTGTTCATGTTATTTATGCAATGCATAGCCGCTGCTTCTTTGTTTCTCAACATTTTAGAAATTGGCCATCTTGGGTTGAAAAGGGTCAGAAAAGCATTGCTGTTACGATACAATATTAAGGATGAATTTGATGATTTTTATGTAAGTAAGCCAAAGAAACATTCCATCATAACTCATACGTGTATAGGTACATCTTCTAGTCCACAAAAGACCCTCCCTTCAGCACCCAGTAATTATACACTTTTGATGGATAAACAGAATGATCCGGTTGTATATCCAATTTTGAATCCACCATGTGGGTTCCACCCAATTGGGGATGCACTCACTGAGAATAGTAATACATGTGCTAATGATGAGCAAGAAACCAAATCTGTCAATGAGGTGAACTCTACAAACATAGTAGAGAGTCACTTCCACAATACAAGCTCCAACAATAACGAGAAAATCAATAAAGTGCATGACCCTGATCCTAAGGGAGCAAAAAAACATGCAGAACGAAGAAGTGGTTGCATAAGAAGTACTCGTTCAAGTATAGAAAGTACGCTTGGTCTACAAATGGGAACAATGACTGAAATGCCATCTGAGGACACAGAGGATTGTTCCATGCAAAATATTTCTTACTCAACAACTAATGCAGTCCATAAAACCAGACGGGTCAGTGCTCCCTGGAATTGCTCCAGAGGTGGATTTGTTCAGGATTCTGTAAGCTGCAGCAGAGGACGCTCAAGCTTCAGTGCTAATAGATCATGGGCACTATCCAAGTCTGAACTTCAGGGAGCTGGCAGGCCAGTTACTCCGGACTCTGTAGGAGAGTTGAGTTCAGAATACAAAGAGAATAAGGCATATGATGGGCCTGTGACCTTCTCTCCATCTCGGCGGATGTCACTGGCAAGTAACGCCAGCAGCCGGCGTGTTACCACTGATCTGCAGATCTAACCGTTAGTTAACTTACCTGCCCATTACACCCAATTCCAGACAAGTATAACACTGGTTTAAATATAATGGTTCAATTCAATGGCTTGTCTAAACTTTCATTAATTTTAATGGAGGTGAAAAATGCATGGGTTTGTAATTTAATGAGCTATCTAAAATTAAATTACCAGGGGTAAATCCACACAACATAAAAAAATACACAATCAAAGCCAGGGCCACCATCAGGGGGGTAGAACCATAACAATTGTAAGGGGCCCGGCTTTCCTTGGGGTCCACCTCAGCACTGGGGTTCAACACTCTGCACTGAACCAATAATTAGAGGGGGTTGGAGGAGGAGCCCTCACTATGGTGAAGGAGGTCTCAGCCAATCAGGAGGGACTGAGTGTTCAGAAGCCTCTCCTGATTGGCCCAGTCCCTCCACACAGGGCCCAGTGTAAGCTGCACAGGACCAGTTATGAAACCCACTATGTGTGTATACGAGGAGGGGCATTAATTGTCTGAGATAGCTCATGTCTGGTAATGACTGTATGTATATTATAATATAAATATATTATTAAATCTGATGTCGGTATGATTCCCAGGGCTTCCTAATAACTTATTTAATATAAAATAGATTTTATGTGTATGTGATGGTGTGTGCATATGTGAATCAGTGTCTATGTGAGATATATATATGATATGCCTGTGTGTGTAATCTCATCCGTTCCATACTGTGTCCATGAATGGCTGAAATAGCCTTCACTGGTAGAGGCGTCGCTAGTCTACTGCGACACTTCGATGATGTCTTTCTCCTCACGGCTTGCCTGTGCCATCTTTGTGCCCAAATGCCTTTTCAGTGTCCCCAAATGCCTTGTCTGTGCCATTTTTGTGCCCAAACAGCTTGTCAGTGGTCCCAAATGGTTTGTATGCACCATCTTTGCCACCCAAAAATAAGTAGAAAATCCTGGGTCAACTTGGGATGGGGGGTCATCTAAAGAGGAAGGGGTATCTGGGAAAGGGGCCAAAATCATTTGTTTTGTAGAGTCCAAAACTTCTCATGGCAGCCTAGAAGAAAGCTGATAGAAACATTTTATATATATATATATATATATATATATATATATATATAAAATCAGTGCATGCCGTTTAGTCAGATTTAATAAATGACAGATCTAAGCTCAATTGCAGAGTTAAAGGTAAAACTAACACTCAACACAACATACTTAATCAAACTGAAGCAAATTACAAGAGGTTTTTCGGCAATGAAGATTGACAGGCAAACTCTGAGAAAAGGGTGAATGTGGAAAACTAATCTTAACTAATGTAACTATTTCGAGACAATAACCCTTGCAATGCTGGCACCTTTTTAAATTGTGGACTATGATATTTAATTAACCTTTTTAATTTAGTTTGCTTTAATGCCCTATTTGTGTTATTTATTCAGAGGTAATTTCTTGCTGTTATTAATATAGTAATACTTCTGTTTTATTATTACTGTTAATAGTAATTATTAATATAAATTATACATATATTTGACACATAATTACTGCCAACATCTGCATGCACAACAGTTGCAACATACATATGATGATAATGTGTCAGATTTTTAAATATATCTGTAAAGGCTTTGTTGTATGAGTCTCAGTTTGTATCAAGGGGATCTGTACACATCCCTATGACAAGTTTACCTTAGCTGGACCTATTTATTTAATTACTTTGATCTTAGTTACCTTTTCAAAAGGATTGGTTTGACCTGATTTGACAAGTAGTATTTTTTTTTTTACTGAAAATTGTGTTGAGAGGAAATACAATGTTAAATGCAACAACCCTGTAGGCAGGGCTGGAGCAAGGATTTTTGCCACCCTAGGCAAAACATAATTTTGCTGCCCCCTGGCTCCACCCCCACAAGCCCCTCCCCCTGAGTGACCGCGGCTGCCTGCCTCCCATCAAGTGACTGTGGCTGCGCTTCTAATGAATGACTGCGGCCATTGGTTCGCGGCTGCAGGCTCTGCCTGTAGGTATTGTTAAGCAATTAGCGCATGTTAGCTCCTGACAGTCAGAAATTAGCTGAGTAATTGAATTGGGCCCAATATTTTTCACATCTCTATCAGGTGGTTACCCAATTCACTAAATGGTAAGGATTTTTTTTCCTTTATTTTTTTTTATTTTGTGGCTGCAATTTTAAGCATCTAGCTGTATACTTCAGCATGTTACAATATTTTATATGACATCAATGCTTTCTTGAAGTTTTATAATGATAACTGGGGTAACTACAAAACTTATATAATTGTTGGTATCTTTTTGTTTATATATTTTAAACATCAGCCTGAAGCAAGCAGAAGTAAATGCTAGGTCAATTTAATAAAGTCAGTCTTTATTAATGGAAGCCTGTGAGCTATTTCGGGTGTAGTAGAATTTCAAATGTCCCTTAAAATAAAAAAAAAATATTGATGCAAAGAGATAAATAGCCATCTGGCTGCTCTTGAAAAGTGGTAAGTTGTAAGAACTAAGGTTCTCAAGATACTGAAGAACTTATAGTGGCACTGTGTCCATGAATGGCTGAAATAGCCTTCACTGGTAGAGGCGTCGCTAGTCTACTGCGACAATTCGATGATGTCTTTCTCCTCAAACGGCTTGCTTGTGCCATCTTTGTGCCCAAATGGCTTGTCTGCACCATCTTTGCCACCAAAAAAAATGAGTAGATAATCCTGGTGGTGTGGATGGAGGGTCTAGTGGTATGACAATGCATGGTAACCGGTAAACAAAACTATTACTAATATTGCAGCACTGGGAAAGCCATAATTTAATATGGTTGGTGAAACTATGGAGTTCTTCATAAGTTCTGTGACTGGGCATAACCCCATAACCTCCATAATGTGGAGTAGGTGGTAGTAAAATAGATTTTTACGGGGGGTTTTATTTTGTGGGTTTTATATGCAGTTAAGGTTGTGTTCAATAAAATATTTGCATGTAATTTAAAACAATGTCTCTTGTTGAGAAGATGATGCATCTCAGCAAGAAACCCCTTAACACACAATATAACTATCTTTAAAATATTTATAAAAAGCTACACTGTCATTTCCTTATCTCATCTGCTGAGATGATATAGTCTAGCAATCAATAAAGAATGTATTACTAATTGATAACCATAAGTGATCACCTAGTGACAACAAAAAATCTAAATAGTACTTCCCAAGAAAATACACTTTCCGACTGTCCAACACAGTCACAGTGGATCTATCTGATATAGTCCAGTACCGATCTGCACCCCCGTCAAAACCAATACTTATTTTCTAACTAAATCCTTGTAAATTGTTCTTTAATTGTTACAAAAGTCCAAAAAGTAGGATCATACTCTGACATGCCCAAGACATACATCCAACCATTCTAAATGGCCATAACGTTTACAAGAAGAATAATATAATTTATTTAGACAATTGAAACATTTACCACTGTTTTGTACCTTTAATTGTGACTTTATGGTTGCAGAGCAAGATGATACACTCATTCCCAACAAATATTCTAATCTTGGGGGGCATGGGAATTATGCCAAAGCATAATGTATTTCATAACAGATTGTTGCACATTGTTTACTGCAAATATTCTAAAAACAGTGAAGCAGTGTGTTAAAAAGTGTGAGCAAAAATTGTTTTTTTTTTGCTGTGTCAGAATATCAAGCTTATTTCAGATCCTCTTTAAGGCTAGGTTTCCACTTGGTTTTTTTATGCTAAAAACGCCCATAAAAACGCCAATAGCGCCACCTGGCGTTTTTTTAGTGGAAAAACGCAGCAGCCAGATGTTAGCTGTTTTTCAATAGGAAATCGCAAAATGCCATTTCCACTTGGCGTTTTTCTGTCTGGCGTTTTTTCAGTCCTCTTTGGCGTTTTTCTGCTTTTTTGGGCTCTGTGGCAGTTTTTCAAAATCGCAGCATGTTCACACTCTGGCGTTTTTTCAAGGAAATCTTGGCGTTTTTCTCCAATAGAAGTCTATGGGAGAGAAAAAACGCCATGATAAAGCCATGTGGGTTTATTGCCTTGGCGTTTTTTATGGCGTTTTTTCCACAGTTACAATGCAGAGGATGGACCCAGTATCTGTGTGTCCTACGAGAAATAGGCTGGAAACAAACAGTTTCACACAAAACAAAGTCCTGGACTGGTTCATATTGAATTTTACACCATTTGGAACAAACATGCCATTACAAACAAACATACCCGACGCATCAACTAGATCCTGCGCGCCAAAAGCAACAGCAAACAATTTGCACCATCATTTGGGGCCAATCTTCCTAGAGGAGCAGACATTCGGAATAAAGCATGCCTTACAAACCACAGAAAAGAGACAAAGGGGTCTACCAAGTAAATGACATCGGGGGCAGATACTTGCCATTTATCCTAATCCCTTTTAGCTGGGTGAAACTGCTAACTTGTAAAGGCTGGAAAAACTGCCTAAGGTCAAAAAAAGCAATTTCCACAGAAAGGCTAAAACGCCAGAAAAAACTCCAGAAAAAAACGCCAAAACGCAGGAAAATGCAGTGGCAGTTTTCTTGGCGTTTTTCATCAAGAAAAAAAACGCAGGACAAAAACCCAAGTGGAAACCTAGCCTAATTCCTTAAAATCTTCATGATGTTCCATACTGTTATATATATATAAATATATATATATATATATATATATATGTATGAATTTATATATATATATATATATACATATACTGTATATAAGGCTTACATTTACACTATACTTGAGACTCCATTCCTGGGGAGTGACTGGGGAGGGACCTCTGTTGCAGAAGACACAAAAATAATAAATAAATTTTTCTATGCTGCAGTATGCGTGCCCCTGTGTGTAATGGAGTATGCCCTGTAGCTTCCAAAAAACATGCAATAACCTCCATTGGTATTTCTATAATCTGGAGATGCAGCTGAATATGTTGTGGTGATTTGTTGCATTGCATATAATATTGACAAAACAAAAAACCTGTTATAATAAATGTAAAAATAATGCAAGACTTGCTATGTATTTCTTCTTCCCTATAATTGCCATAAAGATATGGGAATTCTATACATAAACTGTATTTCAAAACCTTAATGCATTTATATTAATATATGTTAATGCTGTGACGTGCCAGGCACATCATTGGTCATTAAGGGGTTAATTACACATGATAAAAGATATGTTTTTTATACTATTAATAAATGCCCTCTCAAAGTGATCGTGTACAGGTCGCTTTGAAATTTTCCAGGTAAGGTGAACTGAAAATATGGGTTGTGCTGTAATGAGCATACCTGGAAATTCTCAGGGTTTGAGTCTCAGGGTTTTTGCCCCAATCTTAGGATGAAGGGGCAGATTCTTAGGACCACATCGTCTGAAACGGACTCCTTCATATTCTACACTTCTGTGACCATATATAAGACTCCCAGTTAGTGCCTTTTCTACAGTCTGTTATAGTTGATATCCCTCCTTAAACGCAGGTGACTTAATTAAGCATGTCTTTAAATAATGACAAGTCAAGGTTTCCATGGAGACTGGTATTTAGCTTTTTAAATATTGTTTGCCTGAGATCCATTTATTTATTTATCTATAATTTTATTTCCAGTATTTAAAAAAGTACTTATTTTTTTGACGAAGGGAAAAATGCTATTTCTCACTTTCAACCCCACTGCAGCTGATCCTTGCATTGTTGATCACAGTACATGTGATCAGCATGCAAGAGGAGGTCATTAGAGTTCCGGCAGATTCTGTATAGACCTGCTGGGAACCCTTTCACTTAGATCTTTTTTTTCTGGCAGTGCCAGCACAAAAAGGTTTGACTACTATTTAACCTCTTCAGCCCCCTATGGACGTATCCAAAAAAACGCATCCCAAGAATCCCCTATGGACGTACCAGTACATTAATAACATGTTCAAGAGGTCCCTAAGAGGACCACTAACCATTTAAAAAAAAAATAAAAAAAATTTATATATATATATTAAAAAAATACAAAAAATAAAATAAAAAAGATAATAATAATAATAATAATAATAATAAAAAAACTTACATCCCATTGCCCTAACACAACATCTACCCAGTATAACCCTCCTGCCCCCATTCACAACCCCCAAACCCATTAAGCCATAAGCATAACCATTCCATAAATAATGAACACCTTATAGTATGTTCCCTATAAGTGCTGCAAAGTATGGAAAATCTATATAAATTAGGTATTTCTGAAATCAGCAGCCAGATCTATTATGAATTTATGGTAATTAGTCAACGATCCATAGGACATAATAGTACATTGTAAGATCATAAACAGGTTAATCACTGTCTCATCCAAAGTGATGCACAAACACACAAAACACTCTCAGCCAAAATGGTGTTTACACGCACACACAGACATATACACCATTTGTAGGTTATTATTATTATCTTTTATTTATATGGCACCAACAATTTACGCAGCACTTATTACAATACATATAGTCAAGGGGTATGACAAGACTAGAATTATTCAGTTCATTTAAGAACTTAATTATGCATCCTATTTATTATCTGTATTAGTTTTGGAACAATTCATCATATTTAATATAATTATCCTGACAATCACTTTACATACATGCAATATATCCTTGCCCCACAAGACCCTTTCACTACCACAGTTTTTCTATATGTTAAATAATGGAGCTACTTTGCCATTTTTGCCAAATGTTGGTTCAACAATTATTCCCCTTTTCTATAAATAGTGTATCCATGTAAAGTATACATTGTTTTTTTTCAAGGAGACACAGAGCTTTCTTTTGATACCATAGTTACATGATTAGCTGATTATTTAGTATGAGTAATTTAGTAAAAACTACAGAAAAATAGAAAAAAAACCCCAAATCACAAACTTTAAATTGACAAAAAATACTCTCAAAATGTAACAATTCAGATACCCTGAATAAGCACATATTAAAGGGTGTACATTACGGTTCAAAAACTAATTTTTATTTACATTTGGTATACTGGGTTTGCAACTCCAATTAAGAAACCCAAAAAACCCACAAATGTATATATTTTTGTAAAGTAGAGAAACCGGATTATTTCATTAAGAGCATCTGGACACATTTTATGCAGCCATTAGGCCACCAATCACTGTCAAAGTAGAAAAAAATGTTATGGCAGAGAAATCCAGCCAAACTTGTTCAGCTGCATCTCCAGATTATGGAAATATCCTACATGGATAGTTTTGGTTTTCATTCAGGGAGAGAATGTGAGAGATCATCTGATTATATGATCTCTATAGTCTCCCTCAGGGGAGCAGGCAAACACATTTTACATAGTCTCAAACATAGATACACAATCATTCTACAAATATGGAAAAACAGATAACACTCATTTACACATATATACTAATAACACATATATATGCTACCACACTGAAACTTACACAGACTCATGCAAACACATGTAAAAACACACAATTTTGCTAATATACAGACCCACACATACATATTCCTGCTAGCACACTCATCACACACAGTTACACATACACAGTCATGTCAACATGCACATTAACTGTTACATAGATACATGCATACTCTCCCTCCTTCCCTGCTTGTCTCCATCACTCACTTCCTTACACTTTTAGAGGCTTCTTTTCAAGCAGCTGCACTTTCGCCACAGGGTCAAGTGACTCCGACGCATTTCCGCAAGTGGGATGGTCCAAGTCGGACTGGTCCTTTCTGAACCTCTAGTTTTTGGCTAAGACCTCTTGATCTAACATTTCTCTACCTTTGCAATAAACAAGTATTAAGTAAGCTAAAGGAATTTAAAGTTTCTATCACATCTTTTCTTTCTCTTCTACAAGCTATATATATTACGTTCCCATTTACCAATTTGAAAAATGGGGCCAGGGAATAACCTTTGGTTGCTGCTGTGTACACTCTCTACTGCTCTCTGTGAGGTAGACTTTCAGTGGATTTCTAATGACGTATACAATCTTGGTGGGCACGGTATATTGTCTTCTTGAAGATGTTTGATATTGACATATCATAGCAGAAACCATCTGTTTATACACAACATTATTATAATAACTGCATATAAAAAGGTGTTCTTTTACCATTTAATCATGTTTATATGATCACTACTCACATATTTATCATGTCTACTATTCTAAAAAAAACTCTTAAAGTTTAAACAGGCCATTGAATCAAGTCCAAGATGAATACATCAATCAAGTAGCCACTCAGTTTCAATCAGTGCCAAAGAACTGACACAGTAAATTCAAAGAGTGCCACCAGATTCAGTAGCATCATCGCACATTAAGGATACAAAAACAGTAACATTTAAGTTAACAATGACATGGAGACACTAAACACATACTGGGACGAGGGTGAGGGGGAATGGGCAAAAAGAGGGCTCAGCTAGAGCAAATGAAAAATAAATATGTATTAACTTTTCACAGAGGTCATAAAGACATGGTGACTACGGCCTTTCAGTAATTTGTACAGTCAGGCACTAATGTTGGATGAGCAGACCTGGTTCGCTATCTAAAGGCTCATCCTAAAGGTATTTGCTGGGGTTAAGGTCAGGGCTCTGTGCAGGCCCTTCAACATACCAAGACATTTTGGACAATGCTATGCTTCACAATTTGTGGGAACAGTCTGGGGAAAGCCCTTTTCTATTCCAGCATGACCGTGCCCCATGCACAAAGCAAGGTCCATAAAGACATGGTCGGATGACTTTGGTGTAAAAGAACTTGAGTCAGGTGCCCCAATACTTTTGGTCTTATAGTGTATAATGTGAGTTGAGTTTTGAAAAGAAATGTATATATATAACAAATAATGCCTCACATAACAATTAGGACTCACAAAGAAAACATTTAGGAGGGCTTACTAGTTAAAATGCATTAAGCTATAAGGTGAACTGGAAAATACTAATTTTATTTGTTTTGTTGCTTTGTAGGTATCCTCTGTCTTGCAGTTGTCATCACTCATAAAGAAGCATTAAAAAGAATCATGGCAACACCCGGGATGAATGTCACATAAAAACACCAGCTACGGTTTCAGCAAAAAGAACAAGGAGTTATGTTTTAAAGACTGATAAAAGTTCCCATAAAAGCACTTATTTCAGACATACATTTAACTCATGGAAGAAGCTGAGAAAAACTAAAGGTTACTAAACGAAGGCAAAATATTCATATTTGATAACATCCCTTTCTTTTGTATCGTGAAAGTCTAGAAAATGTTTTGGCTATTTCTTTCTCCTGAAAATTAAAATAGAAATACAAATAATAGACACTGATTGATACGTTGTCTAAGGGCTAAAAGTATCAAAGTATCAAGTTTTTAAAATAATAACTCAGTGTTTAAATAACACAAACTGATGCCCAACTTTGAATCAGTGAATGTGCATATGGGTTATATTATAAATGAAGAGCAAAACAATTAACAAAGAAACTTGAAAATAAAGCGAAAAAAAAATTTAGATCGAGATCCAAAAGCCTAAAGAAGCAGAAACCAAAATGTAGGTAAAACTTTTATTGCTCTATCGTAAAATCATGATATCAGGGATGTAAACGCATACATCATGTTTTAATGCGTTTCATTCATACTCACTGCACTTAATCATACAATTGTGTTAAAATAACATACAAAATTACATTACATTACATTTACTTGTATAGTGCCAGCAGATTCTGTAGTGCTGTTACAATTATTTTTTAGTCACACACAATAACAAACTGGTACAAAAAAAGAAGAGGGCCCTGCTCTTGCGAGCTTACAATCTAGTCAGTAGTTGAGCAGGAAGTCAATCAATAAGAGAGGACTACTTGGATGGGGGTGAGTTGATAGGGTCCTGATGATCTGTAGGAGTTGTTAGTTGTTCGATGGCTTGATTAGGATGGTGGCAGAGAGTGTTAGGAAGAAAGGTTGTACGCTTCTCAAAACAGGTTTTCAGAAAGCTTTTGAAAGTCTGGTGGGGGAAGGGAATTCCACAGAACAGGACAGGTGAAATCCTGAATGCAAGAGTGGGAAGAGGTAATGACAGTATAAGAGAGACGCAGGTCACAAGAGGAATGAAGAGTACGGTTATGGGTATATTTAGGAGGGTGCAGAATTGTTAAGGGCTCTGTAGGTCAGGGTCAGAAGAGAAGTTTAAATTTAATTATGAAGGGTATGGGGTGCCAGTGGAGTGATTGGCATTATGGAGCAGCAGATGAGAAACCGTGACAGAGAAAGATTAATCCAGCTGCACTGTTTAGGATGGATAAGAGCGGTGAAAGGTGCGAGAGGGGGAGACTAATATTCAAGGACTCTATAGTGACAGGGTCTGTTCCCCAGGACTGGCGCATAGCAAATGTTGTGCCAATATTCAAAAAGGGGACAAAAAGTGACCCGGGGAATTATAGGCCTGTTAGTTTAACTTCTGTTGTGTGTAAACTGTTTGAGGGTTTCCTAAGAGATGCTATTTTGGAGTATCTCAATGAAAATAAATGTATGACTCCATATCAGCATGGGTTTACAAGGGATCGGTCCTGTCAAACTAACCTGATCAGCTTTTATGAGGAGGTGAGCTCAAGACTGGATCGGGGTGAATCGCTGGATGTCGTATATCTTGATTTTTCCAAAGCATTTGATACGGTGCCACATAAAAGGCTGGTACATAAAATGAGAATGCTTGGGCTGGGGAGAATGTGTGTATGTGGGTAAGTAACTGGCTCAGTGATAGGAAACAGAGGGTGGTTATTAATGGTACATACTCTGAGTGGGTGACTGTTACTAGTGGGGTACCACAGGGGTCAGTTTTGGGTCCTATTCTTTTTAATATATTTATTAATGACCTTGTAGAGGGATTGTATAGTAAAGTATCAATCTTTGCAGACAATACTAAGCTCTGTAACGTGGTTAACACAATAGAGGACAGTGCACGATTACAAATGGATCTGCATAGGTTGGAGGCTTGGGCTGGGATGTGGCAGATGAGGTTCAACACAGATAAATGTAAGGTTATGCACATGGGGAAGAAAAATCCAGGCTGGGAATATGTATTAAATGGGAAAACACTGGGGACGACTGACATGGAAAAGGACTTAAGAGTTTTAGTTAACAGTAAGTTAACCTGTAGCGACCAGTGTCAGGCAGCTGCTGCTAAGGCAAATAAAATCATTGGGTGCATCAAAAGGGGCATAGATCCCCACAACAAGGAAATAATTCTGCCACTGTAAAAGTCACTAGTCAGACCACACATGGAATACTGTGTACAAGAAAGATATAGTGGAGCTGGAGAGGGTTCAAAGACGGGCAACCAGAGTAATAAAGGGAATGGGAGGACTACAGTACCCAGAAAGATTATCAGAACTAGGGTTATTTAGTTTGGAAAAAAGACGGCTTAGGGGGGACTTAATAATTATGAATAAATATATAAGGGGGCAGTACAGAGATCACTCCCAGGACCTATTTATACCCAGGACTGTATCTATAACAAGGGGACATCCTCTACGGCTGGAGGAAAGAAGGTTTCTACACCAGCACAGACGGGGGTTCTTTACAGTAAGAGCGGTGAGACTATGGAACTCTCTGCCAGAGGAAGTGGTAATGGTAAACTCAATAAAAGAGTTCAAAAGGAGCCTGGATGTGTTTCTTGAAAGCAATAATATTACAAGTTATGGATATTAGATTAAAAGGGACAAAACGTTGATCCAGGGATTTATTCTGATTGCCATATTTGGAGTCGGGAAGGAATTTTCCCCCTGGTATGGGGCAATTGGCATCTGCTTCATAAGGGTTTTTTGCCTTCCTCTGGATCAACACAGTAGGGACACAATATGTATATAGGTTGAACTTGATGGACTTTGGTCTTTTTTCAACCTTATGAACTATGTTACTATGTTACCAATTAGTAGGGAGTTGTAATAGTCCAAGCAGTAAAAAAACCCCGGTAATGCTGATCAATTAGCTCCTTATTTAATTAATTCTAATTATAATGAACAGATATATTTTGAAATTGTGTTAGCTCCTAAAAATGTAACAATTTAATAAATGTTGCCATTATTTATACCAATATTGTTGTCTTAGACATGATACAAATAATTAAATAAGATATATATATTCAAACATAATTATATATGAAATTTGAAAATGTAAAATGATAATTTTACATTATGCAGCCATAACGTTATGACCATCTGCAAAGATGTTAGCAGCAGATTCTTTAAGTCCTGTAAGTGGCGAGGTGGGGCCTCCATGGATGCATCCTGGTGCCATGTGTTCTCCAGGGAAGCAACGCACCCAGCCATCCACGTGATGTAAAAGAAATGTGATTCATCACACCAGGCCACCTACTTCCATTGCTCTATGATTCAGTTCTTATGCTCATGTGTCCAATGTAGGGCTTTCAGCAGTGGACAGGGGTCAGCATGGACACCCTGACTGGTCTGCGTGTCTACGCAGCCCCGTATGCAACAAACTGCAATGAACTATGTGTTCTGACACCTTTCTTTCAGAACCAGCATTAACCAATTAGCTTGGCTGTTGGATTTGACCACATGGGCCAGCCTTCGCCCCCCCAAGTGCATCAATGTGACCTTTGCCACCCATTACCCTGTTGCTGGTTCACCGCTTTTCTTTCCTTGGACCACTTTTGATAGGTACTGACTCCTGAAGACCAGGAACACTCCACAATAGCTACAGTTCTGGAGATGATCCGATCTAGTCATCTAGCCATCACAATTTGTCCCTTGTCAAAGACACTCAGATCCTTACGCTTGCCATTTTCCTGCTTCTAACACATTCATTTTGAGGATGAAATGTTCACTTGCTGCCTAATATCTCCCACTTATGTAAGCAAAATGTTTTGTTACTATACTCAGATCCACAGGCAAGAGTTTTAGCCCCTATGTCTCAGTCAAATTGGTTTCCCATCAGAAACGGCACCCGTCAAGGCTATCCGTTGGCACCACATCTGTATGTCCTTTCGATAGAGCCTTTAGCTAATCTGATTAGGGAAGTAAGCTTTCCTTGGAATTTTCTAATGTTTTTGAATTATTGCAGCCAATCAGCAAATCACATCCAAGGGTGTAACGTGTATGTGTCAGGCAAAGGTTTGTGGAAAGAGATATAGAGATACAGTTTTTATATCTAGGCTGCTAGAACTCTTTATTGGAGTTAGAGAAGATACAATGTTGGTAGATCTTAGCATCAAAGATACAGTAGGTAGGACTTTTATACCGTTTAAATACGAAATTCCAATGTATTTAAAATATTAATAATAAATATAGAAATGGATCATAAATATTTAAAAAAGGGATATTATTAAAACAATTAAATATGAGAATAAATAATTAAGAACATACCTTAGTTAACGAGGAAGTTATTATAACAAAACACATGTTGTTTTATTTATTTTTTGTTGCACGTAAACTGACTTTATTATAAAATTGGAAGAATTCTATATTAGATTTTTTCAAAGAAATTACACGAAATACCTTCAGTATAAATTCTGCTTACTTTTTTGGGGCATTTATACCTATGGATTATTAATAATATACCCTAGAGGTGTATATTTCTTTCTTTATAGTTTCTTTATATTCCTAGCTTTATAAGGCTAGGTTTCCACTTGGGTTTTTGTCCTGCGTTTTTTTTCTTGATGAAAAACGCCAAGAAAACTGCCACTGCATTTTGGTGTTTTTTTCTGGAGTTTTTTCTGGCGTTTTAGCCTTTCTGTGGAAATTGCTTTTTTTGACCTTAGGCAGTTTTTCCAGCCTTTACATGTTAGAAGTTTCACCCAGCTAAAAGGGATTAGGATAAATGGCAAGTATCTGCCCCCTGATGTCATTTACTTGGTAGAGTTCTACTTAAACGCCCCGGCGGACCCTTTTGTCTCTTTTCTGTGGTTTGTAAGGCATGCTTTATTCCGAATGTCTGCTCCTCTAGGAAGATTGGCCCCAAATGATGGTGCAAATTGTTTGCTGTTGCTTTCGGCAGGCAGGATCCCGTTGGTTTGTTTGTAATGGGATGTTTGTTCCAAATGGTGTAGAATTCAATATGAACTTTGTTTTGTGTGAAACTGTTTGTTTCCAGCCTATTTCTCGTAGGACACACAGATACTGGGTCCATCCTCTGCATTGTAACTGTGGAAAAAACGCCATGAAAAACGCCAAGGCAATAAACCCACATAGCTTTTTCATGGCGTTTTTTCTCTCCCATAGACTTCTATTGGAGAAAAACGCCAAGATTTCCTTGCAAAAAACGCCAGAGTGTCAACATGCTGCGATTTTGAAAAACTGCCACAGAGCCCAAAAAAGCAGAAAAACACCAAAGAGGACTGGAAAAACGCCAAACAGAAAAACGCCAAGTGGATATGGCATTGTGCGATTTCCTATTGAAGAACAGCTAACATCTGGCCGCAGCGTTTTTTTCACAAAAAAAATGCCAGGTGGCGCTATTGGCGTTTTTAGCAAAAAAAAACCAAGTGGAAACCTAGCCTAAGTGTGGTTAAAGATTTGCTACATTTTCTTGTTGAGCAGGCAAATTTTGATATTTTTAGATATTTTAGATATTTTTATATCAGTAGCACCGTCACTCTATACACTGCTTTATAGGTAAAACCTGCAATCAGTATATACATAACTGAGACATCTGCAGCTAATGAATGTGGGAATTATTTATCACCAGCCATGCACAAGGTGTTTGTTAGCATATAATTGACTTATTGGCAAATAGAGTTTATCATGTCAATAATTTGAGCTCTGACTTCAAACACATGGGACGACATACTCAGAGATACAGGCATTCAGATTGACTATAGGATCTGCAGGATCTCCCTAAATGTATTTGCCCTTTCCCCATCCACTTGCTGTTTGGCTTGCAAAATATATTTTTGGCTGCTCAATCCACCCGCCACTTAGTATACACACTACCACCTATAAGCTCCAGGACCGGCTCAGGGAGGGATCCAGGGTAACAAATAACCCTCTGCGCGTATGCACAGAAAGCTTTTTCATTGAGTTCGATGGGAGCACTCAGGGCCGGCCTTAGGGGTGTGCGACCTGTGCGACCGCACAGGGCGCCATGGTTGCAGGGGCGCCTGACCGGGACTTAGATTAAAGCATCGTTTTTTTTTTTAAACTTTATTTAACATCATTCATGTTAAATAAAGTTTAAAAAAAAACGATGCTTAAATCTAAGTCCCGGTCAGGGGCGCCGAGCGGTTGCTCGTGAAGTTCTCGGCAACCGCTCGGCGCCCCTTCCTTTCCGGACTATTCCGGCTCTCAACGTGAAATGCCGGCACCGCGGCAGAGCGAGAAGACGGATGCCTCCCGCTCTCACCGCAGGACTCCGGCAACAAGGTAAGTGGGGGGGGTGTAGTTTGAAGGGGCAGAGGGGGGGGGTGTAGAGTTTGAAGGGGCAGAGGGGGGGTGTGTAGTTTGAAGGGGCAGAGGGGGGGGTGGTGTAGTTTGAAGGGGCAGAGGGGGGGGTGGTGTAGTTTGAAGGGGCAGAGGGGGGGTGTAGTTTGAAGGGGCAGAGGGGGGGGTGTAGTTTGAAGGGGCGGGGGGGTGTAGTTTGAAGGGGCAGAGGGGGGGTGTAGTTTGAAGGGGCAGAGGGGGGGTGTAGTTTGAAGGGGCAGAGGGGGGGTGTAGTTTGAAGGGGCAGAGGGAGGGGGGTGTAGTTTGAAGGGGCAGAGGGAGGGGGGTGTAGTTTGAAGGGGCAGAGGGGGGTGTAGTTTGAAGGGGCAGAGGGGGGGGTGTAGTTTGAAGGGGCAGAGGGGGGGTGTAGTTTGAAGGGGCAGAGGGGGGGTGTAGTTTGAAGGGGCAGAGGGGAGGGGTAGTTTGAAGGGGTAGTTTGAGGGGCGGTAGTTTGAAGGGGCATGGGGGGGTAGTTTGAAGGGGCAGAGAGGGGGGGTAGTGAGGGGGGGCGCCAGAGGAGTAGTCCGCACAGGGCGCCACAACGCCTAAGGCCGGCTCTGGGAGCACTTCCCTGCCACTGACTGGCTGCTTCATGTGTGCACATATATTATTAATGTTGACCTTTAATTACATGCGCTTAGAAGAGATACAACCTCCAGGCCAGCCCTACAGCACTATTTCCTATCAGCGCCACTAACGTCCGTTACGTAGTTGCCATGGGAAACCAAGCGATCACACCTAAACTAAAGTTTTGGCTTCCTGACTTTCAAGCCGTGCGCGCGCTACCGGTCTCTATAAGGCGCATGCGCAGGAGTCGGTCAAACGCTGACGCGCGTGACACAGTGCTAGGCTCCGGCACGTTCTGCGCATGCTCTCTGCGTGTTGATAAAGCGGGTTACTGGGGAGATAGTTGGCTAACAAACCAGAAGCCCTTGGGAGATTGAGGAGCAAGGATGGCGAACTATAAGGTGAGCTGCGTAACCCTCCGGTGCGGCTTCTGCTCCTTGACGTTCTTTTATTTATTTTATTTTATTTTAATTGGTATACATAGAATTGAGTGACGAATTGCTCCTCTTTTCGTATTGACCGATAGCACACCGGGTTCAGTGCGGTAGTAGTAATCAATGTAGGGTCCCAGATGTTGCTTCATGCAAATACATTATAGTTTATACCACCGAAGCAATGTATCTATCAGTCTGCTTGTATAGAAGGTGCAGGGTGTTCTGGGTATTAATTTTACTCCCTACTATGCTCTAACCTAATCCATGCTAAATTTTATTTGAACGAGTTGTGTAATTCATGGTTCTGAAAGTAATTTTTTTTTTCTACTGACACTTGAATAATTACACTAGTAACCCCTTAAAAGCCAAATCATTATGCCCGTTGGGACAAGATATCTTGATAAACCCACATTTTTGGTGACTTTGGGTACTCTATAACCCCTTTTTATACGTATATAGTTGGGCACTATGGATTCATACTGTATAGTCTACATATTTGGGGTGTACAGTACACACCTGTGTGATATAGGCAGACTCTATAACCACATTTTGTTTGTGTAATAATATATGTATGCATTTATGTGTGTCTGTGTAACAGTTACCGGACATTATGTGGATAATAAAACCAAATAAAACTTTGGATAAAACAGGCTGTGGTCTTGTATTTAGTTTACCAATGAACTATAACAGACAATGTAACCATTCAATAATTTAATAACAAATATATATAACTATATACAAGCTCTTGGCTGTACCCAGAGCACCCAAAACTCAATTTAGGTACCTTGCCAGCCGCCCTATAAGCCAACGACAATATATAAACCACGACAATATATTGAAACAAAAATCTACATATTACAATATGGGCGGACAGGATGTTGTGTTTTCATCAGCTCTTTGGTGCCGTCTTCAGCTCATCCACCTCGCTGCTGCTCACCAGACTCCCTCATAATACCGCTATTTATAATGAAAATTTCCGCTGATGGCGCAGCGCGGGACAGTAAAAAATTCTGACATCTATATAAACTCTGATTGCAAGGCAGTCCCTTGCCTTTTTTTTTTTTTTTCTCCCCGCTCCCATGAAATTCCATAAATCTTAACTCTATAACATATGGTAAATATACCGCATAACACATGCATTATAAGCAAAGAATAAGCAGTGTAAAGATTCTTGATTCCCATAAATTGGGGGGGGTTACGTTTAACTTTATGTGTAGCCGCAAACGCAAAGCTGAAACGAACGTTTTGGATACGCCGTATCTTCCTCGGTTCTTTAAAGCTAGTGTAGATGTCTATGTGAAGCTATCTTTACTTTGGGAGGCCAGTAGAATGGACTCGCTAATCCGTATGCAATACTAATAATCTAACAAAATAAGGTGCCAATCATTAAAACAAATGTTTTTGCTTTGTTGTAGGCTGCAGATTCTAAAAGGGAACAATTCAGAAGATACTTGGAGAAGACTGGAGTACTTGACACCCTTACAAAAGGTACTTAATATGATACTTCCGTGCTGAACATCTGCATGTTCTCCGATAGGCGAGTACTTTGTAAGAGTATGAAAGAGTTCTGAATGTCCACGTTTAAATGTCTTTGTGCAGGTATAAAATATATTAAAGTCAGAGAGCCACCATGATTTGTCCTTTGTTTTGTTGTGAAAAACATTTGGTGGGGGGGAGAGAATAGTGCTAATGGAAGAATCCACTGGCCACAGATTTTTCTTCTATGGAATAAAAAGGGGGAGTAGAAAAATTGCTCAGTATCTCTATAATATATGCATGTGTCTTGTCACACTGAGCAGGGCTAAATGTGAAGTGCAGTATGGTTGGGCCTTCGTTGTATGCCCTCCCCAGCATGACTCAGAATTCACAGCAAAGTGAAAATAAATGAGGGGGGCGGGAAAGATGGTGAGTTTATATTAATCTTAAGTGCAGCTAGAAGTTCAATACCAGCCTCACCTGTCTGGTAACAATGAAATGAATAAAGGTAATTTTTAGTACAGATAGCACCAGTACACACGGTGCTTAATTAGGATGCTTATTTATAAATTCTAAGGATCCTGATTAAGTAGTTGGGACTTGATTCAGTTTGTTTGCACGCTGGTTCTATCTATGCTTAGAATTGCATTAATTCACAGCAAAGCCCTGCCAAATAGTCCAGTGTGGAGGGCTGCTGGGTAGTGTTGTGTGCAGCAGGTAAGGGAGGGTCAAAAAGGGAGAAAATGCTAGGTTTGATATTAATGGCTTACACATATGCTAGTGTCTTTACATAAAAATCTGCACATGCTGAGCAGTGGTAGGATCTGTACTGCAATCTGAATGCCAATTAATTGAATTTTCCCTTTTGCTTTAGATGTAAATGGTACTTGTGTTTTAAAACTTCAGTCTAATATTTTTCCATGCAATTACTCTTCAAAGTTTGGCATTTGCGATAATTGGGCTATTCTTGCACATACGACACCTTAGAAATATATATTGTTAATCTATTTAATGTTTCTGAAATAGTTTTTTTTTTTCTTCTTCTTCTTGTAGTGCTGGTGACACTTTATGAAGAACCAGAGAAACCAAACAATGCATTGGAGTATCCTTTCTCTTGCGAAGGGGGTATAATTGGGAATATTCTGCTAAAATTATTTGTTCAATGATTTTCTCTGGGGTGGAACACTGTTTATTATATTGAAAATAAGGATGATGGTATGTAATGATCTGTAATTTTCTGTTGCATTAGTAGCTCTGTCTTCTAGAAATTGCATTTTTTATTTTTATTTTTTTTGGTTGTGCATCTTTAAGGTTTTTCAGTCCTTAACCTGTAAATTCAGCTTCCTGAAACAGCACATGGGAGCTGCGGGGCCTGAAACGCCAGACGTGGAAGCTCTGCGCTTAGAACTTGCAGAACTAAAACAGAAGTATGAGGCTGTACTAGACGAGAACAAAGACCTGAAAGCCAAGGTTTGTTGTGTTGTCTTTTGGAATCTTGTTTTAACCCCCGTTTTCTATAAGGTGTTCTTGAATATATTTGATATGTATTAAAACGACCCTTGCAAAGGGAAAATGGCAGTGGGTACTTAAAATACAGCTATGACAATGCGTTAAAATAAAGCCAACACATCTAGAATACTAGGGCTGCCAAATACTGATTTAAAAAAAGCTAGCTTCTGGTCTCTTACAAAGTTGACTAGTGTAATGATGCTGTACTTAATAAATGTGTATATTAAAGGAAAAAATGCTAGTGAGGAGCATCTGAGATTGCCTTTTTAGGAATGCTTGTGGTGGTGAAATAGAACTGATAGGAGTCTGCTCTCTCCAGGATGATAATGAATATGCACAAATGTCTTCTTATTGACATACAAAACCTAACCCAAAAGTCTGAGGTTTTTAAAGTGTATGACACACTTCTGACTACAGTTGAGTTTGATGGGACCTGTGTTTTTAGGTAGTATTATAGTTACCCTCTATTTAGTTGGCTGTAGTTCTGGCAGCATATCCACCCAAATGAAACTGTCACCTTTTTTTAAAGTGTCTCGTTATGACATAAATCTAACATGTTCATTCTTTTTTTAAGCTTGCACAGCATGAGCCATCTCTTGATGAGAAACATCCAGAATAACCATCTTTGATGTCCTACCAAACTAAAACACTGCACTGGAAAAAAAAATTATGTAAGCTTGGGTTTTGTTAACTTTAGGGTACAAATGTTTGTTTCTAAATTTGTTTTCTATGTTCACTCTTTCAATAATAAACTATTTAATATAGCAGTTTTTGACATGTGTATTGGTTACTTTTACTTATCAAAGGGTCAGATGCTAAAAGTAATTTCATTGGACGTGTAACAGAATCTCGAAAATGAGGCCAGAATAGCCACGTTGGAATAACGGCTATATTGAAGGCTTCCCTACTAAACTATCTTGGCCTTGGTTGGGCCTTTAATTCCCCTACAATTCTCCTGGAGTGTGTTCCCTGTCCACTACTGCTTTCTTGATTTCTGCTCCTACTCCTGCACTGATTAAGGTCTCGTCTCTTTACAGCAGAAATAAATGGGCTGACTATATGGCTTCTGCCTTCAAATTTATGTGCTTCTCTCCTATTCCCAGGGTGCCACATTTTCTATGACAAAGTAGAGCGATATTTTGGTATAACTAGTTAACTATTATAAAATAATGCCTGGACTTCTGCAGATGGACCAAAAAAAGCTTTGAGTTGTTTTTTTTTTGTTTTGTTTCTGGTTCATTCATTTTCAGTTACGTTCTGAAACAAAATTATTCTGCCGCTTTCTACTTCTCCAAAAAGTCTTAGTTCTCTGTGGACAACGGGACATGGACATGACCTCCCAGTGAAACTTCTGCAAAATGGCAGAGCTTGTGGGCACATCCCCTTCTGCGATTGGAGGAATGTGTGTGAACTGCTGGCTCCGCCCCTTTCCCCCAAAGTAATCTCCAAGTCAACTTCTGCAAAAAAGGTGGTGCTTCCGGGCGCATCCTCTGTGTTAGAGCGACAGCTCTGTTTATGCTCCGTCATTATGTAATTCCTCCACTAGATGGCAGACTGTCTCTCAAGTACTCAGTATTCTTTGCAGAGGTCGTCTGTCTACATTGTGAATGGGAGGATGCAAGGTAGACACTCCAACTATACTAAACAAAGGACAAATATCACCACATCTGTAGTGTTTGTTAGAAAGATAGATGGTTACATATACATCCCCTTTAAATGTGTGCTATGAGGTAAAGGCACTTTCTGTCTAGTTGTGCCTGTGTATGAGTTTTTTTCTTTTTTTTTTCTTTTCTTTCTAAAGAAAAACTGTTTCCTGAACACTTCGGGTTTATACAGCACTCTGTATCCATTATGTGGATTATTTCTCTATGCTATATTTAAAATAGTGTTCTGTATGTAGAGCTTAGATTGTACATGCCATTGTAACCTAGGTGTGTATTCTGGCTCAGGTATATAAAATGGCTTGGATCTTACAGTTCTAAAAAAAACCCAAAAACTACCGGTATTAGCATCTGTAAGAAGCTGAGTACGTTGGGTTACTGACAGGGTTAAACCAGCTGTCCTACTTCAGTCAGTTTCTTAAGCACATGATGTGACCAAGTAGTTTCCTCTTTTAATAATCAAAAATGAGCAGATCTAATTCTAGTTTAGAGACTGATGGGGGAAATGGGAACATGTGCAATTCATTTTATTCAGTAACCTTATCTGATAAACACCCACCCATATATGTGGTACACTTTACTTTTTGCAGATCAATCAAAAAAACTAATGGCTGTGACAACTTCCCAAGGTACAGAACAGAAATCAAAGAGCTCAGCCATGTTACATATGCATACAAACTTAGGCTATGTTTGATTCCTCTTTTTATATATAGAGTGTAAAAATGGAAATTTTTACTCACCGTAAATTCCTTTTTCCTTAATACAGTGGCAGTACTATCGGGTAAAGCCTTCTTCCCGGACAAAACGCTACAGCAAAGAAAGGGTTAAAAGAGAGGAACCCTCCCCCCTTACCCATAAAGCCAGGCTTACCCTGAACAAGTCGGTAAATAAGAACACAAAAACTGAATGCAAAAATAATTTATTTAGGGAGGGAAATCCGTACTGCCACTGTATTAAGGAAAAAGGAATTTACGGTGAGTAAAAATTTCCATTTTTCCTGCCATACAGTGGCAGTACTATTGGGATGTACCAAGATCCCTAAAGAATGGGAGGGCAACCAACTCCTAGGCAACAACCACCTGGAACACCTTACGCCCAAAATCCGCTGCAGAGGATGAGAAGACGTCTAGCCGGTAGTGACGAACAAAGGTATTGAATGATGACCACGTAGCCGCTTTGCAAATATCTTCCGGTGAAGCAGAAGCCTTCTCAGCCCATGAAGCAGACACGGCCCTGGGGGAGTGGGCCGTGATAGGAGGCAACAGAGGAACGTCAGAGACTTGATAGCCCATACAAATAGTTCCTGTGATCCATCTTGCTAGGGAAGCTTTTGAGGCAGCTTTCCCTGCCAAACGACCAGACCAAGAAATGAACAATTGGTCAGTGGAACGGATAGAGGCAGTCCTAGAAATATACAACTCAAGGGCTCTCTTGACATCTAACATGTGCCATTTGGCTTCTTCCGGAGAGGAGGGAGATGGAAAAAATGATGGAAGAACCAGAGGTTGACTCATAGCAGATTTGGATAAGACCTTCGGCAGAAAGGAAGGTTGAAGGTGGAGAACAACTTTATCCTGATGGAAGATGGTAAAGTTCTCAGATGAGGAAAGGGCTTGGATTTCTCCCACACGTTTGGCAGAGGTAATGGCCACCAAAAACACAGTCTTAAATGATAAGATCTTTAATGGCACTGTTACACTATAAGCAGTTGTGTGAATAAATATGTATATGGACACGTGTATGCGGGTGTATGGATGTACATGTGTGTAGATATGCATATGTAGGTATGTATGTGTATGTGTATATATATATATATATATATATATATATATCATGGTTTCTGTTAATACTAGTTAAATCAAGATGCATGGGATGTGGCCGGGAATGATAAATATTATAGATAACACTGATATGCGTGATGAAGGGTGTGTGGAAGAAAGACAGGTTTTCTCATGAAACAGATTGAATCAGGTCAGGAGATCTTTGGGTTTTACTGGCCCATGATTGTAAAGACCCCAGGGTGTGGTGTTGGCCAAAGGGAATAACTTCAAAGGGTAACTACGGCAACCACAGGGTCCAATCAGGGATCTCCCAGTAGACTCAATTGGGACCCTCTAGTATATCAAGGGACAGGTAGTGAAAGAGGGAAGAGGAGAGAAAGTAAAGAGACAAAGGAACATCACTAACCTGGAGCTCTCAGGGAAGGTAAGTATGAACATGCATGTTTGAATATTGTAAATAGGAACTTATATGTATTTGTTGTAAGTGTGTCAATTAATGTGGGGATTATTGTTATTGTACTGTTATTTGTATTGTTTTATATTTGGAACGTTCTAGTAAAAGTTTGTATTGTTGTATCATAGCCGCATTGTGGATTCTTGGATATCCTGTTGTTGTTTCAAAATATTCTGTTGCATTCTGGAAGAAGCGAAAGTTTTCAGTTCAAACCTTAAAAGTTAGAAGAGATAGAACAGGGATTGTATAACTTAATAAGCCAGTGGGTGGGTTTATCGGTGCATATTTCATAAGTGTACCCATACACCCGGATAAGTGTAGTTATTGTAGCTAGAAAACACATTAGCCTTCAGGAGATATATCCAAATACATATTGTGATTTCATTGATATGTGTTTGGATGTATCTGTTGTTGGATCAGTTGTAATCTTAAGCACATAACACATTCATAAATCTTTTAGATGGTATGCTGTAGATAAAGCATTAATCCATCTGATTGATATTTTAATAACACAATTCCCTAGTTCCCTCAAAAGAAAACTTAACAGCACCTCCTCCAAGGGTTCAAACGGAGGCGAGCAGAGAGCGTGAAGAACCACCGTAAGATCCCAAGCTGGAAAGTGAACCCTCCTTGGCGGACGTTGAATGGTGATGGCCTTAAAAAAACGTCTGACCAGCAACTGCAAAGCTAGGTCTTCCAGAAAAAAATGACCAAGGGCCGAAACCTGACCTTTAAGGGTAGAGACACTGAGGCCCGCGGAAAATCCATCCTTCAAAAACAGCAAAATGGAGTTGATTGTAGGAGGAAAAACCGAAAAGTCCCTTGAGGCATACCAGAGAAGGAACTTCTTCCAGACCCGAAAATAAATCTTTGAAGTAGAGCCTCTAACTGATTTTAACAGCAAGTCAGATAAATAATCCTCAACACCTTGACCCCGCAGAATCATCCTTGCAGTAGCCAGGCCGTCAACTTGAACATCTGTAGCTGATCCAGATGCAGAGCCTCATCGTCCAGCAAGTGATCTGAGAGAGGCAGTTCCCAACACGTTAGGCTTAGATGTTTTAGGAGTGAGAACCAGCTGCGGTTTGGCCTATATGGGATGACGGCTAGGACCCGCGCTCTGTCTGAACGGATCTTCTGGAGGACGTGGGGAATCAATGCGACTGGAGGAAAAACATAAGCCAGACGGAAATCCCACTTCATGGACAGACCGTCCAGGAAATCTGGAGAATCTCGTCTGTTGAGAGAGGCGAAAACTGGAACTTTCCTGTTGCTTCTTGACGCCATCAGATCTATCTTCGGGAGGCCAAATCTTAACACCAGGGAGGCGAAGGTCCCCTTGGTTAAAGACCACTCTGCTTGTGACCATCTTAGCCGGCTGAGATCGTCCGCAATGGTATTGTCGCATCCTCTTATGTGTGTAGCTGATATGTCTGCCAGATGCTGCCGGGCCCAACACATCAGAACAGAGCACAGAACCTGAAGGCTCCTTACTCGAGTACCCCCTTGCCTGTTTATGTATGCAACCGTCGTAACGTTGTCCGACTGTATCCTCACTGCACGACCTTCCAACAGGGTCCTGAAGGCTACGAGGGCAAGAAGAACCGCTTTTAATTCCCAAAAATTGGACGAACGACGCAAATCTGCTGGAGACCATACGCCTTGCCGGAAGAGACGATTTAAATGGGAGCCCCATCCGATGCCGGAAGCATCCGTGGTAAGTATCACCCATTTGGGGGAACGAAAAGAAAGGCCTCTGGAAAGGTTCGACGGCGTCCTCCACCAGGTAAGGTGGGATAAGACTTGACTTGCGATCGTAACATCTAGGTCCAGGTCTTCCTCTCGTCTCGACCAATTTCGTAAAATATCCCATTGAAGGGGCCGCAGTTGGGCACTTGACCGCCGGGATGGATGCCGTAAGGAGACCAAGGATGCTCATGGCTTTCCTGACAGTACAAGTTGGGTGTAACTGAAGGGACCTGATCTCCTTTTTGATCTTTTTGATAATGGAAGAAAAAATCGTTGAGATATTGAATCCACTCCTAAGCCAAGGAACTGGATCCTGGTGGAAGGGATGAGGTTGGACTTCTTGAGGTTGATAATCCAGCCGTGATTTTCCAGAAACTGCATTGTGGTGGCAAGGTCTGCCCGGAGTTTCCTTGGAGACTCGGCCTTGAGGAGCCAGTCGTCGAGGTAGGGAACTATATAAATCCCCTTTTCCCGCAGCGATGCAGTCAATGGACACAAAATCTTTGTGAAGATTCTTGGGCTTGAGGATAGACCGAACGGGAGTGCCTTGAATTGGAAATGATGAACGACTCCACGAATTCGGATTGCAAACCTCAGAAATCTTCTGGAGGACTGAGCAATTGGGACTTGAAGGTACGCGTCCTTCAGGTCCAAGGTTGCCATAACGTCTCCTTGCTGAAGCAACTGGGCGACAGAAGATAAATTCTCCATCCGGAAGTGGCGATACGGTATGCAGCTGTTCACTTTCTTTAGATCCAAAACGGGGCGAAAGGATCCGTCCGGTTTTGGGACTAGGAAAAGTCTGGAATACACTCCTTGGAAGTGAAGTGAAGGCTGAACCCTCTCTATGACTCCTTTCGAAAGGAGAGACAGGCAAGCCGAATGAAGTGCCAAATTTTTTGATTGGGATGGGTATGAGGAAATCAGGAACTGACTTCTGGGAAGTGACAAAAATCTGATCTTGTATCCCTCTGAAATGAGATCCCGAATCCACTTGCTGCGCGTAGTCTGTTCCCAAATATGAGCGAACTGCTGCAGCCTTCCCCCTACTCTGTCAGAATTTTCTCTTTTCTTGTTTCTTAGGACGATCCTGAAACTTTCTGTCTCCAAAGGAGAAGCCTGAAAGGGCCTGGAGGTTTTAAATGGATACCTTCTATTCCATCTGGAACTCTTATCCTGAAGAAGTGTCAGACATTTGTTTAATTAAGTCATCCAATGGAGCACCAAACAATTTATTCCTTTCAAAGGGTAAATCCGCCGACCAGGATCGTAACCATAAAGCTCTGCGGGCCACAGAGGATAAGCCCATATTGCGAGCTGAAGTCTTCACCATTTCCTGAGAGGAATCCGTAAGAAGGCTATTGGACAATCTCAAATTCTTAAGTAGTTGAGAAATTTCGGAGTCTTGATCATCCGGTAAGCACTCTTCCAAGGCTTGTAACCAATAGCTTTGAGCCCTGGAGACCGCTGCACTGACTACAGCAGCTTTGGATTGGGCACCTGATGCTTGGAATATACGCCTGCAGGAAGTTTCAATCCTCCTATCCATCGAGTCTTTAAGGCCGGAGACTCCTCCAATGGGGATGGTTGTCTTTTTCAACAATTGAGCTATTTGGACGTCCACCTTAGGGGGCTCATCCCAACGCTCATAACTCTGGAGCTTGAAAAGGTGTTTAAAATGCTTGGAGAGAAAAACCATCTTCCCTGGGTATTTCCATTCTCTTTCCATAAGTAGCTTCAGCGTGGGAAGAACAGGAAAGCCCTTAATTTTGTTAACCTCTTCGTCTGATACAATACGAGTCACCTCTTTGGTGAATTTCCGAAGTTCTTGGGGAGGAAAAACGGCCTCCTCCTCTGAACTGAACGAAGTTGTAGAGCTTGAGGACTGAGAGATTTCACCAGATGATAGCTCTGATCTGGAAGATGACCGAGATCTTTTGCGTTTGTGGGAGGACCTACCCGAAACCTTTGACTGGGCTTGAGCTGCAGAAACCTGAAAAGCCTCAAAGGTCTGCACTAGGTTTTCCTGGAACCATCCCAGGAAGGATTGCAAGTCTTTCTGCTTTTCTTTAGAAAGTTGCTCTGCCGCGCAAGGCATTACACATCTTTTTCCTGCATCCGTCAGGAAGAGGGGTAGCACACTCAGAGCAAGCTGCATGCTTTGACTTAAAAGTGGCCTTCCTCGGAGTGGGAGCAGGTTTCTTGTCTTTATCCCCCGGAGAAACCGGACTAGACATCTGGCAAAAGATAACAAATAGTGAGCGAAGAAACAACCCTTAAAAACATTTTTTTTTTTTATATAAACAAAATAATCTTCTGGAGGCAGAGAAAAAAATGAAGGAAAAGATAAAAAAAATCTTACCTCCAAATCCTCTGAACCGTGTGGGGGGCTGGTGACACTGTATCCTGTGCTGAACAATGCCCCTGCAGACAGACAGGATGATTTCAAACCTTTTAAAGGTTTGAATTTGGCGACCTCCAGAAGATCCGATACGCGCATGCGGGCGTGCGTTCCACTAACTGCGCACAGCCGGCAAATAAATCTCCTCCGTCCAAACCCCTCCGTAACTCCAACGCTACGGAGGGGACCTCGCTCTGCTCACCACCCGGGGAGCAATCGGAGGATAAAGACCCCCAGGCAGCAACCCGTGTGGCAGGAAAATAAATGTATCACAGTATTCTACTGCTCTAAATGGTACAATACATTAAGGTGACCAGATGGTCATGTAGCTGAAATAGGGCCTATTTGGCAATAGGACTGTTGCCAACACATGATTCATACTGGATAAGATTCATAAGATATGAATTAAATAAAATAATTAACTGTACTGGTGCCCTGTATGTAATTAATTTTATAAGCACAAAGCTGCTTACCTAGTAGCTCTAATACTACGGAGTAAGCTATACTATTTGCTATATAGGAAGGAGTTTTCAACACTGTAAGGTCAAGGGTCACGAGGAACATATCCAGCAAACCCTCCCACACAGTCAGGTGATTTAGAACCACATGATTGTAGAACAACCGAAAATGCTGACTACGGAGTATGAGCGACCACACTTTTAGCCAATCAAAATGGCCAAATTAACTCCGGTACACCCAATCAGGCAGCGAATAACAAAAAAAGGGTGGGCATTACGTGCGAAGGTTTGGTAGCACTGAGGAAGAAGGAGGAGACTGCAGTAACAGCCAGAGATAGCTTGAAAAGCGTTTGTTATTAGTAACTATTAAATCGTGCGAGCCGGAGCCGTATTCCTTGTAATTGCTAGGAAGGCCGTGGCTCTACCGGCAGGTGAATACAACGGTGTGCGGTGGTTTTCGAAAGTGTCTTCCTTAAAGTGACAGTAATTAGACACAGGAGGTCACGGCGCACACCCCAAAACCCATCGCTTCAGACGGGATGGTGACTTCTCCGTTACCGGGGCAGCGCGAGTAAGGCGATAACCAGCGGTCCTCAGCCCGGCATTACATCCCCTTCCTGATTCCCTTGAGCCTTTAACCGACATGTCCATCCAGTACACCGGGGAGGACCAAATGGCCGACAGCTACGGGGTGGCCGACTCCTTCCCCAAAGACTTTGGTTATGGAGCTGACGAGTCGGAGATAGACGAGAGCTCCACTGCGTCGGACAGCAAACCCCGTATCTTGCTCATGGGCATGCGTAGGAGCGGGAAGTCATCCATCCAGAAGGTGAGATCACATTGGCGGCCGTCGATTTCCCTGACTCGTTGGCGTAGGAAGCAAAGCTCTGCCACTCTAATGATGCTCAGCCACCCACAATGCTAGCTGAGGGTTTGGGGGACTTTGTGAGTACATCACTTGATGATTGAAGTGAGGAACATCGACGTCGACCTTTTTTAAGGCAGCATAGAAACAGATGTTCAGGATCACAGAGGTTTCTAGGTCAGATGAAGAAGAGACCTATGAGGCCTTGACATATCTCTCCTTATTCCAGATGTAATGATAGGCTAAGTAGTCATGGAAGCAGGATGACCCTGAGAGTAACTATCCCCAGGTCCTCCTAGGTGTTTCTGCTGTCAGATGACTGTGTGGATGTCTGATGTCAGGTACTGGTTGTTTCCTACTATACCTGGCGGAAGCTTCTGTCCTGGCCTGTGACTAGTGTTCCAGGTCGCCTAAGCTGCACGCTTCATCCTGTTTCATAAGTCCCAAATGTCCTGCGTTAGGACCTAAACCCTCTTTCTTCCACTAAATGTGTCGTGGTGTTCTACAATAGTGTGCATGCAGGCTATGTCCACTAATAGAGCAAACAAAGGTCTGTGAAAGCCTTGTCCCCCCCCCTTCATGCCCATAACCTTCTTAAAGCCCCCCCTCCTTGACCATTTGAAAGGTTGGTAGATCAGTAAATTCTAGGCCTGTTATCGGCCCTTGAGAAACCTTGGATTTTACTTTGCACAACTTGAATGTCCACGTGCGCTTCGCAGTGTGAGTATATGAATTCACTATTCTGTCGAGAGAACGGCCCCACCCCAAATACTAAAAAGTGCCTTGAGGTTTAGGTATGTGGCCAGCAGAATAATATGAATGAATGGTGCATAGAGAGTGCATGGAAGGGCGAACCCGAAGATCAAAGTAGACTTTAACCTGTGGCTTATTTATTTAAGATCAATTGGCTCCTATCTGCCCTCTCGGAGATGAAACGAGTGATGGTCACTGCACGAGTAGTTAGAGAAGATCGGTTTGTTGGCATTGGGTCTCATCTGACTCTTGTAGGCATCATTACTGCAGCTTGTCAGCTGGGCTACTAGAAAAAACAAGGTGCATCTCAGTATATGTAGATGCAGAATCACAGAATAAGTTAGTGACTTGTGTAGAGAGCTTATATCCTTCAGGACAGCAGTGATTTGACATGAAAAGTCCCCAAAAACAAGTGCTACCGAAAAGCAAAGTGTGTTTTTAAGGGGGAGAAGGCAATAAATCGTGAAACTGTACTTCGTGATGACATCATTTTTTTTTATTTAGGCAGTAAATTACTATTGACACTGGAATCCTATCACACGTTGCAGTGAAGTGCAAGTCAGCACTTTGAGTGTTGTGTGTGTGTGGGAGCGCATATCTATCTGTGACCAGCTGCTGTCCGAGTAGATGTCATGTGCTTTGTGTTTGTGTAAGATATTCTCATCACTGAGTCGGTTGTGTGGAAGGTGGCGAATCGCAGCACACAGCATTACCTATGCATTATATAGGGCAAGGAGAAACTTGCAGGGGTCTTTCATGTATCGATAATATGGTGCGATGAAGTGTTCCCTTTCACCCCAACTCACTAAAAAGCCACGGTTCTCACAAAGTGAAGCCTTCACCTAGACAGCTCTTCGCTGCTCAGCTCGAAGGAGAAAACATTTAGTTTATAGGTGTCAAAAAAGCAGAAAGCTGATAAATCACCGGCGAGTGGAACGCTGAAGGCTGCGTGTGTGCAGAGAAAAAAAGGTGCTGTTGGACAACTGCCCACCAAGAACTTGCCCTTCTAGGCCTGATTTGAGATTCCCAGCTTCCAGTAACTGTCGTATTACCGTTAATGGAGCTTTTCTATTGTACGTTGCTGTATTTTCCATTGGTTCCACCAGTTGACTGTAGGTCTTTTACACTTGCGTTAGTACTTGTATTAGTTATTGTCCGTCTATCTTTTGTGGTGGCTCTTCTGTATGCTCCCACGTGAATACAAACACAAATAGATGTTTGGCAGTCCCATGCTGCACATGCCTAATAGATTGGATCTTTAACCCCTTCGCGACCTTTGCCGGTTCAGGACCGTCATAACAAGAAGGTCACTAAATGACCTTTGACGGTCCTGAACCGTCAAAAAATTAAATAAGCTTAGAAAGTGATCAAGGATCACTTTCTTCGCTTAAACGGCCTTGCTGCAATGCCTCGATGTCGAGGCATTCAGCAAGGCCGAGATCGGCATCGGGGGCCATGTCTGGCCCCTCCCCGGGGCGTCAACAGCCGCCATACATTGTATGGCGGCGGACGCCCGTTTTAAAAGCGTTTAGGAGGCGATCAACGATCGCCTCCTAAACTTAAATGGTGTCGCTGGAATGCCTCGATCAGGAGGCATCCAGCGACACCAAACACTTACCTCTAGGTGGGCTGTGACCGCTCCGGAGAGCGGTCACAGCCGCCGCTGCCGGTGATCTTCGCCATCAAGCAAGATGGCGGCGGCCCGGGAAATAAAACAATAGAGACGAAAAAGTTCGCTAGAGGGTCTCCAGACCCTCTAGAGAACTGGCTCCACTTGCTGGTTGAATACAGGTACTGCATTCAACCATGCAAGTCAATGGAGCCCAGCTTTCTAATCACTATGTGATTAGTAAAATATTCAAAAAAAAAAAAAATATGGAAAAAAAAAATAAAAAAAATGTGCTAACATTTAAAAATAATTATGCAGTGATGTCACTAGATGAACCATCCAGTACCAGCAAAATGTGTAAAAAAAAAATATAAAAAAAGTATTAAAAAAATAAAATAAAATTAAAAAATAAAGTTTATTATTTTGAGCAAGTGCTAAAATTTCTCAAAAATCTCAACAAAGAGTTAAAATAAAAGCACTTCAAATACCCAAGGGGTGTCTAATATATAAAAAAAATGGCTGATGGGGTAAATTGGAGTGGCCTAGCTCAAAGATAGGGCATAGGTACAGACTGACCAAAATGGAGAAAAAAAGCGCACTTCCCAAATGTGGCATTTTAAATCTGAAACAACCCGACAAACTCATGCATGTCGGGTATCACTGCACTCAGGAGATGTTCCTGAACACACATTGGGGGGGTGTTTGACAGTGGCATATACCAGAACCTGTATATCTATACCTAAAGTACAATTTGTGTGAAAAAAAAAATAAAAAAATTACTATTACAAAGTTTGACAAAGTGTAGTTCTATAATTGGTGCATGGAAAGGGTTAAAATAACAGCATTTGGAATACCCTGGGGTGTCTAGTTTTCAAAAATATATGGTTTGAATGGGTTAAATTGAGTTAACCGGCTTCAAAGATATTCCAAAGAGGAGAGGGAGGCACAATGACCAAATGACCACCTGAATTACGCATGCCCCAAAAGTAGCCTTTTACCAGCCAAACAATCTGACAAACCCATGCATGTAGGGTATCGCTGTACTCAGGAGATGTTCCTGAACACACATTGGGGTGTTGTTTGACAGTGACATATACCAGGACCTGTATATCTATAACTAAAGTACAATTTGTGTGGAAAAAAAAATAAAAAAATTTACTATTACAAAGTTTGACAAAGTGTAGTTGTATAATTGGTGCATGGAAAGGGTTAAAATAACAGCATTTGGAATACCCTGGGGTGTCTAGTTTTCAAAAATATATGGTTTGAGGGGGTTAAATTGAGTTAACCGGCTTCAAAGATGTTCCAAAGAGGAGATGGAGGCAGACTGAGCAGATTTGTTAAAAAATTTGGAAATCATAAAACGCTGCTTGTACTTATTGCCCTATAACTTACAAAAAACAGCAAAAAAACATAAAAACATTGGGTATTTCTAAACTCAGGACAAGTAGTAGAATCTATTTAGCTAGTTTTTTTACTTGCTTTTTTAGGTGAGTAAAAGATTTTTCAAATAAAAGTCATAAAATGTGTTTTTTTTCAATTTTTCACCATGTTTTTTTAATTTTTTTTATAGTAAATAAGATGATACGATCAAAATAATGGTATCTGAAGAAAGCCCATCTTGTCCTGAAAAAAACAATATATAACTTATGTGGGTACACTAAATGGGTGAGGAGAAAATTACAGCTGAACACAAGCACCACAAAAGTGTCAAAACAGCCTCGGTCCCACAGGGTACAAAACGAAAAATGAGCCCGGTCCTTAAGGGGTTAAATGGACTCTTTAGTCATTGTGCACATTTTAATGCACATGGTAGCTGAGTGGTCCCTTCTTCATGCTGTCCACTTTGCAAATGCATGCGGGGACTCTGAAGAATACCCTCTTTTCCCACCCCTGGGATTTGGCTTGCAGGAGATGTTAGAAGGAACACATGTCCTATCTCATGATCCATTCGCCACCAGTCGGCTCCAGCGCTGGCTCAGTGAGGGTCCTGGGTGGGTGGGGTAGGGGCAGTTTCTTGCCATTGATTGGCTGTTCCAGGCAGCCAACCAGTAGTTTAAAATGTTGGACCGTGGAGGAGGTGTTATTCTGTAGCTCCTTCTAAAGGTAGGTTTATTTTTAGCTTTGATGAATGCATATTAAAGTGTGTGTGTACATATATAATATATATTAATATGGATTCTTCGTTGAGGAGGCTGTCTGGGAGTGTCCCTTTTTAACAGTCACATTGTGAGTAATAAAGCCAATGTAATCAGACAGGAGATGCTGTTCGCTCATTGAAGTATATGAGCATGGCGCTTTCATTCAGTCAGCTGCTTCAAATGAGTAATGCGTTCTTCCGAGTCAGCATATTACACTATATGATCGTACAGTCAAAGATGTAGTGCAATTACACTTTAAAATTACATGGGAGTGCTTTTTCTTTTTTTGGCAAACTGCATTTATTTGCAGATCTACTATGAGCCATTGTGATTGCATAAAAAAGCTTGCTGTATTGGTCCACTCGTTGGCTTGCTGATTTTAATGACCTAGGGTAGCCCTTCATCACCTTTACATTTGTACATGTGTGGCCTCTAGATGTACACGAGCTTATGCTTAGAATGCTTAGAATTGCTTCGGTGAAAGCCGAGCAGCATTTCAATTAGAAGTGCTACTTGTTCACATACGAATGTGGCATTCGGTAGCAGTGAATCGACAGAGGCCTCCATAGTTGACGTCTGCCTGGTGCCATGCGTCCTTAACAGATGGAGCGCCAGGATATGTATGGCATCATATGCCTTCGCTCAGCTGTAAGGAAGCAAGCGCAGTGGGGAAGCTGGTGGCCGTGATCTGGGTTAGGTCTAGGGCAGCACTGAAGATAGGTATGCTGCTGGTTACATTATATCTTTGAATGCTTTCCGTTTGGCCTATTCAACTGCGTTTCTTCCGGCCATACCACATGCTAGGATTTGCATTACCTATAAGTTTGTGTCCATAATTTATTACCCCAAAACTTTAATCTATTAGAAGCTGCAAGAACTTGGTTGTGAACGTTATCCAGAGTGAGATCGTAACTATTTCTTTGCTTCCCTATTGCTGGTTTTTGCGACATGAAACTGATTGTTTAAAATAATCATAAAGTTTAAGTGCAACTTCACTGTAATATGGCATTGCTTATGGTTGTTGTAGGGTACTGTGTGTATGCTGATCTTTTTCCTGATCTTTCGATTGCTCTTTCAGGTGGTATTTCATAAAATGTCTCCCAACGAAACCTTGTTCTTAGAAAGTACCAACAAAATCTACAAGGATGATATTTCCAACAGCTCCTTTGTGAATTTTCAAATATGGGATTTCCCGGGACAAGTGGACTTCTTCGACCCAACATTTGACTATGAAATGATTTTCAGGGGAACTGGAGCATTAATATATGTTATCGATGCCCAGGTAAATTCTGGATATAACGTTATATCAACAGGGGGAAAAAACCTTACAGTGTGCTAAATGATAAACACTATACTTTTTTTTTCACTGAAAAGAATTAACTCAAAACATCAGTTTCTGTGACATAATGCAAAGGGTTGGCCATTAAACATGCCTCCGGGCTTGCATCTGTCTCCATGTCTGCCACTTAGGCTACAGTGTCGTATAAAATTGTTTTGTATAATTTCTTCGCTGATTTTTTTAATAGGATGATTACATGGAGGCACTGGCAAGACTGCATGTCACGGTTACCAAAGCATATAAAGCGAATCCCGATATGAACTTTGAGGTATTTATTCATAAAGTAGATGGTTTATCAGATGACCACAAAATAGAAACCCAAAGGGACATCCACCAGAGAGCGAACGATGACCTCGCAGATGTTGGACTTGAAAAACTTCATCTAAGGTAACTTGGTATTTTTTCTGGACATCTTGAGCACAAAATGTATTTTTTTTTTTTTGGCCCTGGTACCTTGGTGTAAAAGTGAACATAAACACCTGGTTTTACAGGTTAGATGTTTGCTGAATTTCTGGTGAGAGTTTCCATGTTTGGGACAAACATAAAGAAAGTTTTCCTCCTGGCAGGGGTAAATCTGATTGTAACTGGCCTTTTTGAAGAAGGTTGGCTGATGGGGTGGGGAGAAGACTTTACAATACTTCAGATGATCTTCCCTGACTGTTACCCGCTTGTTTTCTTGCAGCTTCTATTTGACTAGCATATATGACCACTCTATATTTGAAGCTTTTAGCAAAGTTGTGCAGAAACTCATACCACAGTTGCCGACACTGGAAAATCTACTAAATATATTCATATCTGTAAGTATTCTATTTTGTGACACGTAATAGGACTTTTCTTTAACTGATAAAGCTGAAGAAAAAAAATGATATATTTTATTACATATCTTGATCTGTATATAATAACTACTCAAGTATATTTGTCCTTTGTTTTAATCCTGCTCTTTTCTGTGGCAGTTACTATGTCTCCTAGGTGTTTGTACCAATCTTTTGGTAAAATGAACCCCTTACTATTAACTAAGTCCATACCAACCTCATCCAAATTCAGACGTAAAAAAATGCTTTTCAAAAACACTTTGTTCTTGGTGAGCAACTCCATACCCTGGACAAGAATTCCAGACAGCTGCCTCATAGCTTGCCCTATGGTGCGTCCCTGCTTGGGAGCATCTCAAGTTTTAGCTCTCTTGTGTAAAGGTGAATCAAGATGTGGACCTCCTTGCTCTCTTGTGCCGAGAGAGATACAAACCGTACCCCACTGACAATGCCGAAGCTGTTGGTTCCCTCGTGCAGAGGACATTTTTTTCCCCTCTGTAATGGCACAAGAGAGGTAAAATGTGAGATGCTCCCAATAGGACAGGCTTTGAAGCTGCTGTCGGTTCTTGGTGAGCATCTCGCATTCGTTTTGTGTTGTATGTCCAATCCCAGCCAAAACACACATTTGTGTTCAGCAACATTCCCTGAGAACAGGAATGCCCCACACAAGTGGGGGGCAGTATTTATTTCTGTGTATATAATGTGTGTGGCGGTTAAGATCCAATATAGGGTCTTTTCAGATCCCAGGCATCTGTTTTGAGACCGAGGAAGCCCTTGTGATGGCTTGATACCATCATTAGTGAGGTTTCAGTCTGACAACAAAGTTCAGTGTTCATAGAGCACTAAGCACCATTTTTTCTCTGTTTTCCCCCAGAATTCCGGTATCGAGAAGGCGTTTCTATTTGACGTTGTCAGTAAAATTTATATCGCCACCGACAGTTCGCCTGTAGACATGCAGTCTTATGAGTTGTGCTGTGATATGATAGATGTGGTAATAGATGTATCCTGTATATACAGGTAAGTGTATATTCCTATTTGCATTTGCTGTAGTGAGAAACAAGAGCTTTCGTTTAACCCTTGGTGTAACTTGATTTGCCGTTTTTAGGTAACTTTGGTGATTCCCTTAGCAAGTGCTATAGTGATGCGCAGTTCACTCTATATACGCTGTTGTTACTGTTTTATTATCAAACCAGTGTTTATTATACAAAAGTGTATGAAATACAGATTTTCCTGTTTCCACAGCCTGCACGCAGACTGCAATGGAACTGCGTATGACAAGGAATCCATGGCTATTATCAAACTTAACAACACAACGGTGCTTTATCTCAAAGAAGTGACCAAGTTCCTGTCGCTCGTGTGCATTCTTAGGGAAGAGAGCTTTGAAAGGAAAGGTGAGCATGGAGTAAGACGTCAGCAGTCAGAATTGATTATGAATTTTATGTAGTTGGATTTTTTTTTTTTTAATGCCCAAATGCAAAGAGAGATTCATTGGAATCCTCTCTGTACAGGGCCAGTAATTTTTCTTTAAAAATGTATGCGTTGTATGTTTTTTATCTTTATTTTGCTGATTCACCGGTTGCTAATGCTTACAATTAACCTGTTTTTATGTATATATTTGTGCAGGTTTAATAGACTACAATTTCCACTGCTTTCGTAAAGCCATCCATGAGGTGTTTGAAGTGGGTGCCACCACACACAGGACCTTCAGTCACCAGAGTAGCAGCCCAAACCTCAAAACAGTGACTCACAACGGTACTCCAGCGAACGCGGTCTAGGCCAGAAACGGAAGCCTCCCGCATCCAGTCGCAAAGAGAACGCTGCCTAAGAGGCGATGTACGTCGAATTACAGAGCGGCCAGTGCCAGAAATACAGGGTACTACAAACAGTGCAGACTCCATACCTTGCTGTACCGCAGCATCTGAAACATGTGACCATTGCCAGAAGTAACTTTATTACCAGAGGCTTTTTTTTCTGTGTAATTTTGGCATAAAAGGTGATTTTGTGCAAACAGATTCTTGTAGATTTGTTTTTTTGAAGTGCTGCACCTTACCCATTTCATTTTTGTTGTTTACTGCTGGCTCTAGAGACTATTATAGTTGGTGTTCTTCACCTTATGCCATTAAAGTGTTCTTCAGTAACTTTGGAGGAAATATGGACCCGCTTATCATTTGGGAAAATCTGGCAGTTTGTGTCTCTAGGCAAACATTCCTGGAAGAATCACTCTTATTTCAGAAAAATAGTAATCTGGAGCAGCTTCAGTCATTCCGTTGGCAACTGGCCCCTTTGTGAAGGCTTGCAGCTCATTTTCCCTTTGGAAGACCATTGTCGGACTATTCAGTAGTTTTCACTGTATTGCTCTTGCCCACGAATGCAAATCCCAGAATGGTGGCCAGATGGTGAATTTTAAACGCTTTGCAAGTGTAGAAACTACTAAGTGACTATGGCTCAGCTGAGAATTACACGTTTTCTATAAATTCCCCAGCAAACAGAGGGTTCAAACCCAGTGTGACTTGAGAACAATACAGCTCGATTCTTCAATCTTTGTATAACATGTCTCATTTGGTCATGCTTAGTCCTCTCAAACTATGCTGACATCGATCTAAAAGGCCCTGTTCCTACTAGTTTAATGTAACGTTAATAAGACTGGATGAATTAATTCCAACATTATTGGAAGAGCTGCTAGCCAACTGCACTGGTTCTGGTGAAAGTTTCTGTTTTTGTTACTACAAATACTGCATATAATTTTGCCAAACAATGCTTTTTTTAATCTCTAAATTTAGATATTTGAAATAAGAAGTATATTTCCATTTAAAATTTTAGAAGGTTTCCATTTGGCTTTGCTACTCTTGTGCTACTTTTGATTACTTTACATATGTGAGGCATACACATGTCATTTTTTTTACTTCAAAAATAACAGCATTTGTTGCAATAACACTACATTTCCGTTTTTAGTTCGATTTGGATTGTGCAGTACAAAACCTGATCTATATTATATATATATTGTTTTTGCTTCTTCCTGACTTCTTTTCTCAAGTTTTTTTTTTTCTCCCGATTGCAATACAGTGAGTGTTTTGAAAAAACATTTTTTTTGCATCTTTTGCGATAACCAAAGCCCCCTGTATTGCTGGAAGCCACTGGATCATTGCCCAATTAAGTGCCACTGTAAACTGTTTGTATATGATGTATTTACTTGGCGCGGTTGACTATAGTGTATTCTGCAGACGTTTGCTGTCTTGCTTGAATATTTACATGGACCAGAATGACAGACAACAAAAAGTGCTTTTATATTTATATTTTTCCTTCACTGTGTTATGTACAACGAGGGTTCTCAATAAAACATATTTACCCATGACATTGATCGTAAAGCCCGTATGACTGTGTTTAGGCTCTTGTTTGTCCTGTTATTGGCTATGTTGGAGAATTATAGACACGATCACTGCATTTAAAGTGGGTTATTCAAATAATCAATGCAAAATATGGCATCAGAACATTTTCATACATAGCCACCTTATGTTTGTGGCAGCACCAAGTAATATCTAAAGCTCAGCCCTACTCCCAGGATGTCTGGTGTGAACAGCTCTCTTGAGGTCGTCCCGCAGCATTTTTAATGGGTTAACATCTGGGCTCTGATTGGGCCACTGCAAAAAAAACTGATTTTTTGTTCTGTAGTAGATTGTAGGGCTGCAACCAACAAATATTTTCATAATCCATTATTTGGCAGATTATTTTTTCAATTAAAAATAATCTGAAAAAAAAAAATGCACTTCTTGTTTTTATTTCCCAACCTGCCCCCCCCCCCCGTTATGCACATTTGAGCCCAGGTTGCCAAACTGCCTCCCAGATACGCCTTATATCCACAATATGCCACTCTGCCCCCCTGGCATGCAACTTTGACCCTCAGATATGCCTTATACCCCCCATATGACACTGTGCCCCCTGAAATGCCTTATAACCACTATATGCCACTGTGCCCCCCCCTGATATGCCACTCTGCACCCGCCTGCAGACTTACCCCCCGTGCTCCAGACTCCTTAGTGTCTAGTAGGAGCAGCCGGTGAACGTTTGTGCGCAGACAAACCTCTGTTGGCCGGCACTTTCACTGGGGCTTCTATGGTGGAGCACCGGAAGGTCATATCATGCCAGTGCTCCATCATAGAAGCTCCTGCGGAAGTGGAGGGTAGTAGCGGAGGATGTCTGCGCCCACCAGATGCTAGAGAGGAGGATCCAGGTCCCCTGCAGTGCAGCGGAAGATCTGTTATAGTCTGAGCTCTATTTGAGCGTTTTGACAGTGATTTTCGTTATTGACTGTTATCGATTTTATCTATTAGTTGTTGCAGCCCTAGGTACTTTGACGTAATGGTGGGCTAAGCAATATATACTATATAGTATATAAAGTCTGCAACTGATTTAGCACTGCATAACATAAGACAATTTTTTGTAACAAATACCCCCCAAAAATACTAAATTGAAACTGGGAGTACCCGAAAACAACTGATAAAAAATAAATGTGTAAAGTGAATATGGTTAATATTTAACTTTTAATAATAAAAGTAAAATTAGATTGCCTATCTAGTTTATTTCCCATCAAGGGTATCAAAATATAGCGTGTCGCCATTCCTTTTTACCATTTCGATCAGTGAAATAAGTAGGTTACAATCTGTTCAAACGTGCTGTATTCAACTACGCTAATAATATCAAGGGAGAGGAATGTACATCCCTCAGAGTCATCAGAAATCAAATTAAAACATTAGAAGTTACTGTATTAAAGCTCCATAGATTTTTAACGACAAGACAAAAGAATCCCACTCTAATTTGGGGCACGTTTGGGAGGTGCACATTTTTCAATGATGAATTTTGACATATGGTGATTCTGTGTCCATGCTCTATGTGAGACATCTTTGAACCTGGTCAATTCCATTTAACCTATCAAACCATATGTATTTGAAAACTTGAGAGGAGAGACGCTCTCTTTTTTGAAATAAGCGCCACTATTTTGTTAGAGGCAGCATGTCTCTAACAGGTGGAGTTTTGAAAAGCTCCTAGGAGCGCTCAAACATGGCCCCTAACTTTTTGTGCTGCTCAATGCCTTTATATTGGGGCACTTCAGCAACACTAGCTGAGCTTAGGAGGCAATCATTGATGAGTAGACATTATGGACAAATAGTACGTGCCCTCTGTTAACTACAATTAATACTTGGAATACATGTGTCCTGATAATCAGGGTCTAGAGATAACAGGTGCTTCCTGATAATATCACAAATCTCACCATAGTGTTTGGAATCCATCACAAAGTTCACTTCAGAACCCCTCATACATAGATAATTAGCACTTCTTCCACTTCCAAGAGACTTTGTTCAAGAAAATGAAACAGTCAGCAGATTTAGTTTTCTTAGAAAAATGCAGCCTTGGGAGCAATGTTCCCTCTAATTGTTAGTTTTTGTGTGCAGAAATCTTACGTTGTGCAATTATTTTTCCTGTTACAAAAGTATGTGCACATTGAACTTGCAGGTATAGATTGGATAAATTACCAATAAGCATGGCATTGCAGGTATAGAGCAATTAAATAACACATAACATGTATAAATCACATAAATAATGTATGGAAAGCCTAGGGATGGATCACAAGTCACGCACACTCCGAAGGCCAACCCTGGTACCCGGATTGCACGCAAAGCGCTTGCCAAGCACCCACATTGCACCCACAGGACTTTGCCCCAGGATATGATTTCATATTCAGCATCGGAGCGTTATTTGCCGGCAACAATGCGAGAGAGCAGTGAAATGTGAAATCTGTATGAACACACCTCTCATTACACTGCTCTATTGCGATGCTGCTGGCAATTGATGCTTAGCGCCCAGGGGAGGGCTGGCAGCCTAAGGCCTGTGGGGCAAGTCAAGTGAAGTGGCTCCGCCCCCTCACACTCACCTTTCACCCCTCACGCTGCTCCCATCACTATGCGGCCATCAGACTGCTGGAAAACGTATCTAAACGGCCGCTGATGCCACCGGCCGGAGCTACTTTAATCCTTTTTTTTATTTATTTAATATGCCGGATCGGCTTGCCATATTAAAAATAAATAAATAAAGTATTAAAGTAGCGCCGGCCGGCAGCATCAGCACCCAGCGGCCGTTTAGATTCGATTTCCAACAATCTGATGGCCGCATAGTGATGGGAGCAGCGTGAGGGGTGAAAGGTGAGTGCGAGGGGGCGGAGCTTTCACCCCTCACACTGCTCCCATCACTTGGCGGCCAACGCATACCGCCGCTAGGTGCTGATGCCGCCGGCCGGCGCTGCTTTAATACTATTTTTTTTTTCATTTAATAGCCGATCCGGCTTGCCATATGAAATTAAAAAAAAAAGTATTAAAGTAGCGCCGGCCGGCGGCATCAGCACCCAGCGGCCGTTTAGATTAGATTTCGGGCAGCCTGGGGGGCAATTGCCCCCCTACCCCCCGGCCCAGCCCGCCCCGTTAGCGCCGGATATAACGTTTGGTTGCCGGCAACCTCAGAATGGAGCAGTGAAAGGCAAGGTCGGTATGACCTTGTATGAATAGATACATCTCAATGTTATTGCTGGCTTGAGGAGGCAGTTTCTTGCATTCACAGTTTCAATTTCCCGAATGCTTAAATCTAAATGTTTACTAATAATCAGCCACTAGATGGCAACATAGCACCAGATTGTCTTTGTGGAAGTTGGTGGATTCAGTATATTATATGTAACATTTAGAAGATGGAACTTATATTTTAGCTTGTAAGTAAAGTATTTATTTATGCCTATTACAAAATGCAGCGATATGGGTTTCTAATAACGTGCCAGATTCTGTTGCAAATGTTGTATCAGCCTAACAAATCTATCATTGTAAGCTTGCGAGCAGGGCTCTCTCCACCAAATGTATCGGTTTGTCTTAGTCTGTCAATTCTTGTCTTGTCATATCCCTTGAATTTATGTATTGTATTAAGCGCTGCGTAAACTGTTGGCGCTATATAAATAAAGGATAATAATAATAATAATCATCCAAACATAACTATAGTTACAGTTACTAAGTTAACTAAAGTTACTAAAATGCTGTAGGCATTTAAAATATTCTGTGCTGTGTTTATCTGATTCCTTCTTCAGAGTTGAGAATAAAATGTTATATCTGTTAAGGGGTAATTGGTTAATTGCTTAACATACTGGATGGTTATTAACAAGTACTAGTGTAATTAATGTTTTGTAGAACAACACCTTTAAGAACACACAGAACACATAAATGTAACTGAAATGATACAAAACCTAAATGAATGGAGCCTGTGAATTCAAATCAATGGATTGCCGGGATCTTGAAAAAAATTGAGATCTTCTATGTGTATACATAACCTGAAGCTCCACCAACTCAATCTAGTAACCAAAACTTCATAAAATAACCATTCTTAACTGCCATTGTGAAAATGGTGTTCTGTAAATATCCACATCAATTAAAGGCAGGATAAGGTAGTCATCCTTTTGAGATTACATGCTACTGTCAGGCGGTGCCTGTTATTCCAATATCAAAAATTACAACAAAATGAAAAATAACATTACATCACAACCAAATGAAAATAACTCCTATGATTTCACAGATTACCATCAGCTTCGTCAAAGGGCTACATTTAAACCCCATTGACCACTTACTGAAGATTATTGATCATATAGTATGCTTTTACCAGAAGATTGGTAGGCAAATAAGCCCAGGAGTATGTGTTAAAAAAATAATTAAAAAAATCAGGAAAGGTGTTGGAGAATACAAAATATGTGAACATATTGGTTAGATTGCGAAATAAGAGACATCTAATGAGGTGAGAAAAAAACAAGGTCAAGTGAACATGTGGTGAGAGGTGAAGAGGCAAACAGCTGAGAAGCCTCTGACTGTTTCTGTCTTATCCTAACAAAGGGGCATTGGCCTCTGAAATGTTCTACAGAAAAAAACTGTAAATGAATTGCTAAAATCACCTTTGACATGTGTGATCATGTAAATGTCTGTTGCTAGACAGGCAATTTGTCTATGCGTCTGTGTCTGCAATATGCACTTCTAATTGTTGTTAAAATGCAGAAGGATAAACTGAAATTGAATCTGTGCCACTACATGGGAACCCACACTTGAAATTCATATTAAGGATCGTATCTTCCACATGTACGGAGTTACTCAGCACCCAGGATTGGGATCACCTACGGTCTGGTTTGTTTTGAGGCTTTTACACCAAAGATTGGCTGGTCAGGTGGGAAAACGACCCCTCAGTCTCTGCAAACTCTTGACAAAGTGCAGATCACCTTGTCCCAATTCGGCCCAGTGTGTCCTTTAACTTTGGACCAGAAGCAGGTGCTCAGTGGAGTTACCTCATGTAAATTAATGTAACCCTGTGGCCATAGTTTGCAGAAGTAAACCACGGACACAGGGTAGGTAAAGAAAGCTTTATTTGATAGAGGGTCTATGTAATTGGGAGTGCTGGACCCTCACCCTTGCCGGTTTTTCTGTATTAATTTATATTGTCTTATCCAAATTATTTAAAATTATTGCATTATGGAGAGAGATAAACTATGTTATACCAAGATATATATATATATATATATGCTATGTATGTACATTTGTCATCAGGGGGGTACAACCATTACAGCTGTAAGGGGCTCAGCTGTCCTGATTGGAGTCCCTCAGTGTAAGCTGCAGCCAGCCCCATATCTAAAACTCACTGTGTATGATACCTAGAATAGAATTCTATACCTAGAATATTTGGCACCCGGGGCGGATCCTTTATGCGGCACCCCCCCACACAAAAAATTTATGTTATTTAAAATATTTATTTAGCAAATTTTTATCTGTATGTCAACTAGAAAAAAATATAATGGAACAATAAATTAAATAAATAACATTTACTGAACAGATATGGTACAGCATAATTCCTACTACTATACATTGAACCAGACATTGACGGTAGTGCAGCATAACCCCTATTACTATACACTAAGCCAGACATTGACATTGCCCCTAAAACAGCCTGCCTGTGCCACCACAGCCCATTTAGCAGCCTCTGAAATAGTCTGCCTGTGTCACCTCTTCCCCTGAAACAGTCTGCCTGTGTCACCTCTTCCCCTGAAGCAGCCTGCCTGTGCCCCGAAACAGCCTGCCTGTGCCTCCTCTGTCACTGAAACAGTCTGCCTGTGCCACTCCTGTCACTGAAACAGCCTGTCTGTGCTAACTCTGCCCCTGAAACAGCCCGTCAGTGTCAACTCTGCCCCTTTAGCAGCCTGCATGTGCCACCTCTGCCCCCCTAATCAGCCTGCCTGTGCCACCTCTGCCCCCCTGATCAGCCTGCCTTTGCCACCTCTGCCCCCCTAATCAGCCTGCCTGTGCCATTTCTGCCCCTAAACACTAACTTTTTAATTTTAGTAACTTCATTCACCCACTAACTAACATTCATTCACCCACTCACCCATTTACTCTCCCATACCCCCTTACCTCGTTTGCTGATTTCCCTGGTCCAGGGACTGGCTGTGCAGACGTCTATGCTGCCAGACGGCCGCCCAACGTGGGCCCGCGGCTTACTGTGGCGACTGCGCACTGTATGAGAAAAACTATTTTCCTGCTCAGGTTCCTACTCCCCCTGCGTGTGAAAAGTAAGCTGCGGGCCTGCGTTAGGGGGCCGTCAGGCCACTGGGCACCTACCTGATGAGTGGCACACGGGGAATACCGCCCCCTCACCCCCCCTTTAGGTACGCTGATGAAACTCTGTCTGTCTGGTAATGGAGGGGGTTATTAGTCCGAAACTGCTCAGTGTCTGGAAATGGTTAATTATCTTAGACTGCTCATGTCTGGTAATGGGGGGGTTAATTGTCTGAGACTGCTCATGTCTGGTAGCAAAGGGGTTAATTGAGACTTCTCGTGTCTGGTAATGGAGGCGGTTAATTGTTTGAGACTGCTCATGTTTGGTAATTGAGGGAGTTAATTGTCTGAGACTGCTCATGTCTGGTAATGACTGTATGTATATTAGTATATAAATATATTATTAATTCTGAAATCAGCATGGTTCCCAAGGCTTCCTAATTATTTATATAATATAAGATGTATTTTTGTATGTGCTTAAGTGAATCAGGGAGTGTGTGAAGAAAAAGAAAAAAAGAAAAGAAAAAAAAATAAATAATAAAAAATAAATATATATGTTGTCTCTGTAAGTCAAATTGTTATGTTACATACTACTTGTTTTGTCCTGTCCACCCATTGTACAGCGCTACGGAATTTGATGGCGCTATATAAAACAATAAATAATAATAATAATAATAACAATATAGATATATACAGTCACTGGCCACTTTATTAGGTACACCTGTTCAATTGCTTGTTAACATATATAGCTAATCCGCCAATTACATGGCACCAACTCAATGCATTTAAGCATGTAGACATGGTTAAGACAACTTGCCGAGGTTCAAAATGTGCATCAGAATGGGGAAGAAAAGGGATTTAAGTGACTTTGAATGTGGCATGGTTGTTGGTGCCAGACGGGCTGGTCTGAGTATTTCAGAAACTGATATACTGGGATTTTCATGCACAACCATCTCTTTTATTTACAGAGAAAGGTACGAAAAAGAGAAAGGTACGAAAAACATCCAGTGAGCAGCAGTTGTGTGGACAAAAGTGCCTTGTTGATGTCAGAGGTCAGCAGAATGGGCAGACTCTTTTGAGATGACAGAAGGGCAACAGTAAAATAACCACTCGTTACAACCAAGGTATGCAGAATACCATTTCTGAACGCACAACACGTCGAACCTTGAAGCAGATGGGCTACAGCAGCAGAAGACCACATTGGGTGCCACTCCTGTCAGCTAAGAACAGGATACTGAGGCTACAATTCGCACAGGCTCACCAAACTTGGACAATGGAAGACTAGAAGAAAGTTGCCTGGTCTGATGACTCTTGATTCAAGCTACGGCATTCAGATGGCAGGGTCAGGTGTAAACAACATGAAAGCATGGATCCATCCTGCCCTGTATCAAAGGTTCAGGGTGGTGGTGTAATGGTGTGAAGGACATTTACTTGGCACACTTTGGGGCATTGTTTAAACGAGACAGCCTACCTGAGTATTGTTGCTCACTATGTCCATCATTTTATGACCACAGTGTACCCATCATCTGATGGCTACTTCCAGCAAGATAATGCACCATGTCTCCAAGCTCACATCATCTCAAACTGGTTTCTTGAACATGACAATGAGTTCACTGTACTCCAATTGCCTCCACAGTCACCAGACCTAAATCCAATAGACCACCTTTGGGATGTGGTGGAACTGGAGATTCGCATCATGGATGTGCAGCCGACAAATATGCAGCAACTTCATGATGCCATCGTGTCCATATGGACCAAAATTGTAGAAAGTATGCCACGAAGAATGAAGGCAGTTCTGAATGCAAAAGGGGGTCCATCCCGGTGCTAGCAAGGTGTATCTAATAAAGTGGCCAGTGAGTGTATATATAAAACTGTGTCTCTGAATGGCAGATATATTATGTGATCACCCTAGCCCACTGGTAGAGGCGTCAGTAGTCTCCAACGGCGCTTCTATGAAGTCTTTGTCCCTAAAAAGCTTGTCAGCGCAATTGTTGTGCCCAAACAGCTTGTCATGACGTCACAACAAAACTCTGTCCGACTGTTATACGTAAACATCTGCTGGCATTTGCCATCCTCTGTGGGTGATAATTCTTTTTGAATATATGAATTCCCCCCCCCAAACAATGTTATTCCAAACTGGCTCATGGAGTAACTATCCTACTGTGAGAGCTTTTAGTGTTTTTATTGTATAACTATTTTAGCACCTTTTTGGAATGGTGAAAAAATTCTTGTGTTTGGCTATGAGGGATTTAACATGCTTGCCAAAATGAAACACTTTCTCACATAAACATTTAAGCCGACACTTATAAAAGTAGACTTTAGTCTCAAATATTTGGTATCTTGCTGTGTTTAGCATTGCTATAAATACTGTAAAATACAAAGAGTTCTGTTTTTATGAATGTCTATACTGGAACATAATGGAGTACCTAGAAACCCTGGACTCCTGGTATACAATAAGGAAGGCTTGTTAACCACAAACTTAGGAATTGGACTAAAAATGTCAGCTTATTTGTGGAGTAGCCAGCAGTACCTGATTTCACAACACAGACTCATGCTTTCTGATGTCACAAAATGTCTTGTCCACATTTTGTTGGTGCCGCACAGTGCCTTCTTGTTGTACGTATGTATGGAATGGCCAATTACTAGTGGCCTCAAATTGAGATTGTGAAAATGTGATAACTAGCAGTAACCAGCAAGCCCTGCTATTTAACCTGCCCAGACCAAACTGCTGGCATCCATCAGGGCCTGACTGGGAATAATAAGGCCTCCCTGACACTTCCCTGGATCTGACAGGCCGCACGTTACGTTTTTATGCTCACGTAGTGTGTGGTCAGGCATATTGAGCTGGTGGCCACACAAGGCAGCACCTGATCTACCATTGTAATGTATGAGGAAGCATTGGGTCATGGGGCATTTGCCTGGTGTGCCAGATTGCCAGTCTGTGCCTGACAACCAAGGTCCTTGTCCTAAAAAGGCAGCATAAAGAATGCTTAATCTACTTTTGGGTAGCGCTAAAACCTCACGTCTTCTAATACAAGCTTTTTTCTCTCAGCTCTTATGGGCCTTTTTTGCTGTCTAAATTCTGAAGATCATATCATCTTCCATCTGCCAATAAGAGAGCAATAACTTAAGATGCGCTTTTCTTTAAATTCCAATTTCATCATTTCGCAGAAGTCAAGATCAATAACCTTGCTGTTAACAGCTTTGTTAAGAACTTAGCTGTAAAATGTAATAATGCTTCTTCTTCTGGCTGAAAACTACAGAGATGTTAATTCATTGGATCTCATGTCAGTTAAGGGCAAATTAGCCTTCCAGCTTCCAGTCATGACTCATTATACCATTACACTGCCATGCAATTTAGATCCAATAAAAACTATGACAGCGTTTTTATCCACTTCATTAAGCTACTAATTTCTTTAAAAAAAGAAAAAAGTACATTAATCTTTTTATAGCCTCACATCGAGTGGCATATTTTCAGTCTATAACACTGATTCCGTCTTGGTGAAAGATAATTTTGGTGGCACTTATTTTAATGTAAATAAAGTTCGCATAATTTCATTTTTCAGTTCTCTGCTGACAGTATTGATCGTCCAATGAGAAACTTTGCTGTGGGATTAAAAACAAAAAAATTGGAAAAACAGGGATGTATAGGAACGATGGAGATTTTTTATGTTAAAGACCGTTGGCTGTTCCATTTTCGTGCAGAATGTCCTAAACTACAACAGATTGTCATCATTATAACTAAGTTGTAGAGCCCAAATTGTAGTGCTTAACATAAAACATTCCGATCCAGTCCCTGACATGAAATGATTGACAGTACACTGTAACAGTGCGTGCAAAGGATTCGGGGAGAAGGGACAGTTGCCTCTTTCCATGGGATATTCTGTACTTGTGTGGGTGTACGTGGGAGGATAATGGCTCATTATAAAGAAAGTGAATTGTGACAGAGAAAAATAAACATAGTAGAGGCTCTGTATGAAAAGTGGTGAACATTCCCTTTGGTCTTAGGATTCGTGAATGTAAATGGTAGCATAAAATTGTCAGACTGATTTTTATACATGAGAAAAAACAAAGTTAAGTTTGTGACTCTTTGCGGCCAAAGTGAGAATTTTAATGTTCACAATGCGCAATACTGTGTTTTTTTCTCTTTTGTTGCCACATAAGTGCAGACATCTATACAAAAAGGCAAAGCATAAACATAAGTTATTTTTATACACACGATGCACACCTAATAAAGATGTAAATCTAGCACAGACTTGTAATTTGCTACAGTGGCCAAATGCCTGTTGGCCGATAGGGAGGTATGCTTACTGATATCTGACGCAGTTTTCTAGGGCAGCACATGATAGAGCGTCCGCTGGACAAAGGATATTCCATCAATGAAGCATTTAAGAATGAGCATGTGCGGTTCTTCATCGGAGCGGCTGCTACACTGATCTGCTACACTGCGCATAATGAGGTGTAAGGCTAACAAAAGAAATAAACGTGGCAACATGGACAGGGGTCTGTACTTATCAAGGGTTGACCTACACCATGTAAAAGTTATGTAATCAGGTTTTAAATGGCTAGTCTGAAAATATGATGGCCATACCTGGGAACTTTTAGGCTCTGGCTATCCGGAGCCCCCTTGCAGGCTGGGACCAGGACTTCCAGCTGACATCAGTGGATGGTCCCACTCCCATAACCCAAGGGGTTAGAGTGTTGACCTGGAGAACCAAAGTAGCGGCGCTTCTCCTGAAGTCTCCTGGCGAAACCCAGAGAGTTCCCACTTCAAGCTAGTCCAACTGAACAGTACTCTTGCTGATACATGAGGAGGGGAGATCAGGACAAAATGCCATACATTGAATACATCAAGCTTTTCATAATCGAGGCCTGGAGCCACAGGGGGCACAGTTTTCATCACATGATCCTTACCAAATACTAGGAATGTTAATGTAAGGCAGTTAACATATAAAAATCCAAGTTTTTCTTTGGCACCATATACCCGTGTGCAGGCCCTGACATCAGTACACAACACCGTATAATAAAATAATGCACCAGATGTAATTCCAACAACCTGGTGGGCTAAAATTAATAAGGTTTATTCAGGCACTTCATAAGCGGTAAAGTCATTATCTGTCAGCCTAAGGCTGCCTGGAATCATATGCATGTAGTAAAATTATCACCCCTTCCCTGCCCTCAAAGAACAGAGGCTGATTGTTATGTGAACATTCTAAGTCATTAGTTATGTAAATAATACAGTCTAATATCTCAGTTGAGTTCTTATTTCAGAATGTTTTGCTTGTTCCTGAGGTGGGTAGCCTACATATCATTGCTACCCATTTCCAGCACTGGTGGGTATGTGCAAAGTACATTTTAAAAATACTATATTCAGAATACATTAACTACTGCTTATGGATAGATATATCCAAGCACTGTCTTTGCCACATAACTACTCTGGGCCCTGCTTTGAGAGATCCCTTTGTCTTGTATGAAGGTAGTGGGGACCGTGCTGACCTCAAAACAAACTATTACCCCCCTTCCCTAGAAACCCGAAACCCACCCAAAAAAACCCCACACCACTGCATTATGGATTAAATAAACCACAGTTTTATTAAAACATAAAACATAATTATGCACTGTGTTAGCCTATACCTTTTATTTACAACCTTTATAAACAATGGAACAATATATAAATAATAAATAACAAATATAAACAAACATACATAACACATTTCAAGTCATACAAACTTGCCTAACACAGTACAAAACTAGCATTGTTCTTTTAATATTGGTTACAACCACACAAAAGTGGGAACTCACATCCCCCCTTGTCCAACAATACTGACAGCTCCCTCCACTGTCCCCAATCATGCTAACCACCAGCCAACCTTAAGCTCGTTGGGCATGTCCAAGGTTATTGACCATACCATTCCAGAGGTCAGGGGAGGATTCAGCCCAACTTCCCTTCCTTCACACCAGCAAAACAACCGTAACTTACAACCATTCTTTTACCAGCAAGGTCACACCAACTGCCTGCTGTGAACAAGAAGAAAAACAAAATGTTAAAATCCCTAGAACAGACAAAAAAGGGGAGGGCTGATTGCTGGCCGTCTCAAATAGTGGCAATGACCGAGTCACAGAAAGGTCACCTTTAATCCCCTCAGGGGGACGTTGGGGGTGTTCCCCGCTGTCGTCGGGAAACACCCTGATTTAAAGGAAAAATGGGCGGGGAGCGGGGCATGTCAAGACCCTGCTCCTGCGACATGGAGGATTGTTGAGTTGAGTGCCCACTGTCAAAGAACTCAAGAGATACTTATTTGCATGTAACCAAAAGCTGCCCTAGTCTCCTTCATTACCTTTATGTACAGGCCTGATGTTAGCTAGGCAGCCAGACTCAAATATGATGCCGGGCATTTGTTCACTAAGGAAGAAGTTCAGATAACAAACCTAATTTATTGGCCAAACGGTGCTTGGTGAAAAAAATAGCATGAGTATGTTTTGCTCAATTTACTATAGGCAACTAACAATTTTGCTGCCCATTTTATCCTACGCACTTACACACATTCAAGAATGCCTTGACCAGAAATAGTCCATCTCCTACTTAAAAAAATCTAAGCCACTTGATGTTATCCACACCAATGTCACTATGTGGGCATAAGGTAATGTGTGACAGATTCTGGGGCAGAAGAGTGAAAAATACTCAACTGACTATTGTCTTCCCATACCCATGCCAGAGGCCCATTGTCTGCCATGCTAAAATAACTTTCAACCTTAATGAAGTTGAATGATACACGTCTTGCTACCACAAACATATTATTGATGGCATTAGAGGAGGGTATCCTACACAGTGTTTATTTAATCCCCTACTGAGTCCAAATAATATAGTCCAGATGAAATAGTGGTTCATCTATGATCATTAATGAGCATGTGCTCTAACGGCTGGTAAAATGTATGTACTTCATTTGGTAACCACTTACAGCAGCCATATTCAAATACACAATATTTTAGGTATATGGTTAAGTGTCTATATTTAGCTTGGGCCCATGGATTGTAACATGTAATATGTGGAAACAAAGTCAAGCTTTTTTGCTGGGTGAATATCCCTAATTAATAAAAGGTTTCTTAAGACTTAGTTAACTTTCTTCCTTTCTTCTTTCACACTACATGAAAGTATTCTATAATAAGCTGTAATATAAAGTATTCCTGCTTATTCCCACCCTTTCCCCCCAGAAATGGTTATGGAGCATAATTGTAAAAACAAACTCAAGATAATTCATAGGAGACATATCTCACAGCAATCTTCTTCTATCCAGTCTCCTTACACTCCTCCTTGTGCGCCATATAAATACTACATCAATACTCGACAGATCTTTTTTTTTTACAACACAACAAAAACACCTGTCCTCATATAATGTAAATTTTACTCCTTTTAGGGAGAATAAAAATAAAATGATGAAATTCTTTATTTTCTCTCATGTCCAATCTATTAAAATGCCTACTCACAGTAATGTCTCTCTGTCTGAGACATCAAAAACTACCTTTTTTTTCCCTACACTTCCTGGGGGAATTTCAGCTTCCTCCTATTAAACATGAATAATAAAAATCTGAAGCTTTCATCCTAATGGGGTTAGAAGGAGGCGTAGGCTTTTTATAGCTCTTCAGATGATCCAAAAGCAGATGAAAACCACACAAAATTAGGAAAGAGGATAAGTCAAACCAAGTGTCTTTAGACCAGCTCTGGAATTAGCTCAAAGGTTTTGTTCAGACTGGTAATGGATTCAAATTAATTAAAGGTTCAGTCCCTCTTTGCTGTAAGCTAACACAGAGAACACATACTTAAGCACAATTTATTGGAGAAGATGTCAAATGTTAACAATGTAAATTCTCTGTTAACGTGCAGATAACCATTTTAATACATATGTAGACAACTAGTGTAATTTAGGTCTGGTTAATGTTAGCATTTGTTGGATGTTTATAATAACTATAATATGATACATATTGAAGGTGGGCATTTGCTGTTTCTGATCCACATTGTAAGAAATTAAGGGTGCCTTTAAAATGGGACATTACATTTATTGCATAATGTTTTGGGGACGATTTGGGTTTCTATAAGGTGAGATATCTGGTTTTACAATGTAAGGTAATTTGCATAGTAATGCATTACAAAGGGTTTGGAACAAAGGCTCCAACAGAGGTGGGATACCCCACAGGGGGTCAGACAACTGAAGCCGATGTATATTAACATAACTGTGTGCATGTTTGCATAGACTACCTGTCTCCTCCATAATTGGGTCATACAGGAAATGTCTGAAAAGAGGGGTTGGGTGAACCACTTTCTGGGAGGTACAAGGAATTCTGGGATGACTAGTTAGGGGCTGCAATAGAAAGAAGAGTCTGAGTAAGAGAGAAAGGAGAGTCGGAGAAAGAAGAGACAGAGAAAGAGCGCAGTGAACAGAAGTGTCCTGGGTCAGGAGACTCAGAACAAAGCTGCGCAAGATGGCGTTCGGGAGAAGCCTGTGAGCTGAGAGAGGTTTCCCAAGAATGTGCTTAAGTATCCCTTTTGTTTTGTATTATTATCAAACGTTTTCTGTATGTTATATGTTTTATAACCGGTAACAGTAGCCTAATTCAATATCAATATACATTTTTCTATACGTTTGTATTTGTGCTTTATTCGTCACACATTCCCTAAAAGAATAACCTTGTAAGAGGGTCAAAATTTCTTACAGTTTGGCGAGCCAGGTAGGAGGGATTTAGTGTGATTTATGAGTATATTTATAAGTGTATATATTGTGTATTGGATTGGGATAATGTTCAGGTTTTGCATATACAAATTTGAGTGAATTCTGCTTTGTTAATGATGGAGGGTTTATTGAAAAAAGTTGCTAGGGCCACAAACCCTGATGGTATTATTAAGTATATAGTAGGAACCTCAGATCCATGGTTCCAAGCTCAGGAGTATGTGGCCAAGGCAATTTATGAAAATAAATTATCCAAATCAAAGGGGAAAACGGCTCTGAATTTTGCTGCCCGTTGGATAGCGGAGCAGTACAAATCAATGAAAGAGCAAAAAGAACTTTTGGAAGCAAAAGTTCTAGGTTTAAACATTGAACTTGAAAAGTGTAAGATTTTTGCACAGAATGCTGCAGCTTTATGTGTAAGCAGCCAGCAGACTTTGCAGGAAAATGAGGAATTGCGTAGTGCAAATGAGCGGCTTACTCAGAGGCTGAAGGATGCAGAGGGGGAGATTAGGACCCTAGCAGCTTGCAGTAAGAGGGAGGATGATCCTGTGCATTGCACAGCTAATGGTAACAAGTTAAATGTACAGCTACAGAAAAGAAATGATGTTGTGGCTGCAGTCAAAGTGTCAAAAAATGATGATGTGAACGAAATAGATGGGCAAGGTTTAGATGAGAAGCAAAATAATTCTAATCCTAAAGTCATCCAAAATCACAGCAAAATGATTGCAAAGCCTGTGTCAGTATTAAGCCCTTCGCTTCAGAGACAGTTATATCAAATCAGGCTCCAAAAGAATCAAGGACCCATAGGTAAAAGGGAAGCATTTAAATGTTTTGCTTGTGGTAAAGTAGGACATTTTGCCAAAAATTGCCACTATCACTCTGCCAAAGAACACCATGTTCAGGAAAGACCCATGCTTGATAGCTGGAGGCAGGGAGATAAGAATTGTTTTAATTATACTAGGTGGGGATCTCAGGGAAGAGGTAATGATGTTAGAAAAGACTACATGAAGCCCTGGGTTCCCTACCATGTTATTAAGGCACAGAAAGAAAGAGTAGAAAAAGAGAAAAATGAGCTACAGTGTAAAGTAACGGTGTATATGAAGCAACTGGACATTGTAAAGACAGAAGTGTCCAGAATAAAAGAAATGCTAGGAAACAAAAAGATAGCTAAATCAGAAGAAAACTAGTGTGCAACATATGATGCTAATTTATTTGTTTAAAGTTTTGTTTTTCAGACAAGAAACGATACTAAATGAAAAAGAAAAAAGAAAGGAGACAAACCTGTGAGGAGATCGGGACATTAACATGTGTGATTTCTTGCAGGAAATTCAAAATATTAATAGAGGACCTTAATATCTATTTTTATTTTTCTTAAGCCTCTAAATTCGTTCAGTACAGTCAGGTAAAAATTCAAATTATTTTCGTTTTATTAGTTTAGGACGCCTGCACTGCCAGCTACAGATACCTTAATTTTTGTTTGTTGCTGGATTAAATACATTTAAAATCATAGATTAGGTGAATTGTTGCCAATATGGGGTTTATGTTTTGATCACAGTGGAGAGATGTGATTATGTAACATTATTGTTGGTTTTCACCAGTATATATTTTTGCTCTTCTAGATTTTTGTGTTGTCTTAATTTTTTGGTTACAAACAAAATATAGCCTCAATCTGATTTTTATTCATATTTCTGAATGGCAACAGACTTTTTATATTTTATTTTATATAGATTGCATCCTGCCAAGACATTGTGAATGTAATGGTAGCATTCAATCTCCTTTTCTCTCTCCATCTTCACAGAGATTGTTTAAAATTAACATTCTCAAAGTGGATGCTGAAGATACCACATGGTTACTGTTGTTGTTGGGAAGTCTTAGTATTTTAGTATCTGTTATGTACTGTATGTATGTTTTGTGTATTTTATGTGTTTACAATGTTTTAGATCTGTAAAGCCAGATATTAATGCTGAGACAAGAAGGATAAGAGAACCACTAGTAATTTGGGCAAGATAACAATACACACTTTCTGTGTAGATTATCTTTTAATTTCCAGAAGCCATGGGCGAAGTAACAAATTATCAAACACCTTCAAGGGCTGAAGCACAAACCCACTCCAGTTATACAGGTTTCAGTAAACGTGCGCAAACACCTTCACGAGTATCACCTCTACACGCTTTCAATAAACAGAGTTTCTCTCTGGTGTGGTCTCTTCAATACACTGTGTAAGTGAACAGCAAAGGGAATGCTGTTGGTGTGAAAATACACCAGATGTCACGGTGGGCAGAGGTCAGAGGCCTAGAACAAGGCATGCAATTCGAGGGTTAAAGGAAGCTATGGTGGGAGCAGTGTTGGTGGCACAGGTACCTGAGAGTGATGGGAGTGAACACAAATGGTTGCAGTGATGCCAAGTCTGAGAGGGTAATGGAAGGTTAAAGATATGGCTGAAGGAATTCAAACTATTAGTGAAAAATGATAACTGTGAGTGCCTCTATGATTTGGATAAAATATGCCTTACAGTACCCTAAATTTTAAATATCTGTGGTTGTCAGGTCACTCGTGTCTCAGTGAAAACATACAATCTTTCAAACCACACGTGGTAAATGTACTCATTTATTTATTTGAGAGGGCTCATTTTCTATGTGAGTCATTCGCCCTCTAGGTGGGGACTGTAAGAAATTAAGGGTGCCTTTAAAATGGGACATTACATTTATTGCATAATGTTTTGGGGACGATTTGGGTTTCTATAAGGTGAGATATCTGGTTTTACAATGTAAGGTAATTTGCATAGTAATGCATTACAAAGGGTTTGGAACAAAGGCTCCAACAGAGGAGGGATACCCCACAGGGGGTCAGACAACTGAAGCCGATGTATATTAACATAACTGTGTGCATGTTTGCATAGACTACCTGTCTCCTCCATAATTGGGTCATACAGGAAATGTCTGAAAAGAGGGGTTGGGTGAACCACTTTCTGGGAGGTACAAGGAATTCTGGGATGACTAGTTAGGGGCTGCAATAGAAAGAAGAGTCTGAGTAAGAGAGAAAGGAGAGTCGGAGAAAGAAGAGACAGAGAAAGAGCGCAGTGAACAGAAGTGTCCTGGGTCAGGAGACTCAGAACAAAGCTGCGCAAGATGGCGTTCGGGAGAAGCCTGTGAGCTGAGAGAGGTTTCCCAAGAATGTGCTTAAGTATCCCTTTTGTTTTGTATTATTATCAAACGTTTTCTGTATGTTATATGTTTTATAACCGGTAACAGTAGCCTAATTCAATATCAATATACATTTTTCTATACGTTTGTATTTGTGCTTTATTCGTCACACATTCCCTAAAAGAATAACCTTGTAAGAGGGTCAAAATTTCTTACAACATGTCAAATTGGAAGATTCCTAGGTTTCAACTTTTAATCTATTTACTTTTTATAAAATCTTGTCTATAAAGCCTAGTCTGTGTAAATTTGTTTTAAACAATGCCTTTGGTTTCTGCTAAGCTAGCAATAACCATTGCATAGTAGCACATTCCATTTGTAAAAACCCAACCATGCCAATGACTTCATTGGAACAATTGTAAGAAAAATAGATACATTCATATTAGTCTAAGAGAAAACGGTAATAGTTAAAACCTTAATAATGTGACGTCTTGAAAACTATTTCAGTATTTACTTAAACATCTTGCCACTCAGTCTACTACATAAGTTTTCATATAGATGTTTTGTGCATAATGTGAAAGGAATACTCAACCATGCAACCACACAATGGGTGATAACTGGGCTAAACTAATTAAAGGCTCCAAAGTTTGCCCTTTACGTCAGATTTCAGCCCTGCGTTATGAATTGTTTTAATGCTTGCAAACAGTATCAAGTATGATGGATTTTGAAAAATGCAATGCACAAGTGGATATCCTTCATGTAAGTCAACAGAGGTTAAAGGCTCTGCTGGCCAGTGACTTGCGCACCCACCACTACCCAATCTCATTTGTCAAGTATGGATACACCCTCCATTAACCATTCAGTAGAAGCAGAATATGCTGCTGCTGCTAGACTCTTTCCCTACTACACAGTGGTGAAGATGTCCGCAGTGGCTACAAGGATTTCCCTATGGCAGCCTACAGCGACATCATAATGTAGCCCAGACCCATTCTCGATTTTTGGGTGAACTGTACGTTAGTGGGCCAGATCACCTTGTGATCTCCTCTGTGACTGCTAGTCTTGAAAGAAGTGATGGAGTACCACTGGAGTACATCAATTCCTCCCTAGTCAATGTGCGGCAGGAGTCCCTCCTTGTGACGCTTCAGGTGCTTTTAGTGAGGCTGGTATGGAGAAAGGTGATGCCTGTGGTTCAGATGCTATGGGAGCCATGGGGGGTGACAGTGGTGAGCAGTGACAGTGAAGATCACCAGATAACCTGGCCCAAGCAACTACTGGAGCAGTTTTGTGCTACATTCCACCCAGTGCTGCAGGTAGTGGAGAGACGCCAGGCCTAGTGCAGGGCTGGACTGAGCATAAAAACAACCCTGGAAATTGAACACCAGCTCTTAAAACTATATTTCAATTATTGTACAGCATACATTTGTAGGGATCCATATATTTAACAAATATCCAACCACCACTGTCACATGCATCATTCCCCATAACCTCTTTATAAGATCCTGACTCATATTAACTGCATTGCACCACATTGGAACACATTGACTAGTATAAGCCACACTGACATGAACTGGACACCATCCATAGGCAAGGCCAACTGACAGGTGACTATAGCAAGAACATATAATGGACAGCTGCCAGTGGAAAAAGCTTGGAGAGTTGAGGCAGAAGTACACAGCAGAGTGCAGGACTACTTGATGGACTGATTTTGCCTGGAACCATGTCTAGGAGCAAATGACTGCATATGTGCAGCGGGAGCACACAGCAGACTGGCAGCAACACACACCATGGAAAAAAAGCAGAGACAAAAACAAGGTCAAGATAACCAAGGTTAAACACATTGTAAACCAAAATGCAGCACTGAAGGGCTACAGGTAAGGATAATCAAAGTTCAGTTCAAATTTCAGAATAATCCTAACAACCAAGAAAGGTAGAGAAAATGTAGAGAAATAACCCCAGAACAGGACTAGAATAACAATGCCCCACCACACCACAGAATACACGGGAGAATATGATGCAAAAAGGGAACTTTATATATATATTAACAGAAAATCAATATACGCTGCCATCTAAGTACCCAACTATGTACCCAATTTACGCCCACCATACACTGCCACCTGATGATCATACCTACTTATTTTGCCTTTCCCCATACATTGTAAATTAAGTACCCTAGCATGACTGTGAGAATGATTTGGTATATTGGTTAATATCTATCGTTACTGTAATTTTGAATTTGTACATTTTAGTCTTGCTAGTGATATAATAATCTGTGGAATTACAAGGGGATGACTGGTAAAAGTTTTAAAATGAGAGACTGTTGAGACTAAATTAAGTTATTCTTGTCTTTATTGCATCCTAAAGGAATAACAGCTATGTAAACATTTTTAATTAAAAAATATAAGATATAATCTTGGATGAAGTATGGCGCTAAGTTTTCAGAATAATTTAGCACCATGATACAAATGTCAATTAGAGGGAAGCCTGCACTTTATTAAAATTACAGTAATTTAGAACTGAGTTTGACAAGCCCTACTATAATGAGAACACTTGAGGCAATACACAGAGAATCCTCTAGATGGCAATATTACTCCAATGCAGGCAGGGCAGTGGAATCCCTTGAAGTTTAGAAGTCTCCTTTGGATACCAACATTGTTCACGCAGGAAGGAGGTCAGGCTCGCGTGCCCACACCATTGTAAGCTTATTGTGAGCAAACAGGCGCTGTACGGGAGGGCAGCAGAAAACAACTGGCTTAAGTGTATATATGTATGTATATATCTATATATATATATATAGATATATATATACACAGTATATAAAAGAAAAATAAGTGAAAAAGATGATTCTCAAGGCCAGTGCGGCTGGCAAAACATAACATTTCTCGCTACAGCATTTACCCCTTATTTAAAGTAGGGAAAAATGCATACTAAATTATTACAACACAATCTCTACAGTTTTGTCTTTTAAAGGGGACAGCTTTCTTTAGTAGGCAGGGTCTACAATGACGTTTGAACCCATGCGCAGAAGAGCATTTTAAACTAATTTATATTTCAAAAGACAATAGGAAAGATACCTGTATAGGACTCCTATCTTTGCATTTTATACTAAACTTATATAATAATATGCTATATATAATATATATAATAAAATATATATATATTAGAAATCATGGAACTCTCACGGGCAACAGCTGAATGGCCAGTGCCATGTTGTTGCCTCTAGTTTTGGCATCGTGTATCTCGTGTAACAGTGTCTCTCCCAAGGACTGAAAGGAGAATACAAAGCACCCACATACCCTTAACTTTCCCAAACACATTTTCCATTATTTGAAAGTAATTCCAGAACAGTAGATTCTTATTATTATTAAATATTAAATATTATTTATTAAGTCAATACTTACAATGGGGTAACGTCATCTACATCGGAGAACAGATAAGCTAAAATTCCTTTTGTTCTTTTCAGTAAGTGGCAGGGTACATTTGTAATTAGAAAAAGCAGTTGTACTGTGGGTGAGAAAATAAAAAAAGTTCCTCCTTGCTCACACTTCCAACACCGTGCTTTGCATAGGTAATTGTATTCTTAGTTAGAAAGTACATGGATTTTCGTGTAATATATTATCTGTGACTGACACCCTTAAGCCCATGTATCCGGTGTGAACTGCATAATAGAGGCATAGAAGGCGTATTTTTTGTTTAACATAGTTTTTTTTGTTTAACCAGTGGGGGAGAATAATGATGCGTTGGGTTGCTTTCCCCTCCTGAGCTGCAAGGGTTAATATGGACTGTTGTTCCAAATGAGATTTACAAATCCCAGAAGCTTGAAGCTATAGTTTTCCCTGCACATGTATCCTGCAGCTTAAATATGCTTTTCTGGATGAGGAGTTGGTGTGATTTGGAATTTTACGGACGGAGTAAAATTCCTTAAGACTGTAATGTAATTATTTAATTTGTGACGGCAGAAGATGGTTGTTGATAGAGTGCGAGCAGGAGGAGGAAAAGTCAGGAAAAAAATGGGCAAATGATTATTTTTATGACTTTTCCAATTCAAAGAAATTCCTTTTTTTTTTTTTTTTTACCAACGAAAGCTTTCAAATTAACTGTGATTGGCAGTTACCGTCCTGAATTCCCAGAACCCTTTGCGGTACAGCAAAGAGCCAAGGTAGATAGCCTTTTAGCAAATATTAGACTTAATTGTCAATCAAATGGACCATAGTCATTTTAACACTCTATTTGGAGATCAGAAGAAATCTCTACTCCTATTTTAAAATAATTCATCTTATTTCTTTTAACTTTTTTATAAATATCCCAGAAGAAAACACACAAAAAAAGTATATTTTATGAAGGACACAATTTCTAAGTAGAATGTAATCTCACAAGACCAGAGCCCTCTACTTTCTGCACCAGTATGCTTTTTTATATTAATGTTAGTATTTTCAACTCCTTGCAACAGAACTATGATTTATTAGAATAAGTTTAGTGTGTAAATTAAAATTAATATATATTTGTATATATATATATATATATATATATATATATATATATATATAGGTATAGAATTAAAAGAGATGGTTTGCAGGCTATCAATGCTGACATAACCATTTTTGTTTCGACACAGAACACATTTTTGTTTCTTATGCTCATGCCGGTTGGAAAATAAATAATTGCTTTAATATAGAAGGGTACTTTAAAAGGGGTAATTTCATTTAACTGACTTTTAGCCTCACCTTAGCATCTCAAGTTAAAAAAATAAAAATAATATACAACATGCAAACAGCATAATAGACTGTTCTAAATGTAGAGAATTCAGCAATGTATTTTAAAGCTATTCACTGATGGCCCATCAGTAGGGAGGGTTAGTTCAAAATATACCATATAATTTTCCCACTTTGAGGTAATATCTCCTTCTTGTCTGTGTAAAGCAAGGTAGGTGGTAATCATTTTAATAAAGTATAATGCTTTAGCATTTTCATTGAACTCTTTCTTTGCCAAGATGAGAAACAATTACATTCGTATCAATCATTTTTTGTTTAATTGCCATGTCCATAAGCTTTGATTTTGTAAAAATTTGTAATTGTACTTATGTTACAGTTGGAAGGATGCGCTTTTTAAATATGTTTATTATTGATTATTATATTTACTATTATTATTTTTTTTATACATTGAAAAGATTATTTATACATTTCATGATTTTTTTTAATTTGCCCCTACTAAATTAATAATTGTCAAAATATTATTAAATAACTTATACCTCTATTTTAAGGCTTCAATCAACCATACCTTTGAAGTGTATTTATTTAAGGAAAATAGTTTCTCTTCGGAACCCAAATGCCCCAGTCCTTTTTTCCTCCCCTGTTGTCCCTCTTTTATAAGAATTTAGAATGCTTTGTAAGAATGAGTGCATCACAGGTACTTGTAAACAAAATATTGTACAAAAATACACTATTCATCTTCTAAATTAAACTACATATATAGTATCATATTCTTAGTAAAGCCCTGCCATCCAACCACGCTTCTAAATCCACTCCTCGTTGGCCATTTCTGATATTGGAACGTATGTAAATTTATAATGTGCCAAAAACCTCACTGTGGCTTTGTAGGCAAAGTTTAAATAAATGGAAATGCAAAGAGCCATCAGTGTGTTTTTCTTGTGATTCTTGGTGCTTCTTCTTGACTGCAGTCTTTGCTGGAGAAAATGTCAGACCTTCCAAGAAATTGGAGGATATTATTAAAATGATATTTTTCATTATAACAGAACTGCTCACAAGATAGCACAGCATAAAATAAATCATCTTAAAAACAGAGCAGTGATTTTTAGGTGATTTCTCTTGTTTCCAGGCTTACTGGGTCTATATTCCATGACCATTGTGTCCCCTGCCCTTTTGTTTCTAGTTTTCAAATTCGGTGCACAAAAGATCGCACAAAAATGGCAGGAATAGATTGGAATTCTAACAAGCCCCCCCAAAAAACTTCTTCTTTATGGCACCCCTAAACAATGCCTAATCTGATTCTTGGGAAGTTCTGCTCTTCGCAGTTGGAGTCCCTCTCTTTTCAATTTACCCCTTCAGCCTTAGAGGAGCTACAGTGGGCATTTTTGGGTTATGTACTATTTCCTCTCAAGATGACCCATGGAGCTAGTTATCACTATTGGATGTCATTATGTATCATTATACCAGTTTATATTTATCATGTATGCTTTGTTTATCAGTTACTGTAAGAAAAATATTTTTATCAGTTACTAAATATCCACCACAAAGTGGAAAGGTTAGAAACACGTACTAACAAATAGGATGTTTCTATTATCTTAAGTCCCCTCATTCAGTAGCAGCTACTTGACAAAGTATCATTTATAATCCAAAATAATAATCCCTACAAATGTAAATGTATTTTGTCCCAAAATTTTTCTATGAACATTGCTAAAAATACATTGTGTATTGCAGAAATGATTATAATCTCAGCCAGTAATATGTGTTTTCTGTAAGCATGTCAATGACATATAGGAAATACTGTATTTCCCAATATATAAGACGTACCTTTTTTAGAAAAATTTGGGGTCTAAAAATTGGGTGCATCTTATACAGTGGTGGTAGATTTTTTTTTTAACTAAAAAGGGGACCTGCTGCTTACCTTGATTCGCCGCGGAACCCAGTAGAGTCACATAAACGCACATCGCATCACATGACTCTGCTCAGTTCCTGTTCCTGCTCGAGTAAGGCAGAGGGGAAACAGCGGCCCCCACGGAAGTCGGCAAGCGGCAGCAGAAGATCTGCAGTTCAGGTAAGGTGGGAGAGTAAATGTGTGTGTTAGCATGTTCTCCATCCCTGTGCCCCCTACACACAGGGAGGGGGAACAGGGAGGCTGAAAGTGGTGTGCATGTACCGGCTGCCTGAGCATGATAGGAGTGCGATTGCTAACAGTTGCTAGCAGCCAACATCAATCACACTCATATCATGCCCAGGCAGCCAGTATAATAACTTTATGTAAAACATTTTTAATTTCGGCCCCCAAAAATAGGGGTGTGTCTTATACAAGGGAGCGTCTCATACTTGGGGAAATACGGTACATCTTTTCTTGAGGTTTAAGAAAACTATTAAGCATGCCTTACTTATAGTAAAATAATCATTTACTTAAGTTAAAACCACTTGAAAGGTAAGCGATGGTTACAAATTACTTATTAGTAGTCAAGATGCTGCTTCCTTTGTATCATGTGCATCAAATACAATGTCTGTGGATGTGTAATGTATAGAAATATTAGTCCAGCACTATGGAGAGCTATTAAATGTATTGGCCCATTAATTAGAGACCATTGCAATATATGCATTCTGCAGGTAAACTGTTATATTCATGCAGCTGTATCATTTTACACAACAGGAGACACTATAGCAAAGCTAATTCAGTCCCGAATCTGTTAAAATCAACAAATGGTTTGAATCTGCAGTGATATTACAGCCATGCCTGTGTACTATGCTCTTTATCTGTATCTTGATTTTAATTATAGCTAGTAATGGCTTCTTACCATCACATCCTTCTATCTCTACCATTAATAGTGCCCTATATCTAGACTTCCCATTCCTTTCCAATTTCCCTTCTGTCATATTAATCCATTCTGCCTTGTACCTGCATCTGGGGTGCCTACCCTATGTATTCAGCAATAAATGTATTAATGGTATGGAAAGCCATTACCCACTGTTCTATGTTTGCAAACTTCAACACTACAGTGGGATTTATTACAGTACTGGTTTTATGAAACCATCTCAAAAGTATTAACAATAAATGTAATACCTTTAAGCACTATTGTAAAACACTGCATGGGTTTCACTATGGATTGGTATTTGCTCTCATTGATATTTATACTGTATATTGAATATGTTATACAATAACTTTGTGTGACACTCCTGGGTCAACCAGATAAATCTAAATGCCCATGAGTTACAAGGCAGCCAAATAACATAATTATGCTACTGTATGAAATTGTATCTTTCAACACAATTCATTCACTCGCACTGTTTTTTTCCAGCAGAGGAGGTGCTCTCCCGACACTCCATATTACTATAGTGAGTTTAAACTAGCAGTCTATGGATCACTTCTAGGTGGGATGTTAATCAGTACTCTGTGGTCTCAATTAAAGACATATGGGTTTGCCGGTCCAAAATATATCTGGCAAACCATGTCTCATACTGTGCTCGACATGGATCTTTAGCAACCAAGTGATTCGACATTGATCAATGAATAACTCTGTACCTGACATACTGACAGGGTGGAGAGGTTAAACTATACTATATGACCGCATTACACCTAGGAAGGAAGATAAATCAATTTATAACTTATTTGAAATGCGTTATTCTGGATTTTTTGGTTGTTATTCTGTCTCTCACTGTTCAAATAAACCTACCATTCAAATTATAGACTGATCATGTCTTTGTCAGTGGGCAAACGTACAAAATCAGGAGGGGATCAAATAACTTTTTCCTTCACTGTATATGCGCATGTTGGACATCCCATTCTAAAAACATTGGCATTTATATGGTGCTGGCCATCCCTTTTGTGGCTATAACTGCTTCAACTCTTCTGGGAAGGCTTTCCAAAAGAATTTGTGCACGTTCAGACAAAATAACAATTTTGAGGTCAAGGACCGATGAGAAGGCATGACTCTGTAATGAGTGATGCTACAGGGGCAATGATACGCCCTTCAGCACACAGCGGCTCTTATTACATTTACCTGGAAAATAGCATGTGTCTATAGACTTAGCTACAGCTACATTACAGAATAATTTGAGAAAAAGACAATTGGAATGCAACCTGTTTGGTGGGCATATTTGTTTTTACTTAGTTTGCTATTCACTGAAAGGTGTATGGTTTCCATTGTTGGCCTCTTAGGCTACTCCATGCTGCTTTCAGGGAATCTGACGCTCACTGCACAGTCTTTGAGGGCATTTATGCAGTTACCTAAAAGAATATCTCCTGGTTCTTCACCGCAAAGTCATCACTAGTGTGTCTTTAGCCCAGTGAATGCCATGCACCCGCCATGCTATATCTGTTTGTCCAGAAAAAAAAGGGATTCTGTTATGAACTGGTGGACGACATTCTCTCAAATGAGCCACTGCCTTACACCATACACATGTATCAAAATTAACCACTGGAAAAGTGATTGCAATCTATAGTATATTCCTTTCAAAGTGACATGCATTCAGTTTGGAAATAACAGGAGAAATAAGAATGGATATAAAAATATAAAACACATAAACAACTTTTATTGATTCTCATGTTTATAGATGGATCTTGTAAAAATTCATCACTTTACCATTAAAAAAATAAATTGAAATTTATAATACCATATTTGTTCGATTATAAAACTCCAGTGATTATAAGACGACCCCAAAAATGTGAATATTAATTTAGGAAAATAAAAAAGAAAAAGCCTATACCCTATAGGAAAAATGTTTTACTAGTAAATATTAATTCATATGTAAACTAGTTTTCCATATTTAATAAACACTATGATTGAGACAAAATGTATGTTTTTATTTCCTTTTATTTGATAACCTGCCCCCCAGTTATGCACATCTGCCCATAGTTATGCACATCTGCCCCCAGGCTTGCCACTCTGCCCCCCAGATATGCCTTATACCCCTTATAAGCCACTCTGCCCCAAGATATGCCTTATACCCCACTTTATGCCACTCTGCCTCCCTCATATGCCACCCTGCCCCCCAGATATGCCCTATATCGCCTTATATGCCACTCATCCCCCCAGATATGCCCTATACACCCTATATGCCACTCTGCCTCCCTGATACGCCTTATAACCCCTATATGCCACTCTGCCCCCCCAGACTTACCAGTACATCCCAAAACGTGTCAACCGTGCTTCAGACTCCTTGGTGTCTAGTGGGGTTTTTTTTTAAAGGTGTGTGTGTTGGGGGTCATTTTCGGTTTCGGGCAAGCGAATCCTGAATTTTCGGTTTCGATTTTGGTCCAGAATTTTCATTTTGGTGCATCCCTAATTATAAAATCTCTTGTTGGTGTGACTGAGGTACACTTACTTAAGAGTGAAATTTCAAGCAGCCAGTCAGTGGCAAGAATCGTCACAGTACATAGGAGAACGAGGAAAGAATTGATATTAAACTACTCACAGATTAATTTAATATAAAATATTCTTTTGTAAGCAATCTACTGGCCGGGAACAGGCCTTAAATGCGAGTCAGTGGATATGTAACAGAGGTTTTCTGTAATGCTTTCAAACTCTAGTGCTAATGTCACATCCTTTGCTTGCCCACCGGTAGCTGTTACCTGTAGTTTGTATTACTTTATAGGAAACGTGTTCACACTAACATATTCATATGTAGTAATTCTAGCATGGAGTGACAAGCTGCTACTCAGTTTAATTCATATTCTAAAAATAGGAAAAATATACATGTGGGCCACTGACCCTGACACCAAAAAAAGGCTTCTTGTCTGTTTTTCAGCAGTTAGCGTCTCTATAAAAATGAGTGATTGTATCCACGTTTGAGCGCACACTGAGGTTTCCAGCCAGTGGTTTTATTTCTGAACTCACAGTGGGAGCATAATTAATAATTTGTCTAGCTATTAAAGGGTCTAAGGAAAGATAGTACCGCTTGCCTGAATTGGCAGTTTAACAAAAATCTAAACATGATGGCAGGATACAGGTTGTATTTAGCTAAATAAATAGCACATATTTACAGTATTCTTGTTATACCTCAATGTTGTCATTGGGATTTTTCTTCATCTGAATTGATAAGGTTTACAAGAGCAAGTGAATAGCAAGCAAGATGTATCTTTGGAGTCCATCCTAAATATTAAACAAACATTAAGTAGTAGAAGAGGAACATTTATTGGTTATATACCAAGTTTTACGTTTCCTGTGTGAAAAAAACTGGAATCACGGTTTTATGGATTTTTCTTACTGTAGCTATCCCCAATTTCTCAGTTTAGTGAGATAGTGTAAATATCTGGGTTAGAAATTATGTATTGAATGCCAAATCAAAGACCTGGTCACATAGCATGGCGACAATTGCCCAGGGGATCCACGTAGAGAGAACTTCATTACTCTTGCTTGATTCCCAAACTGAGACATTCTACCCAGATCGCGGTCATTTGAGGTGCTGATATGCTAATAAAATATGTCATGCTATCCAACTGGTATATATATCTGGTAGCAGCGAACACTTAAAAGACCACCAACAGTCAAGGTTTCATTTATAACGCTTTTGGAATACAGCAGTGTAATGCCTACATTTTTGAATGTATGGTCCTGGAGAAAAAGCATATAGGATCATCTGATTCATCAGTAGGCCTATAATGTGGGAAAATAGAAAACACTTGGAGGTAGGTCAGGACCACTAGTAATCTGTGCAGATAAGGGGTCCGCAAAAAAATTCTAAATTATAACATTGCATTATTGGGCCATGGAGGTCAATCATATCCAAGGTTACAGACGTAAATATTTAGGGAACTTGTCTTATTGTTTGTGAATTAAACTATCCAGCAATGCAATCCAGGAGATGCAGGCTAGATAAAATACATAGGATCCATGAACCAAATGGTATGTATCATTTTAATTATCTTGCTGGAAAAGAAGGATGTATTTTTGACAAGAAAAAGACCATGGACATGTTTCCAACTGTGCATGTAACCATAAAAGTTATATAATAAATCACAGTGAAATGCATAATAAGCTTATTTCGTTTTCTGGTGACCCTGAACTTTTCAGTTGAGTGTCCTGAGCATCAAGTCTATACTGTAGATTAGATGACATACAATAATATACTAGGGAGAAATGATGGCCACTCTCTCTTCTACAAGCTGTACTCAAGAAACTGCAGTTTTGATCTTTGAACTACCAGCCACAGGTTTCAAAAATAGCCTGTATGACTTTATATCTAACATAGCGTGAGAAGGTCAAAACCACCATCAGAACGCGTGAATCTCACAAAAGATTTCTGAGATTTGACAGTATGTGCTGGCAGCCAACAGACACAGTTCAACACTGACAGGATAACAATTTCTACAACACAATTGAGTTGGTATACTTTCAAACCACTGTAGGTTGGTTGGTGATTTTCTTATAGATGTATGATATAGACAAGCGGTGGTTCCTTAAAATAATCACTAAAAACTATACTCCCAGTTGTATAAAGCAATTAATTAATGTTTTTGGCCCTTGCAGCTTATTCTCTCTTCAGTTTCTGAAGGATCATGTTGTTTTCCTAATCCCTAAAATTAATGCATCCTCTTAGTTTGATGCATACAAAGCATTTTCTCTTTATATTTTCAGCTCCTAGGTCCATATTTAAAAGCTGGAACAATTCTGGGAAATTTCCATTGTTTGCTAAGGTGACTGAATCAGATGTAGCACTTTGTACCAAATAATTCCTTTATGTTGTACATGGATGTGATTTTAAAGTAACAAACTCCCTTTTTTCCCCCTACTTTTAGCTTATATAGGAAACCCCTATGACCCAATTTAACGTATTTTAAACGCACATCTGCCTTGTAAACTCAGAGAAAAGCAAACATTGTCAGGATATATAGCATAAAAGTGTATATTTTATTTAACACAAGTATAAAAAATCATAATGTGCATGTTTAAATTAGTGTGCAGAATGTCTATATACGTTCCTATTAACCAAAAAGCATATACCCTATCACTGCATACACAGCATTTATTTTGTGAGGAGTATTTGCGCACAGGTGATTCTAGTGTTACTGGTGCCTAAGTGCAGGAGTTGTCTCCCCCTCCCTCGAACTAACACACAGACACTAACAAACACTAATACACACATAATAACACAGACACAAACTCTATCACCTACACACAGGCTGCACACTTATAGATACTTTCTGTATCATCCAGTATGCTGGATACACACGCTGCATGCTACATAAGCATTAACGTAAGCATAACATGCGACAACACAAATTCAGACGAAATCCACATATATGTAATTTGCCTGCAACAAGCCTGAAATTGCCAGGGCTGCCTAGTTAACCCCAGTCAAGCCTAGCCCACACACCACACACTAACAGTCACTCTCACACCGTACACTTACACACATACTCTATACTAACACGCGCTAACGCCCACAAGCACACTGTAACAACACACACTAGCACTCACAGGACATGTCTGAAACTAGAAACTATACCCATGGGTAGAAACTGTACCCAATGTACACATAGCTGAGAGTAATCCAAATCTATGAAATATGTGTTCTACCTTCTACCTTGAGCATCCATGTGCTTGGTAACTCCTGAACTTTGCTACCTGCCTGGTCATCAGACCTCATCCCATATTTGGGAAAGCCAAGGTCAGTGCATAGAATGACAGCACAAAACCAGGTCAACAGGTAAGCTTGGTTCAATACAGTAGGTTCATAGATCAGTATAAAGTGAAACACAAGCTGGATTTGGTACACACAATAACATATTAATATAAGGATGAACACCCAGTAAGCTTACTTGATGAACAGGCAAGGAATTGTGGAGTTTGTAAGTATTTATACAAGGCCCCACATAATTATTTGGATTGAAACCGGCATATAATCTTGATTTGTGTGCAAATCCTGACTGCTGTTGACTCTAAAGCAAATTTACATGCTGTAAAATTTGATGCAGACTAGCAAAATGTTGAGTACAAAGCTAATTTACTTTCCATCTCATGGAAAGCCCTCTGAGCCCAATGACTACCCTCCCTAGGTTATGGACACAATTATGTAATATTATAAGTCATATTTGACTATGGAGCTATTTTTATCACAGGGAATGATAACAATACAGGAACATATAATTTTCTTACAGTAGATTAAGTAAGGGATTGTATTCCTTAATTAAATTTAAAATAATCATATACGCTAAGTAAAATATATTGATTCTTCTCAGATAATTAATAACATTCTTCAACTGTGATCAAAAATACAAAACTGCAATGCTGCTAAACATGTTGATATTTTGTGAATATCTGAATTCCGTATTAGATGTCTTTCAAGACATATTGCAACTACAATTCATGTTTTCATATATGCATATGTAAATGTACAAAAATATGGGTATAATATGCACTCTACAAAAATATATTTTTAAAAATATGTATATCTGCATGTCGTAGAAAGCTACCCCCACATTCCAATATTTTTTTTTATATGTGTGTGTTTATATAAAAATACGCATATACAGACAAATCTATGCTGTAGTATACTTTGATGGTGATTGGTACACTGGGTCTTCTGCTTTCTTCCTTGGTGGCAGCTATAAGCATTTTGATTGTAATGTAGGAAGCATTTGGTGGAAATGAAAATGAATACAAAAGAACAAATAGAAAAAAAGCTATAAAATTATAATGAGGGAGCATGCAGCCTCTCTCAGCAAGCGGCTCAACAGAGCAGAAGCAACACCCTAGTTCCGGCACTGTGACTCATTATTAGAATCCTTTACCTAAAGGGTTGAAGCAGTGATGCAGTGGAACATCATGCTGAGAACCTGATAGCTGGATGGAGTGACTGTGAGTCTAATCAGCTGAAGGCGCGCACTTGTTTCCTGACAGGCATATGCAGAATCAAACATTAGTTTGGAAAGTGGCTGGGACAGTCAGGGTGCGGGTCACCTCCCAATAGTTCCAATCGCCCAAAACAGGCATGGTTAGATGAGTGGCCGAGGGGGCTGGGCCTTACAGAGTATTTAAAGTGAGGTTAAGGCCTATCAATAGATATGCATGTAGTGGAAGAAGGTGTTTATATGAGGAATAACGTATATTACACAATTTAATGTATACACATATTTGGCTATTTACGCATACGTTGTGATGAATTTTAGGGCCTTAGAACACTGTGATCAGAGAAGAGGGGCAAATTGATATGGATACCAGAGAAGCTGTGTTACCTAAAGAGGGACACGGGGAGGATCACAGGTTAAACTGCAGGTTTTATGTAACGCTGGATACATGGCTTATCGTAGAAACTTAGTGCTGGGAATACAAAGAGTGACTCTTTAAGCACATGGACCAACCAATGAATGTTCTCTCCCAGAACTTCTCCTTTAGAAAGAGAAAAACTGAACTAGGATTTGGGTATTTGCTAATTAGTTTATACATTTTATGCATTACATGTTATTGTTTTATAGCCAAATAGTTGCTATATACATATCTCAGTTGCCTGGATTATTATGTATTTTATTACAGTTTATTGATACTCAATGTTCTTGGCAAAGTTTCCTTTCTGCTAGATGGAACATAGCAATCAAACCATGAACATCATAAAAAAGACAAGGCATCAAAAATCCTAAAAGATGCCTACGGTTTGCTGTGTGGCCAGACTAGAATAGCCTAGCCCCCAAAGTTGTAAATTTCGTTTTTAATGAATGTTGGAGTTGCAATTTTAGGTTGTGTTTTCTGTTCACAGTAGAGCTTCATTCGTTATTGGAGTTAGAAAATGAAATTTGTGTCTCACTTAACTCCTCCTTTGGCTACTAGTACAAAACCCAGAAAGTACAAGCAGGAGGCTTTTTTTAACATGCGCTTTAATCTTTGCAAATACTGACATTCTCTGAAATATGACATTGTGTAAGATTGAAAGCTGCCAAGAGTAGGTCCTACTTCTCCATGTCGGACAATACAGTTAGGTAGGGAAATATTTGGATACTGACACCTGTTTTGTTATTTTGTCTGTTTACCAAAATAAATTCAAGTTACAGTTAAATAACGGATATGGGCTTAAAGTGGAGTCTTTCAGCTTTAATTTGAGGTGTTCACAGCGGACTGCTATAGTGCGCAATGTGTAAAAATCGCTGTCCTCTGTAGCATCACTCACTAAAGAGTTCCTGACTGCTTCTGGAAGCAAAATCAGCAAAAGCACTGTGCAGCAAGTGCTTCAGTAAATAGATTCACATGGCTGACCAGCTGCACATAAGCTAAAGATCACTATGCTCAATGCCAAGCGTCTGCTCAAGGGGCGTAAGGCACACAGCTTTTTTCTTGATCTGCTTGTCCCTGCTATCCACTGTACTTCACTGTCTGGAAGTCTGCTGTATGAATCTGGGTTTGGCTGATGCCAGGAGAACGCTACCTATTGGAATGGATAATTCATACTATATAGTTTGGTGAAAGGATAATGCTCTGGGCTGTTTTTAAGGGTTTGGGCTAGGTCCCTTAGTTCCACTGAAAGGTAACATTAATGCTACAACATACAAAGACATTTTACATTACATTTATTTATAAAGCGCCGGCAGATTCCGCAGCGCTGTTACAGTCAGTAGAACAATTTATAAATACATACAATAACAAACTGGTGCAAAGGAGAGGAGGGCCCTGCTCTTGCAAGCTTACAATCTAGTCGGTGGTTGAGGGGGAAGTGAGACAATAGGAGAGGACTGCTTGGATGGGGATGAGTTGATCTGGTTCCGATGATGTGTTGAAGCTGTTGATTGTTCAGATGGCTTGATTATGATGATGGTTGGAAGTAATGGGAAGGAATGTTGTACGCTTCCCTGAACAGGTGGGTTTTCAGAGAGGTTTTGAAATTTGCGTATGAGGCAGAAAGTCTGATGGAACAGGGAAGGGAATTCCACCGAAGGGGTGCAGCTCGGGTGAAATCCTGAATACGGGAGTGGGAAGAGGTAACAACAGTAGAAGAAAGCCGCAGGTCGTGAGAGGAGCGAAGGGGATGGGTAGGGGTGTATTTGCATAGGAGGATAGAGATGTAAGGGGGTGTAGAGTTGTTGAGGGCTCTAAAGGTCAGGGTGAGAAGTTTAAATTTGATTCTGAAGGGTATGGGGAGCCAATGAAGTGATTGGCATAGTGGAGCAGCGGATGAGGAATGGCGGCAGAGAAAAATTCATCTAGCTGCAGTGTTCAGGATGGATTGAAGCGGCGAAAGGCGGGAGAGGGGGAGACAGGTTAGTAGGGAGTTGCAATAATCCAAGTGGGATAGATTAGTAATTTGGTAGTTTCTTGTGTGAGGAAAGGGCGGATTCGGGAGATGTTTTTCAGGTGGAGGCGGCAGGATTTGGTGAGGGATTGGATGTTAGGGATGAAGGAGAGAGAGCAGAGTCAAAGGTGACACCAAGGCAGCGAACCTGGTCTGTTTAATATTTTTTGTGCTCCTAGGTTTGAATAGTATCATAAATCTAGAAGTGAATAAAATAGTTTTGTAAACAAGGAAGTTAAATTGCAGAATTTGGCCATTCTTGCATATATCTAGAGATATTTAATCAGAAAAAAAAATCTAATTTTAAGGCATTCCATTTTGAAAGATTATAGGAAATGAACATGTTCCATAATAAAGGAAATGTTAGGATTTATTCTGCAAAAAACTCCAGAGAAATAAAAACATATTTAATCTATAATCAGCATGTGAATGCATTTTTTTTTCTTTAGAGAAGATGTGTATTTGAACAGACACTTGAAAACCTATAGATACATTGTGTTTTCCACCATGTTAAGCTCAGGGGCTCAACCGTGTTCACACAATTCTGTTGATTAGTATATCTTAAAATTGTCTATCAATGATGTATTTCGCATAAACATGTCTTGTCAGAAAATATGTAACTGGAATAAATAACATTTGTCAGAAATCTGTACTGTTAGTAAGTATAACGTTAAGGTGAATGGAAGACAGAGACATATGTCTTTTTTTAGTTATGTCACCATTTTTATTTCTCTTTATTGAATGTGAAAAAAGTAAAAAAATATACAAATGTTTTAGGTCTCATTTTATAAAATGTGTATTGTGACTTTAAACAAAGAATCAATCTGTATTTAAGTAGTTAATTTTCTCAAGGCTTTATTTTTTTATTTAAAGAGGAACTGTCAGTTTTTGTTTAGAACTGTTCATATGTATTTAAGGCATTGAAGATTAAATATTTCACTAACAATTTCAACTATAAGCTTATTTAAAAATATGTTTCTTTTTTGTTAGCTATTAAAGTTTACATAAAATAAACAAACCAGTTAGAAAGAGGAGGTCAATTGGAGGCTTCTGGGAAATATATTATTTTGTGTATAAGGACATGGGACTCTTATATGGTTATAAGTTATTTTTAAAAACTCCTAACATAATACACAGGCACTTTTAGTGCTCTTTTGATTAATGTCAAGCTCTTATAGGTTCTAATTTCAAGGAACATTTTACAGCTCTTTAATCTAGGCCAAGGCTGTCCAAATATTGGCATGCCAGATGGATAATCCATACAATTAGAGTAGTAGGAGAGAAAGGTCCAACCCACATGGTTCTGAGGTTTGTTTTCCAGGGTTCCAAACAAAGCCTGGGTAAAAAGGGCACTGTCAAAACAAATATAATGAAGTCTCCTCTGCCACGATCAGAGCGATGTATGAATCTGCACAGCCTCTTGGTATGCATGAATATGCACAAAAGAGTAGCTGGAGATAATATGGAGAAAATATCTTCTTGGCCAGGGGTATTAGGTATCAGGGTATTAAGGCACTTATCTGATGCCAGTGCATGGCTTATTCTTCTCATCATAACGGATGGGTAGACCATGGCAGGTCTACTTAGGTTGATAGAAATTTTAATCCAGTTACAATCATAACTTCCAAACTGTTCCAAAAGGCTACAACCACTCATTAGAACTCTTCCTTTACATGTTTCTATAGCTGCCCTGTAAAATGTACTCTAGTTTCTTTTATATGCCTTTTTGGCTGTAGTCTTATGTTTTCTGACTTGATCTACCCAGAATAATTTTTACTGAATAATCTATATAGTCATTTACTAAACATCTCCTGCAACTTCCCTTTGTTGATATCGCCATTCCTTAAATAATAATTTACTAACAGCACCTATAATATCTCCTTCGATGCTGCTGTAAGCTTCAATTGCAAGGAAATAGCTCGAAACTGTTATAAGAACAAAGTCATAATGTAGTAGGCCCTTTCCTACTCATTAACCAAATAGAGATAAGCAGTGTTGTTTAGTAAACGTATCTGTATGTTCATTTGATGCTGCGCATTGCTGCTCCCCATGGAGAAATGCATATAATTTCAAGTACAGTACACACTAATTTGGAATATATATGACTTCACCATTTCTAATACAAAGAGTGAATTACTTTTACACAGCTTTTATCTTCAATAACATACCTTCACCAAGTCAATATAATATTCAAGTTGTAAAAAGTACAGAATCACAATAGTACAGTTAAAAAAACCCATCTAGTTAAGTTTTAAGTTATTTATCGTTTGCTTTTCTCATTATTCCAGAATTCTACTGCCTTAAAGAAACACTTCTAATGCAAAAAAAAAAGTTTTTTCCTCATTGTACTTACAAATACAATCATAAAACACACTTGAATGTATGGGAAGAGGATGCCTACATTTATTCTCCTCGTGGTAGCAGTAACATCTACAGTGTTGTCTCCTAGATATAAATTAATGTCTTTGGGGTACTAGTTATCGACTTCTTTGTTTTTTCCCATTTCCTTTTGTAGGAGTGATAAAAAGATCATTCCATGCAAGGGGAAGATATGAGAAATTTAATCTAATTAGATATATTTCAGTTGTTGCTACTACTGGGCTCTCAAATGATATTATTCAAATCCTAATGCTGAAAAAGCACACTTTGTTTAATTTATGAAATATGTGTTTGATGGGATGTTTGGCCAAAACATCCCATTAATGGGAACATTTTCAGTAATGTGAATCCTGCATAATATATAGTGAAAATGGTGGGATTTGTTGAATATCATCAAGATAACAATGCGTTATGTGGGGACAACTTGGTCTTTTGAGAAGAAGAATCTTTGCATTAACCTGCCACATTTGGCACAAGTTGCCTCATAATTTTTCACATCACGTTACACAAAAGCAGACACTGATTGGCTGTTGCCATACAAACGGAAAAAAACTTCTTATTGGTTTGTTGTTGTGACATGATTAAAACTTCACCAGAAAAAATAAAATGACAGATCTGATAAGGTTTACTGATAGCTCAATGTTTTGAGGGTCAGCACCTTTAAATTCTGTAAATAGAGTCTAGTGCTGAAAAACACCTCAGGAATAGCCAACAACAAATATTTACAGATAAAATATTACCATTTATAGGGAAGACTGAACTTTATTTCTTTGCATCTGACTTCTGACCTATCTATTATGACCTATGTTCTGACATCTCTATTCCTGTAATAAAAACTCCTACTCATCGCTTCACCACCTTACTGTATTTTATTGTATAGTACTGTACCACACCTGGCAAGAAAACTGTGGCAATGTGAGCCCTAAGAATCAGAGCACATGACTCCTTAAACCTATAACATAGACCCAGACCAACGCCACCATCCGACCTGACCCGCATAAGGTCACTGGACACCACTTGTGGGTAGGGTGCTGGCCACATCTTTATTGACATTTAACTTTGACATTAATTCACCAAACCAGCCATACCCATAGGATATGGGTATCCATTAAAGGCCTGCCAGCTGCAAAGCCATAAGCCCAACAGGGTTTCTTCCGAACACCTTAAACGAGAGTCCTACCCTACATGTACCATATGCCCCCTGAGGGACATGCCTTCCTAAACCTGTTATGGTCAATTGCTTCTATTGTCCTTTGATTCGGCGCTGGCCAGGGGACCCTTTCTGCAGCTGTTACGGCAACAAAAATAAACATATCCAATGCCAGAGAGAGAACCACTAAGAAATCTTAGCAGCATATTACAACATAATTAAGACAATTACATGACCACCAGCTAGTGTCCCAAGTGAAAAGGTAGAAAATCACCTCTCACCATAGTTTCTCCTACAAGATGCAGTATTGTTGCAGTCATCCACCAATGGTAGAAAAACTTTACTATACATTGGTTTACCTTTTCATTGTGGGTTTATTTAACAAAGAGTGATTTTACAGATCAAGAGTGATTTTTACAGATTACAAAACTGCAACTTTCTTTCAGTGGAATACCCCCCCCATCCATTATCTGTATGCTAATTTTGTTTAAATGTATACATAAAATGTGTGCATTGCCACAGAATGTTTGTGAAATGTATTAATAGATACTACTGATAATGATGCCGGTGATTTAATTAATAAGTGAATCTTATTAAACAATTTGTGTTGTTTTAATAAATGAGTTTAATACAATAGGAATATAATGAGGTGTTTTTCTATACCTTAATGTTATTAGATCATTAAAGTTGGGGTTTATGAAAAGCTAAAAAATGACACATTGCCTCCAACTCCAATAAACAGAGAAAAAACGTTTTAAGAAATCAATACAACGAACTGCAAACCATGCGTGTAAATGTGGAGAACTACAGTATTCTACAGTCCAATTCCATAAAACATTATTTTTCGAAAATATCTTACACAGTTACATTTTTCCTAATATGGATGCTTTCAGACTATATAGTTATATGACATAAAATAATTGCTTGCTATTTTTTTCTGATCTTTTTTTTTTTTTAACAAGATCTAAAGTGTGACCATATTTAAACCTTTGCATTCTCTTTGTGTAGGATATAACAATATACAGTATGTATAGCTTTTACCAATTCTGCTAGAAGTCTTTCTCTCTCATACTCACAGTGTTTTCATTTAAGCATCAATTGATTTTTTTTTTACTTTGATTCTTTAAGTTTTGAGCTTTGGGGGATGCCTTCTCATTCTGAAATCATTATTTTGGAGGCCCGTGTGGCACTGAATGGGTTAAAAGGACAGCCCAAAACTGTCTGTACTGCTATTAAATGACAAAAGCTTGGGAACGCCTTGGTTCATTTCCAAACACAACGTCCTTCACAAAGCTCCGTCTTTTCTGAACTGTGAAGAAATCAAAAACCACCTTCTCTCGCTCTGCTGGAAGAGTGGCTGACCCCTGGCAGCCGCCCGTTACGACAAGAGGAGAGGGGGGTTGTTCGTCTGCAAGTAACGGAGTAACAGTTCAAATCACAGTGGATGAGGCAAAGGGAAGAGACAACGCTCTGCTGAGTGACACAACGTAATAATTAGTGACAATGATTGACAGATACACTCCATCTGCCGCTCCGATGGCTGGGAGCAGTTATTCCACAACTGTCTGCGGGCACAGCCATCCCTCTTGGGAGCCAATGATGGTCTGTGATTGACAGCTGCCTCCAAGAGAGAGACAGAAAGAGGGAGTAAAAGGGAGAGAGAGAGAGAGAGAGAGAGAACGGAATGCTGTACACTTATCATCAGCCAGAGCTTCCTATTGCTCCCTAGCTATACACATGTATTCTGTTTCATTTATCATGTCAACTGCTGTTGGGTTTTTAAACAGATTATGAGCTTGCACGTTCTTAACCTCTTCACTCCCAAGAATGTTGTGCCAAAATCAGCCAAGTAACTTCCTTGTAGAAGTAGTTGGATCAAGAATAGTAACATGTCTAATTAAATAGTAAGTGGCAGTCTTTAAGTAAAATGATGAGATTTTTGGGAACACATGAGATACTTTGATCCATTTTGTATAACATCAGAAGCAGGGGAGGGCTTGGGACACATTTTACACTGACGCACACATTAATGGTACAAACATACTTACACTAGCACATATGCTAACACACACTCATGCTAACACACAAATATTTACTCACACATACACACTTATGATAACACACACATTTAGCCATATACAGGTATGCATACACATGCATGCTAACCTACAAACTTACTCACATACACTCATGCTAATACACACACAGACATACACGCTCATGTTAATACAAACACACACATGCATGCTAATACACATACAAACATACTCCTGCTAACAGACACACTCATGCTAACCCATGCACATTCAATGTAATGTAAATGCATTCATACATACTCCCTCTCTAGCCATCCTCTCTTTCACCAGGCGGTCACATTACCCAGTCACGTTCCTGCTTCTGCATGTAGAACGGTCCAAGTCAGACCAGCCATTTTTTTTTAGAGTTTTGGGGAGATTGCCCCCTACTCAGCTCATCTCGGATTAGGAGCTCACATAGCTAGAGCTCCCTCTGCATTACCTCTTAAATATGTAAGATATTTGGGTTGTCTTTGGCCTAATCAGTCCCAGTGTGTGAACACAACTATTAGAAATTAATAAACAAAACAACATTTAATAAATTACTTTAAAATATGATGACAGATACAATGCAAAAACTTCATCACATGGGCAGATCGGCTTAATTAGTAGCTTATTCGTTCTAATTTCATAACAAAAACAACAAATTAGAATATCAGAATATATCTTTAGCTACCAATTCTAATCAAATCATGTAACATGCAAACAAAATGTTGAATAGCCATTGTTATATATGAAAACAAAAACAACATACAAATACAATAACCATATAGACACTGGGCCAAAAAATATTAGTTTCCACGTAATTTGTTGTAAATTGTTGGCATAAGTAAAAGATAATGATAATAATAATAATGATAACAATAACAACAATAATAATAATTTTGCTTCTCAACTTTCCTTTATATTTTGCCATTTTAGTCTTACTCAGTTACTGCAATGATGGGATTCTCAATGTGGTGAATAAGGAATGTACCTAACGCTCTATCTAGTAGAGGAGCCTGATAATAGCCCATTAGCTCAGATTGTAAAGATTCATACAGAATATGATCAGGGAATTCATTTATAATTACATAAAACAAAGCAAGAATTCAGTGCATGCTCAGTGAATACCATTTAAAAAGCATGGCATAAATATTGGGGATTCTGCCCAGGATGCCAGATGGCCTGGTCCTATGAGGTTTCGAAATAGATTTGCTTACTATGTTTTTTATTTACTTTTTTTTCAATGCTTATAAAGGTTTAGCCATTTTTCCATTTCCATTTGGAAGCAGAAAGGTCCAGTTAATATCCGATACTCATAGCAAGGAGAGGGGGTATTTCCTGGTTGTGGGAAATTGTCAGTAGAACTTAATGGGTGTGAGGAAACATAATTAGTATTTCTCAAGATTAACAGTTTTCTGGATACTATGCTGTGTACAAAATTATTCATCTGGCCAGTGCATTTTTTAAATTCCGCACAAATTAGTCCAGCAACTCTCTGTTTCAAAGGTTAAAGATAACGCACTGTCTGGAAAAATGGCATTAAAATTTTAGTATTCCTTTCTTAAATGTCAAAAGAAGATGAATGAAGGATGCCACTAACATCCGTCTTAAGTGGGTGTGGGGAATGCTGTCAGTTTTTCAGAATTATGATCAAAAGAGCCAGTTACTGCATATAGTGAAAAAGTTTAACCCATGAAAGGTCTACAACATTCAACAATCCAGGGTATGCAGTTCATCGCTACTAAGGGAGGGTGGTAACTACTGTATTTGCTTGAATTTAAGACGAGGTTTTCTTCAGAGCAAATAGAGGTCTGACTTTAAGACTAAGATCCAGATGCCCCGCAGTGATGCAGGGGACCTGGATCCTCCTTTCTGGTAGCTTGTAGACTCTCATAGAATCCCCAGCGGAAGTGCCATGCAGCAGCAGAGGTTGCCCTCATGAAAAAAACTCTTATCTATAATAGATTACTATTTTCTGAACTCTCTCTAGAGTCAGCAGCTCAGGAGGTTGCATTATGTGGTTGTTGTCATGGGTCCCTTCTTATTGGTTTCACTTGTGAACGGCTTACTATAGGATTTGTTGCCAAATGCCTGCCTTCCCTGCCTGTATAGTCAGTACCCTACAACCTTCTGAGAAAATGTATTATGCCCAAACTTAGCTTTGTGTTTTCCGATATATCCCCCTCCTTACTTAAATATTAAACAAACAGCCATTTATTTTCTGTAATACAGTATGACTGCTCTATTTAACATACATATTATTGAAGTCCTCCTATCTTGGCAATGTTCTGCAGAGTGTTATGTTTAGATAATGTGACAAACCCTGTAGCACGAGGGCCATAAATGTCACAGTTAGGGGTCTTAAGCACAGTCCTCTAGGGCAATCAGAGTCAAGAACACCAGCTTGTAGCAAAACAGTGCTTTATTTTTAACTGCTCAAACCCCAAAACCAAATCTTAAAAAGAAAAACCTAGATCCCAATTGGAGCCCTCTCTAACTAAACTATGCTGGCCCAGACTGACCAGCCTAATCACCCACTAACTTGACCTCCCCGCCAGACCCAGCTAAGCCAGGCTCTGGAAAACCTCCTCAGACAGCACACAAAAGGTCCAGGCAGGTAATGCCTCACTTTGCTCAGGGATGGTCTTCTTCAGGGCCTTTCCTTGCCTGGGAGCACAGGGGAACTTCATTTCCCCCCAACAGTCTCTCTCAGCTAAGACTCCAGTAGGTTTTAATGCCCAGCACCCATGCCTGATGCAAGCCCCATAGTAATCCTGGACCGGATCCTGCAGACTTCTAACCTCTTGGAAAAGCCAGCATGGATTTTTCACTGAACAGAGGAATGGAGCATTGGCCCACCCTGCTCTCCAATTGCTCCACCCCAGGGACCCATATGTATGATCTGCATAGCACCTGTACCCTAATGTCATGCTAATCATCTCCCTGGGGTTAACAGCCTCACAATAATAATATTGGCTTTTTGTTGGCGGTTAATGCCATGGACCGCCTCCCATTCCAGACCACATTTACACAAGGTCACACATACACAGTCACAAAAGCACATACACAGTTACATACAGACAATCTCATACAGACCGTTACAAGCACTCACTACATACACTTACATATATACACACAGTTACACACAGTCACACACAGTCGGCCACTATTTTGGGGGCGTGTGAGGGGAAAAAAAACAGGTCTTGGAATATCACCTTCAGCATACAATGGACAATGCTGTGCTTCCAGCTTTGTGGGAACAGTTTGGGGAAGGCCCTTTTCTATTCCAACATGACTGTGCCCCAGTGCACAAAGCAATATCCATAAAGGCATTGTTGGATGGGTTTGGTGTGGTAGAATTTGACTGGCCCACACAGAGCCCTGACCTCAACCCCATTGAACACCTTTGGGATGAACTGGAACGGCGTTCCTGACCTCACAAATGCTCTACTGGATGAATGGGCAAAAATTTCCTCTGAAACTCATCGTCTCTCCTCTTTCTCATTATGTCTTCAATTTCTGCACATCTCTCCCCTTTTTAATTACTCCCTGTATCTCTCTCCTTTCTCTTTATCTCCTTCTCTTTGATCTGCACCTTTTTTTTATCATCTCCGCTTTCACTTTACCTCACTCTTTTTTCTCTATCCATATCATTTCTGTTTATGTACTCTCCTCCTTCTCTTTATCTCTCCTCACCTTTATCTGTCCCTTTTCTTCTTACCCCTCCTCTTTCATCGCTCTCCCTTTTCTTTGACCCCCTTTTTAATTTGCCACAATCTCTTATCCTCATTATCTCTCCCCTTTCTCTTTATCTCTCCCCCTTTACCTCATCTCTTTTCTTTCTCATTATCCCCCTTTCTCCCCACCTCTCCTCTTTCTCATTACCTTCCCATTATCTCTCCCCTAGGTGGCAAGTGAGCGAGACAAATCACTGTTCCTCTACCTGGAATTTAAAGATAAATAACCCAAAACTAGCGTGTGAATTAGGGTTCCAGGTGATAATTGACAGTTGCCACAAGATGATTAGATCATTACACTGGCTTTCCAATCTGCCAGTTATTGTTTAAAAATATGTATTTTTCATTTCATGCATAGAATATAAATATAATATTCTGTATATTTATGTGTAACACCTAAATGCACATTTATTTATCTATATGTAAAAAGAGTTGGTGTGCTACATACATAGGCTGTGGCGCTTGCCATAATACCTTTTCATGTGCACTTAGACTTAACACATTATTTTAACAGCTTGCAGCTATCAAAGTGTAAAATTTAGTATTTAGCTAAGATTCCAAGTCCTTTGTCATTCTCTTTCTCTTTTTTTATCTTATTTTTTTTTAACAAAGGGCTATTTTATAGCTTGCAGAAAACCCGTGTCTCTTTCGATCAGTCAAGTTCTGTTTTTATTGCACTCTCTCAGCATCTGTTGCCTTAAATCTTAAAGTCCAAGAAGACACAGGGCTTTAGACAGGATGTTCCAGATGGGTTACCAAAATAGGATGTGGTACTGAGAAAATGTGGCCTCCTGAATGAGGCAAATTAGTTTTATTTGGGGAATAAAGTTCATTGGTTGTGCCTGTTAGCAGTAAAAGTCAAGTCGTGTTCATAGCTTCTGTGTCTTAACACAGCAGGAGAGGAATTGTCCTGTCTTTTCAGCTGTAACTTGGACAAGAGGCAGCATGCCTTAGAGACACTAGTGTGTGATCACAGCTATAGCGCAAACTGGATATTCTTAAAGGCTCTGCCTGTTCATCTTCTATTTTCCAGATACAGAGTGACAACTCCTTATTTTGTTGATGTTGTGTCTGAACCTCATCGTAATATAGATCTCAATAAACATACAGTACAAACAACATAATTACAGTACTTCCTTCTTCCCTTAATTTAAAGATTTGATTATTATTTCAATCTATGGTCTTTTTTTATAAAGAGCTATGCAAGCACTGATGCTACTCTTTTAATAACATGCTATTTACTGTAGATTCATAAAAAATAAAGCAGCTGTGGTGGTGGTCTTTCATGCTGTTATTACATACAATTTGGGTCTGAAATTTGTTTCTAGAACGTAATTGCTAGTTTATATTAAATGATATTGTCAGGCTAACTCTTGTCACCGTCTATAGGAATTAATTTACAATCCATGTTCTTTTGATAATGAAGCAGTTCCTTGCTGTTTATTTCAGCAACTACTTTACTATGATAGCCCAATATACAGTCATGTGAAAATAATTTATGCCCTCTTTGAATTATATGGTTTTACATATCAGGACATAATAATAATCATCTGTTCCTTAGCAGGTCTTAGCAGTAGCAGATAAACAACACATGACATATTACACTATGTCATGATTTATTCAACAAAAATAAAGCAAAAATGGAGAAGCCATGTGTGAAAACTAACACTTACTGCTCCATAGGAATTAAGATGCTAAGTAGCAGACAGGTGCTGCTAATCAAATGCCCTTGATTCATTGATCATCAGCAAGTGTGACCACCTCTATAAAAGCAGAAGTTTTACCAGTTTGCTGGTCTGGAGCGTTCAGGTGTGTGTTAACAGAAAGCCAAGGAGGAAAGACATCAGCAATGATCTTAAATAAGCAATTGTTGCTGCCCATCAACCTAGGAAGGGCTATAAAGCCATTTCCAAACAATGTAAAGTCCATCATTCCACATTGAGAAAGATTATTCAATAGTTGAAAACTGACAGTTGCCAATCTTCCCAGTGGTGGACGTCCCAGCAAATTCTCCCCAAGGTCAGACTTTCATAATTAGAAAAAGACTGAACAAGTATAGTTTGTTTGGAAGGGTTGCCAGGAGAACATGGCCGCATAGGTTTGCAAAGTTGCACCTGAACAAACCACAAGACTTGTGGAACAATGTCCTTTGGATAGACAAAACCATCCCCCCAACATTTTATGTGCATTAGCTGACCTACCTTTATTGAGGCATGTTGAGAAGAGAGGCTAGGGGTGTGGTTGGAGGCAGGTCTGGGACAGGACCGCTGAAAAATGAAAACCTACCTTGCCACGTTGCAATATGGTTTCATATACTAGAAGCTGTGTTTGAGTAAGTTGTTGCCATAGGGGAGCTGTGATTGAAGCCTGTGGTGCAAGAGCACGTACCTTAATTGGTTCTACAGCTCAGTGGGATTAGTATGGGGAGCACTTCTAATATCTACTCTCCCTAATTGTCCAGAAACATGGGATAGTGCAAATTGTTCAACATTTCCCATGGAAAACAAAACTCAGAGAGGTATGTGGTCCAGAGGCGTATCTACTGAAAATAGCGCCTATGGCAAGCAGTGAAATTGCGCCCCTGTCCAAATATCTAAAACCCATTTATTAGCCCCTGATGCCCATATATATATATAAATATACCCTGCTGCCGAGATCAGGTATAGATCAACACACAAACCCAGATTAATTGAAGTTCACTTGTGATCTCAGCACTGAAGGTATATATCAAGTAAACAGAATCAGACATACAAATCCTGTATTTGCAGGTATACAATAATAATATATGAAACATAGCATCACAGGTATAGCTCAAATAAATACATGGAAACAGCATTGCAGGTATTAATCAACTGAATAAGACATATTAACCCTGTATTTGCAGGTATACATAATTAGTGTATGGAAACATAGCATAGCAGATATGGATCTACAGAATAACAGAAAAACCCAGCTTTGCAGGTATAGATCAATTGGAATTCACATAAAAACACAGCATTAAAGGGTATATTTAAATTACAGGCATAGATCACAGGTTGCACACCCCAAAGCTAGCCCTGGTGTCCTCACTGCCAACATAGAACCTGGCCAGCACCCAGATTTCCACCTTCCACAATTATACATCTATGATACACACACTTTTACAGTCACTCACTAATTCACACTTTAATTCAGACAACTCATCCACACATTAACTCATGCTCTCCCTCATTCAGACAATTCATCCACACATTAACTCATGGTCTCCCTCATTCAGACAATTCATCCACACATTAACTCATGTTCTCCCTCATTCGGACAACTCATCCACACATTAACTCATGTTCTCCCTCATTCGGACAACTCATGCTCTCCCTCATTCAGACAATTCATCCACACATTAACTCATGCTCTCCCTCATTCAGACAACTCATGCTCTCCCTCATTCAGACAATATTCACATATTAACTCATGCTCTCCCTCATTCACTCAATGCATCTGCACATTAATTCACACTCTTTACTTTTCTACCCCCTCTCCTTCCCTTATCACTTTCTACCCCCTCTCCCTCCCTTATCACTTCCTAACCCCACTCCCTCCCTTATCACTTTCTAATCCCACTCCCTCCCTTATCACTTTCTAACCCCTCTCCCCCTTTGTAGTTCTCTCACCTTGAGGTCCAGCGACGGGAGCACGAGGGTTCTGTCCTCCTGCACTGCTGCGGTGCCAGCTATTTCACTGCTGAGCACCGTAATATGATGTCATATTTCGGCGCTCAGCAGTGAAGCAGCGGGCACCAGCGAACGGCTTTTAAACAATGCCTTTTTTTTTGCGGGAGAGAACTAGGGGTGCCGAGCGGTTGCTAGGCGCCCCTCTCTCTCCTCCGCATCAAATGGCACGAGCCATAGCTGCCATACCCTAGATTTGCCTCTGATGTGGTCAACGAAGATGCACGTCACCGTCAGCTTTATGTAATATTCATATTTGTTCCTGTGGGGTTTTTTTAATAAATGTAACACAGCTGCATATCCTGCTTGCAATGTTTCAGATATTTCAGATTTAGTTTGGTATACTCAATTCTTTTTAGAATATCAGGGAAGTTATGATTGAGGGTTTTTATTGCAACGCCACAGCAAAATTTAGCAAGAAAGGACTTTACTATGTCTAATACACATGTGTATATAATATGCAGGTGTATGTAATGCTGCACATGCCTCAGGTCTCTGTGGCAGCAGATTGTTTTCCCGTCAGGAGATCCCCTGTAATAATCTTTCTTTGATCATTAGTAGCCTGCTGTGTGAGCTTTTTTCACTAAATGACCATTGATTCACTAATGGATGTTGTCTGGGTGACACACTTTTTTATTTCCTACTATCGTTTTTGTTCTCTTTTTCTGCAAAAGAACATCTAGCTATTACCCTTTGGCTCTGAATACTCATTTTCCTGGTTCTAAGTATATATATATATATATATATATATATATATATATATATATATATACGTACGCCTAACTTTTTTTAACTTGATGGAGAAAGTGATAAAGTGTATTGCCCAGCTAATGTATAGCAATCCATTCCAGGGTTTAGCAGCCATATTACAGGCAGAGTCACTTCTGTTTTTAATTTTCAAATTTTAAATCCCAACTATCTTACTTTTTCAACAATGTTTTATCTGTAGCCATCTTAACCCATACAGAAAATAATGTCCAGTTAAGTCACCATTAGAGAGGTTGTAATTGCCAAATGCATGATTTCCGATTTGAACATAATTATGTTACTTGCATTAAATGCATAGTTTAGCCGCATAGAAATGGCCCATTCGCATGTTCTTGTTGTGCCTCTTCCTGTTCTCCTCTCTCTTCTATTTTCTCCTTTTTCTCTTCTTTCCACCCCAATCAGGGGGAGAGGATGTCATCAGAAACTTTGCCATGTTGGCCGGAGTTCACACAGGGTTCTCTTACTGCAAAATGCCGAGCTTTCTGGCGATATCCTCTACCCTGACCCTCCAATTTTCACTACACCAGAAGCTCCACCATTTTGACGGAAGCTCACTAGGAGGTCATGTTTGCAGATGATGAAGGAACAGAGAAAAGAGAAGACAGAAGAACAAGAAGATGAAGAACAAGAAGATGCGAGACATAGGAGCAGAGCTGCTAGACACGGAAGGTAAGAAGACATTCAGAGAATGTGAGAGGGTGGGAGTGAATTATAAAACGACCCCCCAAAATCTGAATATTAATTCAGGAAAAGAAGAAAAAACCTGAATATAAGACGACCCTATAGGAAAAAGGTTTTCCAGTAAATGTTAATTCATGTAAACTATGTAAGCTATTTTTTTTTAATAAAAGCTATGATTGAGAAAAATATTCTGTTTTTATTTCCTTTTATTTTCCAACCTGCCCCCCCAGTTATGCACATCTGCCCCCAGGCTTGCCACTCTGCCCCAGAAATGCCTTATACCCCCTATATGCCACTTCGTCTTCCTGCTGCTCGGACAACACACCGGGAGTCAGAAGCACTGGTAGGTTTGGGTAGGGGGAGTCAGGAGGATCCAGGTCCCCTGCAGCACTGGATCCTAGTCTCATAGTCACACCTATTTGAGGTCTGATTATAAGACGACCCCGATTATAAGACGAGGGGTATTTTTCAGAGTATTTGCTCTGAAAAAAACCTTGTCCTATAATTGAGCAAATACGGTAGTGACCAATGCATCAAATTTAAACATGGACCTATAGTGTTCTTTTTAAGGAGAGACATTTCCTCTATTTAGCCCCCCCATTTTTTCTATCCTGATATCCCACTTTTCTTGGAGTTCATAATGTCTGGTGGGTGTGAGAGCATGCATACCAAGATATGAAAAGGACACAAAATGATGTTGTTTTAGGGGATGTGGCTAGGGGGCAGCGCCTTACTGAGAAATTTTATGTAACTGATCTATTTTGAGGCATTTAGATGATATAGATACCAACCAAACATTTTAGGAACACTCTAAGTAAAGTAAAAATGTGGGTCCATAAAGTGACACGTAAGTATATTACAGTGTTTTACTTCTCTCAAGCCCATATACACATGCCTACTTGGAGCTCATTGTAATCTAATTCAAGTTTTAATACCTGAACGAATATAGAGTTCACAATGAATCATCTTCTAGAGTGGGTAATTTTGTGAAGTTGGTATAATGTTTTGTTTGTAATAGAAATAAATAATTGATGCAATTATATAATCTCTTGGTTTTGATTTGACACGAGCATGTGCTTAACCTGCTATATGGAAAAAACCCTCATACTAAAAGAGTGTTTCCAGGCTACAAAGTGCCCAGCAGAATAAAATAAAGCGGTCAGCTGAGTGCATAGATTTTACAGAAGATTAAACACGCCAGATCCAATTAAGCTTAGGAACTCCTAATATTTAATTGTATCTTTCATGCGCAGAAATTTGTATCCTGCAGGGTGTGTAAAATTTTGATGCTAATGAGTCAAAGTAAAGATTTCTGTATTACAGATCTTATAGGCAATAACTAGGCTTAGACCATTTACTTAATGTGGCTAGAGTAACCCCATGCATTGCATTACTATTAAGACCTCTTACCCTGGCTCCTGCTGATGAAGCAGAAGCACACTGGGGAATATCATGTTTAAAATAAATATGAAAAGTAGTACTTTTATAGACTCCTGGATGGAAAAAGCACATAACCTTCCAGCTGGGAAAAGACTAACTAATATCAAATTAGAGAAGATACAGCTCTGCAGAATATTGAGCTACTGTATATAATTTAATAAATATTAATAATATTGAAAATGTTTTGGTATGATATATGTAAGTATTGGCAGGAGAGCTGATCCTAGCATAACAGGAGCACAGTTGGGGCAAAACTAAATTACGACCAAGCCCTCTTGCAAGCTGAGTTTTACTTGGCCAAAGAGGGGCTAGGGGTAGAGCTTTACTGAGACTTGTTATGAGATGTTGGGACATTGATTGCTGTTATAATGCATTTACTTATGCAGTTTACTATATAAACACATGAACTTCAAACATTCTAAGCTCTTAGAAAAGAGGGACATCAGAATGAGAAAAGAAAGTCAGAGGGATCTGACACAAAAGAGGTACTGTCACCCTTAATGAGCTTGGGATGAATTGTAAACTAGCACCATCTCTAAAATGCATGCCGAAGAGGACACAAGTAAAGTCAGTGATGATTCACTTTAGTCCATTTCTGAAAAGCCAGGCTTAGAGCTGATCTTGCCTGTATGGGCTAAAATCCAAGTCCATGCTAAGCAAGGGCAATAAGAGAGAAACACGAACCAGGGTCAACCTGGGTAAAAACAGTACTTATACTTCTGTTTTGACAAATTGTGACAAAAACTTGAGTGTCTAGGGGATGAATCTTTCAGCATGGTGAAGGCATAGTCACCAACCTCTAACCCAGCTTGCTTTCTGATTGTCTCAAGTAGGGCTATATAAAAAAAGTGCAAAAAACATTGAACAAAATGGTTTGTTGGAACAAACAATTGTTGTGTTTATGATTGTCTGGAGAACTAGACACTGTGATATCTATAAGATAGAAAATTTGAGTTTTTGACTAACTTACATTTTCTCTTTTTTGCCCATCTCTGCATAAACACTGGCTCACCCGCTCAATTAGCCCGCTGTGGTCATACACATTCTTGTAATCTTCAATTTTAATGGATTCTAGATATTCAGTAGGCTGGTTTCCGAATGTTTATTTACCCCTGAGAAGCAACATTCTAACCAGAGCTACTGTAATGCAGGGAAGCTAAATAAAATGATGGTAAAATCTTGATGATCAAATATGCATTAATGTCTCTTATGCAATGGGATTTTTTCTGCTTAGTTTGCATAGTTATGTGGGATGTTATAAATAATACATTAATATTTTAGTATTTCAAATACTGCTGAGCTACACTTGCCATTTCTTTGAGACAACAAAATTCTGGGGGGACAGGAGAAACACTTGTAAAGATGTGTTGTAAGACTTGGATGAGTTGTCACCAGGGTTTAGATCAACTAGTTTTATTTTGTTGAAGGGTCTTTGGTGGCTTCTTGAAAACCTATATCTGCATACCCTCCAATCACTTTCCTTTCCCCACATCAATTAAGATGTGGGTGTTACATGTGATCACAGGTATATGGAACTTTGCAAGCAATATATACAATAATAATGCTTTATGAAATAGCTGAGGCTCCATCAAGTAATGCAAGCCCTTGTCCTTCACCCTTGTGGTCATTATATTTCATATCTTGTCAATCAGTAATTGCAGTAATTGTTTACCCTTTTTCTAACATGGAATCTTGCTTTGGTTCCACAAGGGTTAAACCACCAAGCTGCAAATGAATAAATAGAAATAAATACAACACCTTATTCTGCAGTAAGCAGCCTGTAATTCCACCAGAATTATCCATCTGTCAAAAGCAGGGAACATATATTTATATACACACATACCACTCCGAAATGTATCCTTGAAATTTGGATTTTACTTAATCAGCAAATTAAGTGAAATCCAATAAGTAGATGCTGATTTTGTTGCAGGTGTCTGCTCGCTATGAATCATAAATATTCTGATTCAAATAAAGAGATATGGAAAACAAGATGTATATGTTCCATAGAGAGGAGCAGAGACCGTTAAGTTACATATATCTGTACAGTATATAATATTATGTGTGTATATATATATATATATATTCCATTTGAAATATGAATTATGAGGACAATTTATATAGTATTTAGATACTACCAGGTTCTGTGTTGACTAGTAAATCCCTTCTGCCAATCCATTTTTTCTACTGATTTATTGGGGAGTGGGCAGTGATCATTTTTGTATAGGTGCTCACTGGGAGCCACTTTGACTCTTAAAACAATTGACTAATACTACATATGGTACATGCAGATGGCTGACATACAAACTTATCAGCTGAGATAATTGTATTACGTTAGCTATATGCATCTAAAGTCTCACTACAATAGCGTTATAATGGGTTGTGGTCAATTCATTTTTTCTATAATAATTCCCATACTTTTGACACCAATGTATTAAATCACTGTTTCGGACATGGTCTACCAACAAATGAATCGGTAGCATTTAATGACTTTATCTGTGGTTAGAAGCTTACACATCTTTTGTAATGAATATTTCCAGAAAATCAGGCATGAAGCTTTTATAACACAATTACTGTTCAAACACACTTTACAGATAAAAAAACCCAAACATGAGTGTATATTCAGATTTAATTTTCATTCCAGTCTTATTTGAAAGAATAATAGGTAGATAACTGATCTTTAATAAGCAGTATATACCATAATAAGAGATAATATCACAAGCTTGCCATTCACAGGGATGAAAATCCTGTTTATATTGGTGAAGTGGTTTTTAAAAAAACAGATTTTAATTTTAAGAACAATAGCCTTAATAGGGATAATAAAGATGAGTCGGTTCACATTTGAAGCAGGAAGGATTACTTACAATTTAATTTAGTCTTTAGAAGCGGATACAATACACCTGCCCTCTTGTTATTTTTAAAAAGAGAGATGGTTTAGGCAAAGTCTTTTAAAGTGTAAGCGATCTAGATTTTCTTGCTTACAATAGGATGAAAGGTATTGTAACTTTAGACGAAAAAACACCTGTATTCTAAGATTCAGCTTGCAAACAAACCACATCAAAGGTTTAGTATTTCATTCTTGGCCTCTTCAATGCACAGGCAAATTGCCTCATTAGGAGCCCAGAAAAGTACTTTGTTTAGATTAGCATGGCTTGATTAACAAGGTACAATGACTGTCTTATTTATGTCACCTTGGCGTACGACAGCACTCAAACGTGTTTTTGATCGTTTGTTGCAAGGTGCTTCCCCCTTTGAAAGGAGATACTGTGCTGTTTCACTTCTGTGCTAATTAGGTACTTACGAATGAGCAATATCCCAGAGGTTGGACATAAAACAACATGTTGAATCTAGTTGCAGTTACCAGCAGTGTGATTATGTTGATGGAGATGCGCAGTACAAAGCAAGACATGCTTCATTTCAATGTTATGACCTTGTTTCTTCAAGAAAGAGAGTTTACATAAAACGTAAAACATAAATATAAGACCAGTTATCTGCTTTCACAAAACAAAGCAGACATGTAGGTTTAGGAACATATACTTACAAACATGTCTCTTCTGGTCAGAATTTAAAGGTTGTATTGCATCCTGGCCAACGTAGAAAACAGTAAGGGTTATGTTCCTCCAGAGGTAACAGAGATGTGCTGCATGAAGATGGGATGTTGCCCCATACGCTATTATTTTTTTTTATATATTTGGGTTGGTGGGCAGCTGGGGTCGGCTAGCAGCATTCTTCAGCAAGATAGACCATTCATAAAGCTGTCCAATATTTGGCGGGGTGCATGATCCGTGTGTAACCTAGTCCAAACCATGTGGAAAACCTAGGGAATCAATGACTTCACTGATTGCATAACAAAATCAAATTAACGTAGACCGTATGATTCAATAGCTTGTAGAACCGCCTTTAGCAGGAATAACTTGAAGTAATGGTTTTCTGTATGAACTGAACGTTGCTTCAGTTCATTGAGGTGTGCAGACATTTGTTTATGCACAGCTCTCTTTAGGTCCCCCCAGAGCATTTCAATCAGGTTGAGTTCTGGACTCTGACTGGGCCATTGCAACACTTTGATTCTTTTTCAGCCATTCTGCTTTAGCTGTTGGAAGATGGCCTCACATTTGGCTCTATAATATTTTAGGATACAGAGGAGTTCATGGTCGACTGAATGACTGAAAGGTTCCCAGGTCCTGTGGCTGCAAAACAAAGCCAAATCATCATCTATTCACCACCATCCTTGACAGTTGGTAAGAGGTGTTTGTGCTGATATGCTGTGTTTGATTTTTGCCAAATATGGCGCTGTGCATTATAGCCAAATAACTTTATCTTGTCTGTCCACAGGACATTGTTCCAGAAGTCATGTAGTTGAGAAGCATACAACCTTTCCTTGTAACACTCTCAGCCAGCCATCTGAATGACCAATAACCTCGGCAGCTCATCCTGACTCAACCAACTCATCCCCTTCCAAGCAGTCCTCTCCTACTATTTCACTTCTACCTCAATCCTCTCCATTTGTACCAGTTTGTCATTGTTTGTGATTTTAAATCTATCCTGATTGTAAAATGCTATGGAATCTGCTGGTGCTATATATAAATAATTAAAATGTAATGTAATATAACAGCATCCACTGTTCTGAGCCCCCAAACAGCTTGCCAGTGCCATCGTTACAAGCAGCCTGTCTGTGCCATGATAGCTCCCAAACATGTATGTATTTTCTATACTTGTTAGCAAGGGGTGTTGCTGAAAAACCTAAACTCAATAATTAGGAGGAGTATCCACATACTTTTGGTTCTATAGGTGTAGTTTGATTTTGGCCATACTGTATTTTGTTAATACATGCCCTTTGCATGAATACATTCATATACATGCTTTCATACACCTATGTCCACAATTTTAATAAGGATAGCTTTATGTAGCCTTAAGCAGATTCATTCATCGTATACATGTTTTTTTTTCAGAGGTGATATTACATTTAAAGACATGAATCATGTGTGATTTTGTAGGTGAATAAGAAAATAAACGGTTTTAGCCCATGAAAAACAATGATGTAGACTATTTGAAATCGATGTTTTAGAAATTCTCCAAACAGGCCTACATTTCACATACATAATAAAATACAATATTTGGATGCCGGATTGCAAGGGTAACAGTAATAAATGTAGTAATTTACACAGGGAGAAGATAAAAATATATAGCTATACATATGCACACAGATATAATGTGATTTATAACATATGTATGTAAGTACACACACGCGTGCAGAAGTTGTAGAGACTAATGCAGTGAGGGAATTTAAACATGTCTGAGATAGGCATAAAGCTATCCTGAACCTAGGGCAAGAACAGAAATGGGCAGCCTAGATGGGTTCTTATATGCTGTTTCACGGTGGTGGGTATCGCTAGTCATGTCTAGCTGCACATGCTTCCTTCAATGGGTGGGGAGTAGGGCATGGCCTAAAGAAATAAGAAACTGTCCTGAAGTTTGGGGGAAGCAGACATTCATTCAGTAAGTCTCATTATGTACAAAGCCCTTCAAAGACCAGTGGCATCTGCAATGTAAAAATGGAATTGTGGGAGAAATTGAAGATACCAACACAGAGAAATAACTTACCATTTTACCGCTATATTTTAATACTTACCAAAAGACAGACATGAAATTACAGTTTATAGTGGTATTTCTAAGACATTCCTCAGATAACTGTTCCAAAAGCATGGGTAACATATTGCTAGGGATGGTAAACCAAGGAATATACAAGCAAATTATTTTAGGAAAAAATAACTGAAGCTTGGTTTTAAACATAGACCCACTGAAGAACATTTGTAATCATCTTTCATATTTCAAATGGTATGTTTAAGTCCAAGTAAGTTTTGGGTGGCACAAAGTATTGTACCGATAACAATAATGATTAATGCCATATTTCTAGACAATTGTACTTAATAACAATGTGTGGTAGGCAGCATGTTATTCCCCAGCTTGCCTATTGTTCAATAAAATCAGAAAATACATTCTTTTCTACTCACAAATTACCAGTTTAAGAAGCTGTCAAATAAAAACTACTGGTTATGTATAGAAAGGCATAGCATGAGCAATTGGCATGGAATGTGTTGGGGTCTTAATAACATGTAATGTGGTTTTGTTTGTGTTACGATAATAGAAACATCCCCAAGGTCCAAGTATATTATATAAGGTTTGATCAGCAATGATGTGGATTTAGTGGGTCGTTTATCAATCGCCTTTGGAGATTTAACAAAATGATATGAAAACAGACAATGTGGCCTCAACCATGGCTTGCAAATTTGAAAGGTGCTGTATTTTTCTTCCCTCATTTCATTTCTTCTTGGTTGCTCACGAAAACAACATTATAAAATATCGTTTTAGGGTAACAATACCTAAATAAGCCAGTACCCAAAAGCCTTGAAGGACAGATTCCAGAACCAAGAACTGTTTGATAGAAAGTAGACAGCTGATTCAGGGAGGGGAAAATTGTAGCTCAGACATTTTTATTTTGTGTTCTGTATGTAGAAACAATGTACCTTTTATTCTGAAAATATTATTTTAAATAATGTGTCAGTGTAAGCTGTTATTTGGATTTTATAGAACTGTAGAGCCCTACTTAAACATACCTAGGAATTCTCCATGTTTCCAGTAGAAGCACTGGTTCCCTATGCTTCCGGTCACTTTCCCCTTCTCCAGACAGGGGGGTGGTGTTTAGCCATGTCTACGGTTGACTGCCCACTTCTCAGCCTGCCCAGTCTCTTATGAAGCCACCTTTCCAGAAAAAGAAGAGCTTTGAGCAGCCTACTCTGGGAAGTTACCAGGTGTGTACATAAATCATACATGTATCTGCTGATTCTTAGTTGAGGCTTGACAGAGCTGGTGATCCTCTCCCCAGTTGGAGTATATATACAGCTGTGACCCCAAACAAGTGACCCCAAACTTGTCAATGGCAGTATAAATATATTCATAGGAAACAAGGAATGTACTAGCTATAGTAACATAATTGCAAAAGGGTTTTCTAATGATCAATAAGCCTTTTAAACCTAAACATGGATTAACCAACACAACGTGCCACTAGTGAGTGCCAGGAGTGATGGTTGCTGATAAAGGGCCTCTGCAAGCATATGAAGAAATCCCATTAAAAATTACCAGCTGCAATTGTCATTTAGAACATTAACAATGTCTGCATTGTATGTCTATTCCATTTGATGTTAAATGGACAAAATTTGCTTTTCGTTCTAAAACAAGGAAATGTGACAGTTGTGGCATAATAAAACGCTATAAACCAATGCAAATATTGTACATATAACACAGTCAGACTTTTGAGAATTTCCAGGTCTAGTGAATTGCATGCTCTTCTGTTTAGCCTTAGCAATGTACACAGAATACCAAAAACCTTCTCCATTGAAATAGCTTTGCATTATATATAATACATTTTATTTTGCACATTAACAGTGCCTCCTGCCTCATCATATGAATAAAAGGCTTCTACGTTTCTATTTTCTTGACAGTATCCAAGCAGTACGCATGGATATTAAGTGTGTTTAAATTGACAGACCTATTGTCCCTGAATTCCTGCTGGACTTATTAAAATACCTTGTGGATGGTGATAGCTTCTTATATTCCTTCAGTGGATCCTGAAACAATAACTTTTCTCACCAACATATGATTTGACTTTGAAGCTCAAAGCAGTTTCTTCATAATTCTAATAACTGCAGTGGAATTAGATCACAAGGCACCTATCTTATTTTTCTCTCATTTATCTTCTGGTCAGGTCATTATTGGTCGTCTCATTTTCCAGAGCCTGTGACCTATTATTTACATATTATTAGCACAGGCAGATGGAGACTTGAGAATTACCATTGGAAACAGAAAAATACTGAGAGAAAAAAAATGAGATATTGAAACCTGTTTTGCTTTCCTTTTTTTGGTCTATGCCAAGCTTTTCAGTAATATTCGGCAAATTTGAGGCGCTTGTAAGGTTTTTGCTTGTGAAATACTAAAGTTTACATTTTATGCTAAAAGAATGGGTGTATAAAACGGTGTCAATGAGTATTAACTCTATTGTAAAGGCAAAAATAAAAAATAAACATTAAACATTAGAGGCATCGAAATATGACTCCTATGCTCTGTAAAACCACTTTGGTCATATTTATCAAGGTGGAGGAAATCTGATACAAAATGCTTAATTTAGAGAAATCAGGAGAATGTTTTCCTAGACTCACAGAATGCCCTTTTTTGCTCTGAATTTATTCTAGCTAATTCCATGAATATATATCCTAATTTGATCACCCGTTTCCTTTCTCTGTACTTTAATGCATGATGAAGTTCTGTGTTTAAAATAAAACCTTGACCATCTAATGTGTTTCCTCTTTCAATGGCATTTCTTTCACTTTTCACTTTATTTTAGTTTTTAATAAATTATTTATATATGTCTTATATCTATCTGTCTATCTATCTATCTATCTATCTATCTATCTATCTATCTATCTATCTATCTACCAATCTATCGATCTATCCATCTCTGTATGTCTATTATTTGATTTAGTGCCCTTCCTTAACCCTAGTATTCAACATTTTTTCTAATCTTATTGAGGTTAATATAATTGGTACATCTACAATCATACTGCTTATAATCACTCTTCCTATATACGTTCAGATCTTTTTAATAACATATAATTGTTATTTGTAGATAAATAACACAGTCAGTAAATCCCTAGGGCATAAGAAGTAATATCTATAATGTCAAGTTTAATAATACCTTTAAAAAGGGAAAGATCCTACTTAAATAGTAAATGAATTAGTTCTGATGAGTTAGCATTACGGTGGGAATCTAAAGTAAAAAGCTTGAAAACCTTCACTGATTGTGTTTATGTGAGCTGCTAGATTTAAGAAATATGATTAGGGGAGAGATATAAAAAAATATTACTTAGAAATATTATTTTTTCTGATTTTCAGTTTAGGGTATAGTTTTGGTGTATGTCAGACTCAATTTAGCCAAATTATTGTCATAATAATGTATTTTCTGTATTCTGTTGACCATTCCCACCCAAGTATGTTTTTTAAGGAAACAATCAATTCCTCATAAAGTATATACCAGAAAAAAGTTTAATGTGTGATATTATGAACATGGAAAAAATAACATTTTTATTCCACTAAACTCTTGCGTATTAACCTAAAGATTTTATGTAGGCTATGCATAACAAACTATCAGCGATCCCAAATCTAAAACATGTTAAACAAGGCCCTAAATGAAGCCTGACTTTGTTTGATTAGGCTTCACTTACCATAGCAGGGAAGGCAGCAGGGCGGAATTACCCACTGGGCTGGTCCTAAATTGTTGAAATGGGGCCGGTCAGAGTTCGACTGACCCACTCAAGGAGGCAGGGGCACATAATGTGACCCGCAGTAATATTGATGCTGCTTGCACTTGATAGAATGGAAATTAGAGGCTTGGCTTTTAGCATAAATGGGCAACTGTCTTAATCAACAAAACTCTACTCAGGAACAGGGGACAAATGTCTGATGCAGTCCCTGTAATACACTAAGGTTTCTCCAATCCACCTTACAACAATATATTTCCTGCACTAAAATAAACTATTATTATTATTGCAGTATTGTATATGAGTAATGAGCATCAATCTCAGCCTCTGCTGAGCTGTCACTGTCTAACACTCCAACTCCCGTCAGTCTGTAACGGCTGCCGACAAGTTAAAATGGAGTCAGCACACTTATATATCTAATGCTTGTCCCTTCCCCTTGTAAATGCTGATTGTCCAGAGTAAAAAAGTAAGGAAAAACATCCACAGGTTGTTGGACCCATCAATCACAGTCATAATAACAATCAAAGAGACCAACCCCATTCTTCTATTTATCAGTTATTTATATGTATCCTCCCACACACAGTCTCTCCAACTGTACCTCATCAAGGAGCACCAAATCGGCTTGTAATGGCGCCAAAATGGCTTGTAATGGCGGCTACACATGGCAACAAATCTAACAAACCCAAAATTCAATTTGTTTTCGTTACTTTCGTCAGAGATCACCCTTGTTTTCATTGAAAACGATTGCACAAGTCTAATGAATGGTTTAAAATACCACTTTCTATGTGGCATGATATTGGATTTATTGCTTACTAGACCCCACCACATCTTAGCGCAACAACATACAAACTCCTGCGCAGGGTATGAGTCCATCACAATAGAAAAAGCTACTTAAATGCCTTCAGTTGAAGAGGAGCAGAAGACTTATTAATAAGCTAGGTTTTTAAAAAATAATATCCAATTTTTGCTTTCATACACTTAGTATTTACTCTAAGGTATACTTTTTTCCAGGTGTCTTTAATGAGGATCGCTGGCTGTCATGCTGAGGTCCTCCAAGAAGTATCCCATGAAACGCCTAGAGAGAAGCAGTCACTTTTCAGGAGTATAAACAATCTTAGTCTGGGAAGTAGCGAAGAAGGTAATATAGCTATTTTGCCGTAACTTGACATCAGTCTTTTTCTCCCAATAATGTAGGCAACTTGTATGTTTTACTGATGTACTGATGTACTGATTTAGGGACAAAACTGAGGCTTTATACAGTCGGAGCCATTTGAAGGTAATAAAACCAACCAATAAAATCAGGAAAGGCAGATTATAGCACACCCTCAGAACAAGGCTATGGTGGCTCATGGGAGGAGTGCCTCCTTTCTCCTGAGGAAAGGCGACCAATTGGAGAAGCACCTACCTTCTCCATGTTCTCCAGTGGGGACCACCATTGGCAGCCAAGCTCAACCTTTATTATATATGACCACCCACTGACAATCTCCCAACCTCTCTTCTCCTGTTGAGAACTACCACTTCCACTCTCATTGTGCCTCCCCAATTGTTCACAGACTGTATGTTAAATACTGGCTTGGTAGTAACCCTACTTTATTTATACAATTTTATTTTAATTGTTTGAAAGAGACAAAATCTTATCTGTATTTTACTTTTCAAGGTGAACAGAGTATATCTTCTTATCTGAGATCTCTTAAATAAGCTTTTTTCTTTTTTGTTTTAAAGGAACTCTAAGGCATTTGTGTACATTTTAAATTTGTTTATTGTTGAGTTATAATACATTTCCTTATTGTGCCTTGACAGAGATGTCGATTGGAGCTATGAGAATGGATATTAGAGATTCCGGTGACCAACTACATTAATGTATGTGCATTATATTATAACGTGAAGGCAAAATATTACAGCCCTGAGAATTTCAGAGATCTTCATCCCTATTTTATTAGTGCATATTCACCCTTAACAGTGCAAAAACATGAGGACGGAGATAGTACAGACAAGCTGTTTGGTGGAAAATATGGCACAGACAAGATGTTTGTGGGCAAAGATGACACATACAAGATATTTGGGGACAAAGATGGCACATACAAGCTGCTTGGAAATAAAAGTGGGACATGCAAGTGTTTGGGAGAAGGGATGGCACAGGCAAGCTGCTTGGGGCACAGATAACACAGACAACCTGTCTGGAGGCAAAGAAGGTCCATGCAATCTGTTTTGGAGACAAGGATGGTAAAAGCAAGCTGTTTAGGACAAAGGATGACATAGCCAAGTTGTTCGGGACAAAGGTGGCACTGGAAAGATGTTTGGGAACAAAGTTGGCACAGACAAATCAAGTGAAGTTACAAAAATAATGTAAAAGTTGACTTGCAAGCCCAAATAAAGCTATAGTATCTCCAACAACTGTACATCTCCTTATTAGCTTATCTGAGCATTTGTGAACAACTGCATCAAACTCTGAAATATGGAAAGGCCAGAATAGGCTAGCATTGCACATCAATTCCTCTTGCTACTGTGACTAGACACTTTGCCGCTGTAATATTTGGACTTGATTCCAAGACACCCTAGTGCTAATGTTTAGCTGAGATGAGATGATTGATTTATCTTTGAAAACATTTACATTAAATGGCTCTTTTTCTTTTTTTTTGCAGTGTTCAACTGACCTCGAAATTTCTCATTTCTCACCTGTGGTGGGCTCCTATTTACTGCCAGCTACACATTTTATTTCACTTTGCGCTTTTGCAAGAATTTCATTTACTGGCAATTCACAGAGGATCTGAGACAGCTATTGATGTCCTTTGTTCTGACTAAAAGTTTAGTTTGTTAGTTTAATAATTTATAAATTATACTTTACATAAATAAGGATGTGCTGAAATTATATACACAGTTAAATATCTTATATAAAGTATATGTAACACTTCTGCTCTACATGAAATATTTTAGTGATATTTTACATAAAGCAATTCCACATACAATACCGTTTCTGCACACTTTTTAGATACTTAAGAGTGGGTGTTTATTATATGTATATCTATCCATAGATAATGTATATCTTTCTTCCTGCTGACAGCAGGAAAAATAAGTATAATGTTTTAAAACTATCTTAAGTTAAAATTACATATCTTGCAGATCAAATAGTCTGTGACAAGGGACATGAAAAAAATTGCAGGAAAGAAGTGCAAAATGTACCAATATGCACAAAAATATTGAACAAGGTTGGATATTAATAGGGCTCAATAAACTGGTTTATTAAAATAGATAATTTACACCAATTTGGAGTACAATCATGAGTTCCATCATCCAAAGTTTACAAGACCCATAAGCTCTGAATGAAGAACAGCTAAACACCTATATTATTATTATTATACTTTATTTATAAAGCGCCGACAGATTCCACAGCGCTGTACAAGGTAAAAATTTTACAGATAACGACAAGTACAAAATGACAAGCAATTGACATACAGATATAAGAGGAATGAAGGGCCCTGTTCCTGCAGGAACTTACATTCTAGGTGGATAAGGGGTGAGAAACAGGAGGTGAGGACTGCGTGGTAGTGAATGATGTTAATGTAGGGGGAGTTTATGTCAGTGGTAGGCTTCCCTGAAGAGAAAAGTTTTTAGGGAGCGTTTGAAGGAGGCCTCTCATGCTTCTGTCTTTGCTGCAATTTCTTCACAAAATTGAATCTGTTCAACTTTTTTCTCTAAAGGAATGAGATGAGGAGTCTCCCCAATGTAGAGGAATCAGGGCTTTCGTACCATTCAGCAGATGTCTAAGAATCAATTTTTTTTATAACTAGAGATTGATATAAATTGTATGATGGAGCAAGTAGGCAGCTGGGGTAAAGGTGAAGTGCTTCATAATATCATGAATCCGAGTCAAAAAGAGAGGTATGCTGGGGCAAGCCTACCATATGTGTAGTGCACTGCCACCTTTGCCCCCAAAGGTTCCAGGTTTGCCCCAAAACGGCATGCCTGTGGCATCTTTGCCCCAAAAAGCTTGTTTGTGCCATCTAGATAACCAAATGGTTATCTACGACATCTTTGTCACCAAAAAGATGAGTAGAAGAGAAAATCTTGGTGGTGTGGAGATCATCTGGGGGATCCAGACCATTTTTTAAGGGGCCCCAAAACGTCTGATGGCCACCCTGCCCACATACATATTTAATATGATTAAGAGGGCTACATCCATCCCTTACATATTACCCTATATAAAATATTTTATACTACTGGCTTAAAGGGTATGAGGGTAGTGATTTTTTTAAAATATTTTTTTTACTTGTAGTGGTAGATCTAAGGGATATTGTGGCACTTTTGTTTAATGCGTATGATCAGTCAGCAGGCAATCGTAGCTCCCATCAGGGCCCAGACAGACCCTGCTGGGTTTTTCTGTTCTTTACTGAACGTCTGGTGGGAGTCAACATTGACAGTTACTGGAAGGGAATTATTTTATTGAGTGTCATTCAACATGATCGGGGAGATAGACAGCCTGATCTCCCGCATAGTGGCAGGGAGATGTCCCTGCTGGTGCAACAAAGTGAGGATATACAGGTGCATCCTAATAGGAATCCTGGCACCTTTATGTGGATGTACCTGTATGTCCATAGGGGAGCGAAAGTGTTATAACAGCAGCAATTATAAAATTAAATAAATCTTTGCTCGGGGGGCGTGGCTTGGATGGCTAAGAATTAGGACGCAAGTCAGTGGAGCTCCTCCGGGTTTTGTTCCATTTTTGCAGTAAATACTAAATTTTTGGCAACTGGTTGCGATTTTTTTGCTTGTGCCTGGCTTCTGCGATGTCCGTGAATAGGAATCGATCGTCTGCCCAAAACTTACCTGGCTTTTTTTTGAGCCTAAGCTGAAGAGCTTTGCAGTCGGCTCGTGGGGGGGAGGAGGAGGATGATCCAGACCCTGCTCTCCAGCCGACCTCTCCGACTCCTTCCGCGGACGATTCTGAAAATCAAGCGGTTACCATTACGTCCATGAAACTACTACTGGAGGAGATGAGACACAAGTTTCGTCATGACATTGAGGAAACCTTCTCTGCTGTTCAGAGGGACCTGCAGGACTTGGGAGACAGAACGAGCCACCTGGAAAACAAAATGGAGGACTTTTCCGCCGCCCATAATACGGTAGTGGATGTTTGTGATTCTCTCCAAGCTGAAGTTGACTCCCTACGCCTAAAGCTGAGTGATTTGGAGGACAGGTCACGCCGTAACAATGTTCGCATTCGTGGGATTTCTGAGGATGTATTGCCGGGCGACCTACGGGCCTATGTTTCCTCCTTTATGCGTGAGGTGCTGGATCTTCCCGACACGGCTGACATACAAATTGACAGTATACATCGCCTGCCGCGCCCTAAATCACTGAAGGGTTCCCCTCCTCGGGATGTTATTCTGAGAGTACACTACTACGAGCTCAAGGAACAGTTCATGTCCAAGGTGAGACTCAACAGGGACATTCCTGAGCGATACCGCCATTTGCAACTCTTTAACGACCTCTCACAATATACACTGCAGCACAGAAAATCCCTATCTGCGATCACAGCTACACTACGCTTTCACAAAATTTCGTACAAGTGGGGCTTCCCTACTCGCCTCCTAATTTCTAAGGACGGTATGACCCACTCGATTCGGTCTCCCAAGGACGGTATGGCCTTACTGGCGGATTGGGGCTTAGATGTGCAACAACAGAACCTTCCCTCGTTTCCACCGCCATCTCGCTCTACAGCCTCCTCACCTAAGCGATTGGCTCGAGAATGGTTCACGGTGCCCACTACGCGCACCGCTCCCTAAGGTTTTGGGCTCTCGTCTCGTTTTCCACTGTTATGTTTGCCGGGTTGCTGGATTCTTTTTTTTTATTTTTATTATTGTTATTTTATTATTATTTATTATTATTATTTGTTTCACGCTGGGACTCTGTCGATGTTTGCCGGGATTGCTACGGCTGAGCCTCCTCGACCGATTGGATCTGCCGGTAGATGACGCCCTCGCTCCCCAGGCCTTCTTTTTGCTGCCTCTACCGCTTCCCACCGCTCTGTGGTAGTCTACGAGATTGCCGGGCTGGGAGTGGCCTCCCCGCCTCATTCGTCGAGGACGCCGACAGATGAAGACCGAGCTTCTGGGGACTTGCTTTGCCCGCTTCGCATATCTCTGATGACGGTCTGTGACTTTCCGGTGCTCGATGTGTTCGTGTCCTTCGGTTGACCGGCAGTGTCTCCAGATGGTGTCTATGCTCCACGGGACTCATTTACGATGATGCCGCTGTTCAGCTTATATGTGAGATGATGTATACTTTGATAGCGTTTTTATTTTCTTTATTGCCTACATGTTTTCTTTCTTTTTTACACTACACACTACACATTGTCCTATTGAGCGAGCCACCTGCATATTCTTCCGGGCAGTTTTTCAGTTTTTCGTTTTTTCTTTCCGTTTTTGCCTATACCGGCCTTTTTTACACCTCGTTATTGTCTAGGCTTCGGCCTGCTTATATATGGTTACTACTATTTTCAGCCTTCCTGTGATATACTTTGGCCCCATTTATTTTGTTGCCCTTCCTCCCCCCCCCTTTCTTTTTTTTTTTTTTACATACACACGCACCACGGTTCGTCTATATATGACTTACACTATTTTTGTAATATTTGTGCTGGAGGCCTCCTCTTGCACGTTCTCACACTAGCTCACACGTTCGACCTCCTCTCCTCTCTTGGGAGCCCTGTTTTCGGTACACAGGTTTCTCTATCTGCCTCCCCCCTTGAGCGGCCTCCTGCTCCCTAGGTCGCGATTTTCGCAACATGTTTCCGTTTGATATGTTTTTGTTTACATATTATTTTTGTTCTGTTTTGGATCAGCTATCGGACACATATTGTACCTACCTCATGTTATATCTTTTTGCGCATTGCGACCCTTCTGACCAATGGAATGTATTCGCACGCATATTTATCTCAGGCTTCCTGATTTCTTTGGGTACCAGATGTTGTTTCTCGGTAATACCGTTATGTACAGAGACCGGCCGCGATCTTTTTCTCCTATTGCTATTCGGCGGTCTTCCCTGGGGGTCTTCGTCATTTTGTTTTCTTTTTGAGTCTTCGCCTTTTTTTTTAGTTTTTATAGGTTTTTTTTTGTTGCCCTGTGTGCAGTTTCTAGTGCTCCCTCTACATTCTCCTGATGGCGTCTATTACTGTAATGTCCCTTAATGTTAATGGGCTCAACACGCCTCACAAACGGCGGATGTTATACTCAGAGGCTAAAAAAGCTCATGCATACATTTTATGTCTCCAAGAAACGCACTTTAAGCAATCCAAGCCCCCACCGTATTTTTCCAAAGATTTCTCGTGGCATTTTCATTCTATGGCCAAGACTTGTACAGCGGGTGTTTCTATTTTTCTGTCGAGACACCTATCGTTTCAACTACTTAGAAAGACGGCTGACCCCCAGGGGAGATTTCTGATTCTTAACTGCATTATCAACTCACACGAATACACTCTAGTCTCCTTTTACACACCTAACACATCACAACTGCACTTTGTGACTAAGCTTTTGTCTAAGATTGATCGCCTGAAAAAAGGCCGACTGGTTCTGGGTGGTGACCTTAACACTCTTCTGGACACTACATTAGACACTTCCACTACTTTTAGGGGCAGTTATGGTAAACAAGTGAAGTCGTTGGCTACTTCTCTTACTAAATCCTTTCACACCTTTCAGCTTTACGATACATGGCGCTTATGTCACCCCACTGAAAGGGACTATTCTTTTTTTTCGGCAGTGCATAAGTCTTACACAAGAATTGATCATATTTTGGTTGGTAAACATACACTCCAACTGGTTCGGGACTGCTCTATTGGTGTTATAAATTGGTCGGATCATGCGCCGGTGTTTCTTTCGCTTCGGGTTCATCATTCTTTTGTTGGCGCCTCAATAATTCCCTTATTTCTGATGCGGAGATACAATCTCAGGTTCATTCTCATCTGGACCTGTATTTCGCTGAAAACCAATCCCCGCACACCTCCATAGAGACATTATGGAATGCCCATAAGGCGGTCATCCGTGGCCGATTTATTAGTGTTGCTTCCCATTTGAAGAAGCAAAGGGCCCAGGCTGGTGATAAGGACTCCTTACTTTTACAGCTTTATGATTTAGAATCCATAAATAAACAACACCCCTCTGATCAATTGATTGCTGACATTGCTGCTGTAAAGCTTAAACTGCCCACGATTCAGGCTGAACACACGTTTCGCATGTTGCTGTGCTTGCGTCAGCGTTTTTACTCTAATGGTAACAAAGCCGACTCTATGTTGGCTAATAAACTCAGGCAATCGATGGCCCTGGCGCGTCCTCAATTTGTCTTGTCACCGTAGGGACTCCCGCTTAAAAACCCTTCTCACATAGCAGATAGGTTTGCCTCTTTCTACTCTTCCTTGTATAACTTACGGGATGATGCTTCTACGCCTCAACCCACTCTCTCCTCTATTAATGCGTATCTTGACTCCATGTCTCTGCCTACTCTTACGAAGGAGATGATATCACAATTAGAGGCTCCCCTGACCTTAGATGAGCTCCAATCCACAGTCCGCATGCTGAAGAAAAATTTCCGGGGCCTGATGGTTTAACGTGCTTTTACTATAAAACCTTTTTTCCGGTTTTGGGTCCCCACCTTCTTTCTTTGTTCCAATCTTTTATGACCAAGGGCCATATTCCCTCTGAAAACTTATACGCCCATATTGTCACGATCCCTAAACCTGGTAAATCTATGGATAGATGTGAAAATTTCCGAATTGATAACACTCGTAAATTTATCAATGTACTGTGGCAGGCTTCCATTGCTAAGATCCCAGGAGTTCTGCTATCCTTTGACGCGGAAAAGGCTTTCGACCGCCTTCATTGGCAATTTTTATCTTCGGTTCTTTCTAACTTTGCATTTTCACCTCCCTTGATCCGTTCGATAATGGCTCTATACTCTTCTCCCTCGGCTTCGGTCTCCTATTCGGGCTTTCTTTCTTCCGCTTTTTCTTCCGATCATAGGATCAAGGGTTTTCCTTCTAAACTCGGTGCGGATGTTACTCTGGGGTTGTTTGCCGATGATATCTTAGCTTCTATCACGACTCCTTCTGCTTTGCTGCCGTCGCTACTCCACCAATTCCAGCAATATGCTGCAATTTCTTACCATAGATCAATGTGCACAAAACTCAAGCAATGTCACTTAACTTACCTGATCAGCTGTCCAGTTCGCTCCGAGCCTCTTATGCTTTTGATTGGAGGAAGGATTACCTTTCCTATCTCAGTATTAAGTTGCCTCGTAACATCACTAAATTGCATGATTTCAATGTTCGTTCCCTTTGAAAGCAAATTCTCACTGATATTCATCGTTGGCGTTCCTTTGATCTTTCCTGGCTGGGCCGCATTTCCTCTGTCAAAATGGTGATTTTGCCGAGGCTGTTGTACACCTTTAGAGCAGTCCCCGTTCATTTTTGTTACACATGCAGAGGACGCTCACTGATTTTATTAATGTTAGGGGTAGATCACGCATCTCAAGAAGTGCCTTTTATTCTCCCAGATTTAAGGGTGGCTTAGGGGCCCCAGATATTTTCACTTATTACCGTGCCACTATCCTTTCTCAAACGCTTTTATTTCATTATCGCGGCAATCTTCCTCAATGGGTTAGACAGGAGAATCTCCAGATTCTACCGTACTCGGTCCCCCAATTGTTATGGCTCCCCCCTCGCCTCAGGCCCAAGCTGTCTCCTCTCCCTCCCACCACACTATGTGCATTTCAAATATGGGGTGAAGTGGCTACACGTAGGCCTTCCTCGCTTCATATTACTAGAGCCACTCCTCTTAGTTCCTTGGAACTTCTTGTTCCCAATCTCCGTCTGCAGGGCTGGGGTGGCGGATTTCCTCTGCGCGTGGGGGATCTTTTTGATAAGGGGACTCTGCGCTTGTTTTCTGACATCAGCCTTGCTTATACACTGCCTGCCTCTGACTTTTACAAATATCTACAACTTAGTCATTTGTTGCAATCACACTCCTCCTTATTTACGATTAACACTTTTTCTGACGACCCTATAGTCCATGCGTGTTGTAAGCCTGCCTCTTTTAAGGGGATGATCTCCTTCTGTTATACTTCCCTGTTGCAGCACCATTGTGACAACAAGCTCCCTCACATGTTGGCATGGGAAAGAGATTTACACTCCCCCTTTGAACTTGAGATGTGGCTTTCCTCGGAGGAAGCAATGAGAGGTGTCTCGCATTGCCTCAATCATATTGAACTACAAAAGAAATTGGTCTGTAGATGGTATCTGACCCCACAACGTTTGGCTCATATGTTTCCTTCTTGCTCCCCTATGTGTTGGAGGGGCTGTATGGAGGTTGGTTCTTTGTTACATGTATGGTGGTTATGCCCTCCGATATATGCTGTATGGGAGAAGTTATTCCATTTATTAGAGTCTGAACTATGTATTCCTCTCCCCCGTACTCCGCAATTGGCTCTCCTCCACATGTTCCCAGATGATTTCCCCTCGGCCACCCGGAAACTGGTTATTCATTTTTTTTTAACTATGAAACTATGAAGTTATTGATTGCTCGTAATTGGAAATCGCCCATGGTCCCTCGCCTCCCTGACATTCTCCTTCATCTCGAACGCACACATATTTTTGAAAAGCTTTCCTTTCAGAATGATCAGCTGCTCCCTCTGTATGATAAAATGTGGGCTCCCTGGTCCCAAATCCGGCTCTCGCCCTTGTGGCACGTCTGATGAGCTGGGAGGTCTAGGTTGGTCACGTCCGGTCTCTCTCTTATTCTTTTTTCTTTCTCCTTATGATATATTGTTTGTTGGTGCCCTTATCTCATGCGCACTGCCAGCGCCCTGGCTGTTCCTGATATGATTTCATGTCCGACCTGATCCATACGTGTTATTTTGTTTTTGTTTATATATTTCTGTTATGTATTATTTTCGATGACGCCTTCCACCTCTTGCGATTTCTGCCACTGTGCAGTTTTTTCTATGGTGCTAGGCTCTCAGGGCTATTTTGTATTCAGTGGCCTGATGTTTCTTTCCTCTCTAATGGATTTCGCTATGCTTCGTCTATTTTGACCAATTGTGTATTTCCACTGTTGCCTATTGTATGGTTGTGATGTTACTCATGCCCACTTTGCTGTGACAGTGTATATTTTTGTGCTGTTGTGCGCTGTTTTTGCAACTGTTTAAAATGTCAAAAATACAATAAAAATTTTAAATTAAAAAAAAAAAAATCTTTGCTCTTCTGAGTTCTAAATAAACATCAACTTTGGGAGTAGCTTCTCCACTTCCCAACATAACACAAAATGATGTAGCTACAACAGAAACCACCACAGTTTGGTATCGTCCAGCTCTCTTTCCCTCTTTCTCTGAGTCTTTAACTTTTCTGGTAATGGCAAATAAAATTAGCCAAAGCAAGTTGTATATACCTTTCATCCACCACTATACCAGATTTTACTATATATATATATATATATATATATATATATTTGGCCTATTATTTTGTTTTTTGCTTTAGACACCTGATAAAAAACTAAGTAGGCATTATATGGCCATTAAAGTTTAATGTACTCATTTTGAAAAACAATTTTTTGACCTAAAATGGACCAAACATCAGATAATAACAATAGTATCCAACTCATTTTGCCCTGGAACATACAAAAGTGCCATGGCAGCTCAGGTCCTGCCCTGTAATAAACTGTTCTTTTATGCAAACCTATTTAATGCTGACATGGAGATAATGGAAGAATAATTTGAGTAAGCCATACTTAATAGAAGAGACAGCCAAAAGTGATATCAGCACTCACAATTTGTAACATAAGGAAAGACTGGATCACTATAAACCCTCCATCTATGTTGACTGTTCCATAGATAATAAAGCCAATAGCTAAAAGATTAATATAGATGGTTCATAGACATCTTACTAAAATGTATCAAATAAACTTTTTTACAAGCATCTGCATGATAAATGCAGTCTTGAGATGCCACCAGCAAGATGGCATTAATCAAAGGTCACAGAGATTAAATGCCATGTTTAGACATGATAAACTGGGGTTTATTTTAATATTTGAATATTTAGATTTAGTAGTGCCCTAATGGAGGAAACAGTGATCTGCATTTTGCCAAGATGAGGTCTGCGACCCTCAAGGAACAAATTTGACTGGGTTCAAATTGAAGACTAATTGTGCAATTACAGGGTATTCTGAAGATTTCCCCATTATGAAAGTATGTAACACTATGCTGTCTAGCCCATATCATTAAGAGGTTAGTTTGTGATAAAGGAATTAACATAGATTCCCAAGCATTACCATATATTAAACCATTTAAGGTAGTTCAAAATGTAATCATAGTATGGTCAACCTCTGAGTTTTTATGTGTCTGTGCCCATAATGCTATATTGAGTGAAAACATGCATGCATGATGCAATTAGCTGGTTGGTCATTATCTTGGATGGGATTTTGACAGAAGTGAGCCTAGTGTCAACCAAAGCCTTGGTATAGCATTCTGGCAGGTGTCTTCCACCCTTATTGTTGGGCATGGCACTAGCAATGTTTGTTCTATAATTCCAATTAATGTGTTTTTCTATCCACTCATGCCCCTATGTCCATCATTGCTACCCTTGGCGGTGTAGTCGAAGTTTGTGGTTCCTCCAACACAAGCTAGCATACTCAGACTCTTTCAAGTTGTACACCCTTCCAGAGTGATGAGTGAGAAAAGATGACATCATATCAGGGCTCCCAGCCTCAGAAGGAGGCAGCAGCACAAGGGAGATGGGATATGTGGGCATGTGCCAACAAAGGCACAGACTTCATGCTTTCCTATTAGTATTTTTAGCCCATTTTGAAATGCACCTGTGCTGTAGCGGCAGTTGGTGCGTGATGCACCCTATGTACCTCCTTAGCACAATCTTGGATTTTGAGGAGTTGTCTATCTGTTAAGGGGTGTAAGAGCTTAGTACAATGAATGTGTCTGGCTGATTATCAGGGCACAAGCAAACAACAGACTCTGGCCATGTGGTCACCATTGTGAACATCTCATCATTTATGTTCTATTGCATAGATGTACATGGATACAAAAAAAGCTATCTTGTATAGCAGGCATTTACTTTCAAGGGAGTTTTTACTAAATTTCTCATCCTAAATTGTCAGCAAATTATCTAACTATGGTATCAAAAGAAAGCTCTATCTCTCCTTGAAAAAAACAATATATAGTTTACATGGGTACAGTATTCACAGGAAAGGAGAATAACCGTCATACCGCAAAAATGGCAAAATTGCTCCGGGACTTGAGGTACCAAACATGGGTTGCCTTGCCTTTATAAATAACTAAACTTATGGGGGGAAAATAAACATTTCGATTGGCAAATTGTAAGTGATTTATAAGGTTGTCACCAAAATACAACTATGAAGTTTGGCCTGGTATCCTGTGGATAAAAAATGTGTCCAGAACTCTGTTATGCAAACAGTTAAAATAAACAATAATCCATTAATTTAGCAAATGTTGTAATTACAGGTATTTAGTACTATTCAGTGCCCAAATTGCTCATAATCAGTTGTAGTTCCGATACCAAGATGCATTCTAGCATCACCTTCTGGAAAGCTTGGGCCATCAATTATTTTAGCAACTCCCTAAACACAATTGTAGAATTCTGGATGTGTTTGTGGAACACCTGCAATTATTCTAAAGGCTTCCCTTTAAATTGTAATCATTTGCTGGGTGGGTAGAAAAGCCTCTCTGTATACTGCCAGTAGGTTGCGATTGTATCAGCTTGTGCCCTGGTGCTTGTAATTAGGCTATTGACAGAGTACAATACCAGTAAAAAATATATATATAAAATATTGGAGGACAATCTTCTACAACAAAGTAAAGATTCTTAGTACATATTACACTGCTCTTCTTTTCCAGCGAAGCTTTTGGCTAAAAGCATTCTGATGCCACAATGAAACGTAAAATAGCAAGAATCAGACAGCTTCCGAAGGCTATTTATATGCTAATGTAAATTCCCCAAGCTGATGCAGGCACCTTAGTCCTACAGCGTCTACTAATGATGATTACGCTTTAACCTCTGCGGAAGAAAGAAAAGTATTTTCCGTAAGAAAAACAACTCATTCGCTTGAAGATGAAATGTAATTATCTATTATCTGATGTCCCTTAAGCTGTATGGGCTATTAAAACTGCTAAAAATATTGAAGCCCTAATTTCTCTATAATAGCATTTTAATTTCAGCAAATCATCATTCTATTGTTAAGGAGCATCTTGTTTGAAGGTGTGTGTGAAAGGTCCAGCTTTGTGCTTTTCTTCATTTCTTTTTACAGCTCACTCATATATAACACTTTCCTTTTTCCGTGAAGTGCCATTAAGTTATTTTCTGAATATTTTTTTTTATTCTTCTTTTTCTAGCAATCAACTAAATTCTTCTGACATCATTTTTATTCAAAAAAGGGAGCAGTGTTTGCATTTTAATGATTTGTTTTTCAAGGTGGGGAAAGTTTGCTTAGCCTTAAAATGTTTCATAAGTGCTTTTATGTTAATCATAGGGTCAAGCAGTTAAGAGCCGTTTGTGTTATAATTGGTGCACCTTCTTTAAAGCCCCTCAGTTCATGAAAACATACTGTATACCTGACTGACCTGGAACCGTTATTCTACAACAGGCAGAGCATCACCTGTACATAATTATATATATATATATATTATTATTATTATTTTTTTTTTCTGGTGAAAATATTATTTTAATTCTTGTCAGATATTTACCTATTTGTATTGTTGCACATTATCTCACTTCTTGATCTCCCTCCTAATGATGAAAGGCTGTACCATCAGAATGTAATTGATTATCATGTATTGGTGGATTTGGAGCCAACATACAAATATGTGACCAGTCAGAGGTCTATTTAAATTACTGTACCAAACGAGGCTTAACGTCTGCAAACAATATCACTTTTATTCTCTTTAGTAAGTCAGTTTATATGACAGATAAAATAGGAATGAAAAAGTATCCCAATGATTTTCGGGTTAAAAAAACAACTAGCATGAGGATGGTTTAAAAAGAATACAGTTTTTATATGAACTAGAAAAGCTTACTGGGGCTCTTAGTGTATATACCGTATTGGCTCGAATATAGGCCGCACTTTTTCCCCCCACTTTAAGTCTTTAAAGTGGGGGTGCGGCCTATATTCGGGGTCTAGCGCCTGACACCCGGGACCCCCGCAGCGGTGCAGAGGACCTGCATCCTACTCTCCGATACGCTCAGACAGCCTCCCCTGCCAGCACTTTCCACGGGGGGGATGCTGGCACAGGAGGTTGTCTAAGCGCATCGTGCGGATGGTCACCGGCTGCGGAGGTTGTTTACCCGCATCGCCGCAGCTGGTGACCGTCCGCACTATGCGTTTTATCTCTGCCCCCAAGACTTACCAGAGCAGACTCCCGGGGCCGGCGGGGGACATCTACGCAATACGCGTATACAACTTCCGGTGCCGGCACATCCGCGTATTGCGTAGATGTCCCCCGTCGGCCCCGCAAGACACCCAGGAGTCTGCTCTGGTAAGTCGGGGGGGCAGAGTGGCAGCATATCTCGGGGGGGGAGGAGGAGGACAGTGGCAGCATATCTCGGGGGGGGGAGGAGGAGTAGGACAGTGGCAGCATATCTCGGGGGGGGAGGAGGACAGTGGCAGCATATCTCGGGGGGGGAAAGTGGCAGCATATCTCGGGGGGGAGGACAGTGGCAGCATATCTCGGGGGGGAGTGGCAGCATATCTCGGGGGGGGAGGCAGAGTGGCAGCATGTTTTTTTGGTGCTTTTTTAAAGAAAGAAAGAACCAAACTTTTAGGGTGCGCCTATATCCGAGCCAATACGGTATATACAATATGGAATGTACAGTATTTGTAATGTTTGACCATTCTGTGGTTATATAGACACCAGAGGCTGTGTAAGAAAAAGTAGTTCCCTGGTGAGCATCAATATCCAGAAAAAAAAACATTCAGAAGCAACCAAATTCCCATATATACTCACTCCTTCTCTCTTTTCTTTTGTGACTCTTCTACCATATTCAGCCCCAGAGTCCCTTTTTCGGCTGCCCACTAAAAAAAAATTAGCCCCTTAGCACACGCGTAGAGATGCCCCTGTATAGACCATTGTAATAAAAAAACCCCAATATTTTATTTTTATTTCAAAATTATATTGAATTTATACTTATTTTTTTCTATTTAACTCTCTGCCCAAAGATGATTATGAAATGATGCCTTAATCTCACTGTAAAAAGTCCAAGCATGGTGTTTCTCTGTACCATGCAACACATTGAAGTCTGTGTGTTGTTCAATATTTATAACAACTCACTTTCTGCTTTCCTCTTACATTCCTTGACCCAGCTTCAAGAGTTATGCATTTCTGCTACTTGTTATCCCTGCTGATTTTTGGATGTAAAATTGTCACAGGCCATATATTTCATTAGTTACTACCACTCATCTCGTGGTATGTGGTGGGGAAGAAAAATTAAGGGCCGTGGACAGCTTTGGGCACCCATATTCATTCTGTTTTTCATAATTTATTTTATTTAAATGTTATAGCTAGACAAGTAGGTATTTTATTAAAGGTTATTTTTAAAAATTGTTTTAAATTCTCTTTAACACTTTGGTTATGTTTGATGCTGCCAAGTCACAGCAATTTCTATTCACACAGTGCCACCAAACTTAGTGAATTAACCACTAAAAATGATGTACTCTTTATATAAATTAGTTTGTGGTATCAAAATGTGGCAAGTTAAATTGTAGCACATGTTTCTGTTTCAAAAGATCAGATATAGCAGTAAGTTGAAACAATTGTTTTCTAGTATATTATGAGGGTTAGAGATTTTTTTTTTTACATAATATAGCAATGTCATAAAAATGTTAAGACAGACAAATTTTTTTGAGCTGCCTGTAGATTCTAAACAAATTAAACAACCATACAGTTCTGATTGCAAATTGTGCAACAGGCAAAAATAGATTTTTTCAACAACATAAATATATAGCATTTTTGCATTTCTGTAAGCGGTGGTTTGTGAAATAACAACGCATAGTTCATGCTGCACAATTGTATGACTGACACTAATTGTGTGCATTACACTAATAGTTCTATGTAACGTTCAATTAGACGTATGCCTACTCCCTACCTACTTGCTCACTTTATGTGTCATTTACCGCTTTATATAATTTCTTTAGTTAACAAAGTGGTTTTTTTTCTTAACTCTTTCAGTGTTAGAGCAATCATAAAGTATTTGCTACGGGCCCAGCTTCTCTTAGATAAATAGGACATTATAAATCTGTAATACAGTACTCTTGTTTTAAATAAATTCATTAAAATATAATATACTATGCATATTGTTATAAGACCTGCATTAAAGAATGCCTACATAACTGTGTCATGATTTATTCAACAAAAATAAAGCCAAAACTGAGAAGCCATGCGTGAAAAACTATGTACACCTTAGCTTCTTGAACCACCTTTAGCAGCGATAACTTGAAGTAATCATTTTCTATATGACTTTATCAGTCTTGTGGAGGAATTTTAGCCCACTCTTATTTACAATGTTGCTTCAGTTCACTGAGGTTTGCAGGAATTTGTTTATGAACAGCTCTCTTAAGGTCTCACCACGGCATTTCAATCGTGTTAAGGTCTGGGTTTGACTGGGCCATTGCAAAACCTTGACTCATTTCTGTTTCAGCTATTCTGTTGCAGATAGTTTGCTTGGGATCATTGTCCTGTTGCATAACCTAAATTAGGCCAAGCTTTAGCTGTTGGACAGATGTCCTCACATTTGACAAAGTATAGAATACTTTGGTACAGAGGAGTTCATGGTCGGCTCAATGACTGCAAGGTTCATAGGTCCTGTGGCTGCAAAACAAGTTCAAATCATCACCTATCCACCACTGTGCTTGACAGCTGGTCAAGCTAAGGTGTTTTATGCTGAAATGCTGTGTATGGTTTTTGCCAAACGAGGCACTGTGCAATATGGCCAAACATCTCCAATTTGATCTTGTCTGTCCAAAGGACATTTTTACAGAAATCTTGTGGTTTGCTCAGATGCAACTTTGCAAACCTATGTTCTTTTTGCCATGCTGCCATATTCTTTTTCGAGAGAAAAGGCAACTCTTCCAAACAAACCATACTTATTCAGTCTTTTTCTAATTGCATGAACTTTATCATTTAACATGTTAGAGTCCGATAACTCTTGAGTTTTTTTGCAATTTATTTGGGCATTGCCCGGTCTGACCTTGGGGTGACTTTGCTGGAATGTCCACTCCTGGGAAGATTGGCAACTGTCTTGAATATTTCCCACTTTTGAATAATCTTTCTCACTGTAAAATGAGGCACTTTAAATTGTTTGGAAATGGCCTCATAACCCTTCCCAGATTGATGGGCAGCAGTAATTTATTCTCTAAGATCATTACTGATGTCTTTCCTCCTTGCATTTGCTCTGAATGCTCCAGAACAGGAAACTGCTGAAACGTCGGCTGTTATTATTATTATTATTATTATTTATTGTTTTATATAGCGCCGTCAAATTACGTAGCGCTGTACAGTGGGTGGACAGGACAAAACAAGTAGTATGTAACATAACAATTTGACTTCCACAGACAACAGGTGAGGAGGGCCCTGCTCATACGAGCTTTTATAGAGGTGGTCACACATGATCAATTAATGTAATATGTCATGTGTTGTTCATCTGAGGTTGTATTTACCTAATTTTTAGGCCTTCTAAGGAATAGATGATTGTTATTATGTCCTGATATATAAAACCAATTCCAGTCTTGTTTGACGAATAGAGGTTACAGATGCCTAAAGTGATCTTGGTAGCATTTTTGACAGCGCATGAATTTTCAGAGTTGTGAAAAGTCCATGAATTTTAAGAGAGAGAGAGAAAAACTGAATTTCACAAAACAAGTTTTTGATGTTTCCTACCTTTTTACGTTTTTTAACTGAGCGTTAAAATTGTTGTTGGTGTCAAAAATGCACTTATCATAATGTAGAAGCTTAACAGTTCCGGGATGTGTGCCCCATAAAAAACCTTCCATTCCTTAGATTAGTAGATGGCACAACTTAAACAGACAGTATAATGTAACACGCAGTCCCACTAATGCATATTATAGCTAATAGCAAGTACTTTCAAATAATTCTATAATTTACAGGAAAAAATACTTAACTAAAATCTAAGTTTTCACTCATGTGTGCAAGGGGTCTCATTAAACTCCTGGAACTCTCATGCAAGAGGCATATGGCGTGCATGCACAGTGGCAAGCAAAAGATCTACTGTAAGCCAAAGAGAGGTGGGGAAATAATGAAAATCCATGGTGGTGATGCAGATAAATTCTTCCATGCATTTGCAAGGTCAAACAATTATAATACAAAGGGGGCACTCTTTCTTTGAAAAAGGTAAGGGCTTTTCATTCTTGTTATGAGTCCTGTTCAGCATGATTGTTTATTCTTTTTCGGAATAAGAATCCACGGTGGTGAATTTCAGAAGTCATGCAAGGCTGATATATGTCCCTTTGCCAGACAGACGGACTGACAAGGGTTGTAGTTAAAGAACTTTGTTGTCTTTGTGCACTATACCTAATTTTAGGCTCATTTAGGCTACAGATTCACATTAGCTTATCAGTTTATCAGTATATATATATTAAAAAGTGCTGTGCACCTTTAAGACACAGTGCTGGTATATGACATCATACATGAGGATTTTGGCTGCGGAGGTGATGCCATCCTAGGCTACAATCCACTGATGCTTTCTGCGTTTACATAAATTTCAACGCTTCATTCTCTTTCTTGCTAGATTAGCTGCTGCTTTCTGAAGACAGATCACAACTTTGTGTGCATCTCTACAAGCAACATCACACTGTAAAACGCTCAGTTCATTAAGAACTTGTGAAGTACCTCTGAATTTGATCCCCTTTGTCCACTAGGCATTAAGATTTATTTTATTAGACTGCTGTAATTTCCTTATCTCTGTCCCT
>JALMGF010000071.1:1247500-1252500 GCA_023333645.1 Sceloporus occidentalis | reverse complement strand
CAGTCCGTCTCCCGTGGCCCCCGTCGGGGCGCGGGTTTTGTCACCCCCGCGGCCGGCTGCGGCACCGGCGACCGCTTCGGCGGCCGCCGGGGCGGCTGCTGCTGCCGCGGGATCCGTGCCGGCGCTCCCGGCGGCGTGCCCGCCTCCTTGTCCCTCCAGAGGGATCGGCGGTTCTGTGGCCGCTCCCCCCGTTGTAGTTGGTCCCATCCACCCTGTGGTGGTGGACCTAGTTGTCCCGGCTGCTCCTGCGGCTTCGGTGTCCCCGGAGGTGCCGTCCTCCGTGTACGGGGCCGCCGCTAACCGGGCTGCCCTCCCCCTGTCCGGACTACTCCGGGCGGAGTGCAGCTGGACGAAGCTGCTGTTGTGAGCGGGGCCGCCGCTACCCGGGTGGCCCGCTCCCTGTATTTACTACCCCGGACAGATGATAATCTGTCCGGAGTTTTGCCGGGCGCCGCGGCCGAAACCGCGGCGTTTGTGATGGAGGCAGTGCCGGGTGCGGCTGCGGTCCCCGCCGGGGTCACTCCGGCAGCGGTGCCGGTGACCCCCGGGGCTCCCGCAGCCGTGATGCCGGTTGCTGGCTCCGCCCCCGCCGCGGCACAGGCCACCCCCCCCGGTAATTTTAAAGTCACGGTGCACAACACACACACTGTATGCCAGGGGACCGCGGGACCACCCGCGATGGCCCCTACGGTCAGGGTGGGGAAGGACCCTGGGGGGCAGAACCCCGGGAGGTTGGCGGTGGCCCGGGCTGCGGGGGTGGTCGCCCCTGCTTCGAAAGAGGTGGGGGTGGCGGCCGCTGCGGTCAGGGCTCCTGCTCCGGCCGGGGGGGGGACTCCCACCGGGGTGACGCCTTCCCCCGCCGTGACACAGGGGGTCGCTGCGGTGGCCGCGGTGCCCGCCGGTGGGTCCACGGGCGGACACGGTGGCGGGGCCACGGGGGGGTCCACACTGCCCATAGTGCCCACTCCAACGGTGGCCCCAGGTGCGACACCCGCAACCGCTAACGCCTGGGCGGCGGGTCCCCCGAAGGTTCAGGTGCCACCACCAGGCAGGCGGGCTACGGGACTCCCAGCGGGGCAACCCATGCGGAGAAGGAACGTGCCCGATAGGAAGCGGGTGGTAGGGGCCCTGAAGGACCTGGGCTTTGCGGTCGCGGACTTTTTCGCCATCATCCACGTTAGCGGCACCCCTGAGTATGACATCAGTTTCATGTCCCCGAGGGGTCTGGAGAGGTTCTGGACCCTTTGGGAGGGGGTGCCAAAGTCCGGCGACAGCCTATGGGCCCGGTTCAATGTCCAGGCCATATCGCGCCAGGAGGTCCGCAAGGTGAACTTCCTGGTGCGGAATGAGTCCATACCCGTCGCGGACATACTGGTGTGGGCCCGCAGATACGGGGAGGTCTTGACCACCCCGGTCAAGACTCTCTGTGAGGACGGGATCTGGAACGGCGGCTGGACGGTCAACATCCGTCTGAAGGAGGTACGGGGTCTCCTACAGCACATGCCCAACTCCTTCTTCATCGGGACTGACCGGGTATCGTGCTTCTATCCCGGTCAGCCCCGGGTGTGCCACAAGTGTGGCTCGCCCCGGCATTTCAGCATAGGGTGTGATGTCACCAAGTGCACCCTATGCGGTGTTGTAGGACACTCCAAGCAGGAGTGCACTACCATCCGTTGCAACCTGTGCGGGGTGTTGGGTCATTCCTACAGAGCGTGTCCTGAAGCCCAGCACAACTTGGACAGTATCTGGGAAGGAGAGGGCGAATTCGCAGAGGAAGACCCGCGGCCAGTTGTGGGGGGCGCTCGGGACAAGGCTCTACCTGACGCCCCAGGTACCTCCTCCGGCACCGACCCCGTAAGTAACATCATTGACCCGTTGCCTGTCCGTCCAAAACAACGAATGTCTCACCCCATTTCTGTCTGTACTCCTTCCACAGGCATCACCACACAATCGGCGTCAGGACCCCGAGCCGCAACCACGCGGGATGAGTCGGGGTGGACGACTGTCGGTCCGAGGAAGGAGACCCCAACTCAGGAGGCAGCTCGGAGAGGTCCGGTAAGATCCTCCGCCTCTGCTAAGACCCCTTCCCGGGGGGATCCACCCTCCACACTAGAGGGGGAGAAAGTCCCTTCGGGACGGGGGAGCTCCGGGGCCCCGAAACCCAAATCCATCGTTGTCGCTGCCGCAAAATCATCAGCGGCGGCGGCCGTCGCTGAAACCGCTATCGGCAAGACGTGCGGGGACATACCAGTCCAGAACAGGTTTAGTGCCCTGATGGACTGGGGTACCCGCATGGAGGTCGAGGAGGCGGCAGAGGCGACGGCGGTAGTGGCAACAGTGGCGGGGGAGGGTGGAAGGGCCGCGGAAGCTCGAGGACACCTGGCAGAGGTGGAGGATAGCGAGTTGGTAGAGGTGCCGATTCCGGAGGAGGACGCCTTGCCCGCGGGGCTCTCCGCGAAAAGGTACCCCTCAGACTCGGACGGTGAGAACGTACGGAAAAAGGGAAAGTCTCCTCATTCTCATCACCCTTGATGGCGACTCTCCCCATACTATCCTTAGCCACTCATAACGTGGCTAGTATTAAGACGTGCAGGGCCCGATTTATAGCCTATGATAACTGGCACAGGGAGAACTACCATATAATCTTTGTCCAGGAAACCCGCCTGGACTCCCTGGGGGCCCTGCATGCAGCTAAACGCGACTGGAGATGGGGGCACTCCTTTTTTTCACTAGCCACGGAGGGCTACGGGGGAGTTGCCATCCTGTTCCAGGGTGTGGACATAACGTTCAATAGGGTGATTGAGATAACGAAGGGTAGGTGCGTAGTTCTTGATGTGTCGGTAGGCAGGCAGCCTCTCCGTCTGATTAATATCTATGCCCCCCAGACCAAGTGGGAGAGGAAGCGTCTGTTTAACGAGATAGAGCCTTTCCTCTACACGTCCCGGCATATTGTCTTTGCTGGTGATTTTAATACCGTTACTAGGACCAAAGACAGGAAAGGTGGCAAAGATAAACCGGGATACGACGCTTTGGCCCTTACTAGAATAGTCAGGCAGGCAGGCTTGGTAGATGTGCATATTAAGCACAACCCAGACCTCACAGGTTACACATATCAGCGAGGTAACTGCCAGAGTAGGATAGATAGGATTTATGTTAAGGAGTCTCTTCCGGTGACGGCACTTGTGCTTAAACCGGTGGAGTTCTCCGATCACCTTATTCTTACCTGTCTGTTAAATGTCTCGCAGGCTCCGCTAAGAGGTAAAGGGATTTGGCGACTTAATTCTGACATCTTGACAGAAGGCTGGGTTCAGCAGGCTTTCGAGAACTTCTTTCATGACCAGGTCACCGTTGCGGAATTCTGCACGACGAAGTCTGAGTGGTGGGAGATGGTGAAGGTAAGAACCCGTGCCTTATTTCGCTCTCTTTCTCAGAACATCCAGTCCTCAAAGTACAGGACTTATCTCGGGCTCCTGTGCAAGTTAGACTGTCTGGTGTCGCAACGAGGTGATCCCGGGGACATCTCTAGGGTCAAATCCATGATGAGGACGTTCCAGTATGACAGGTATGCCTCCTTGCTCAAGGAAAGGGATCATGGGGCTTACCACTCACCCGATCCTTTTCTTAGTTGCAAAAGGAAGGAGTCTGCTAAGATCATTACCTGTCTGCGGAACACCCTCGGTGTCCTGGAGGAAACTCCTCGGGGGATACAGAGGGTTGTCCGCGATTACTATGTGGAGCTCCTCGGACAGAGGAGACCCTGCCGACATCAGGCGGACGACTTTTTGATGGGTCTTTCCCTTCCTGAGATTGATCATGGAAAGCTGGATAAGTTGGTTAGCCCAATCACTGTCAAGGAGGTCACGGAGACAATATTAGAGCAGACGAGGAAAAAAATCTCCGGGCCCTGACGGTCTTATGGCCGAATTCTATCATGCCTTCTGCGGTCTCCTGGCCCCTAGTCTTACCGAAGTTTTTAATGAAAGCCTGGAGAGGGGGATACTCCCTCCTTCGATGAGATCCTCGGCAGTGATTATGCTAACTAAGCCCAGAGTTGTCGACACGGCTGATGTGGGGAACTGGCGACCCATATCACTCTTGAATGTCGACAGGAAGGTTTTGGCGAAGATCATTTTTAAACGTTTGCAGGGGGTCGCAAGTGAGGTCTTGTCTGATTCTCAATACTGCACCGTGAAGGGCAGAACTGTCTTTGACGCCGTCTGCGAGGTCAGGGAAGCCATCGAGCGGTGTAGGGTAGAGGATGGGGATAAGTATCTCTTGGCACTTGATCAGTCGAAGGCGTTTGATCGGGTGGATCATTACTATCTGTGGGCAGTCTTGCGCAGGTATGGCTTGCCGGGAAAACTTATCAATTGGCTGATTTCTTTATATAGAGGGGCCGAAAGCTTCACTCTTGTTAATGGATGGAGAGGCAAACCGTTTAAAATCCGATCTGGGGTGAGGCAGGGCTGTCCCCTCAGCCCCCTCTTGTACGTCTTTGCTATAGATCCCTTCATCCGAAGGGTTGATGCAAGTCGTTTAAGAGGAGTGGCCCGAACCCCAGGAAGGCCCTTACGGATACTGGCTTACGCTGACGACATCTCTGTGATTGTGTCCGACACACAGGAGGCAGTCACAGTGGATGAAATGATGAAGAGCTATTCTGCTGCCACTTCCTCCCGGATTAACCGGGACAAGAGCGTAGTTTTCTGGTGCGGGAAGGAGGGGAAGCAATTCCCTCTCCCCGACGGTTTCCCAGTGGCCCGTGACCAAATTCAAATCTTGGGGGTTAAGTTCGGACCGGGAGATTACTCGTTGGTCAACTGGACCGAACGTTTAGCTGTGGCCTGCAGCAAGGTAGACGAGTGTTGCCGGTGGAAACTGACCTACAGAGAAAGGGTTCACCTGATTAAAACCTACGTATTGCCCCTGTTTACGTACGTCAGTCACACCTGTCTTTTGCCATGTAGCCTTCACTCGCGGGTGTTCGGTTTGTTCTTTCG